>CM046037.1:57667259-58099373 GCA_025215565.1 Flaveria ramosissima
GTTGTATAATGTAAGCGTAATGGAATACCGTGAATACAGTTTATTACACAAGTAAATTCACATGACATGAGCTTTGCAACCAACCTAGCGACGTACACAAAGAAATTGTCGGCATATATTCACCCAAGGGCCCGTTCCTGGCCACTGATGGTACCAACTAGTATATATCAAAAACGGGGTGGGGGTGTCAACCCAGTAGTACTACAAATACATATCGTCGGTTCCCACACTGGGAATTAAATAGTTGCAAAGATAGAACCACACACAGCAGACCCAAGCATGTATCAAATAGTACTTGCAACACAGTATCACGTTGATTCCTTGTATGTAAAATGTATGTAAGTTGTACAGCATTGAAAATGTGTAAGCATACTTTTCCCCCAAGTTGTAAATGATCGAAATATTGTATAAGCGTAAAAAGGGGCCACGAAACTCACTTGTTAAGTGGTAAGTATGTATGAGCAATGTATCCTAAAAGTTGAATGCAAATAAACAGTCAAACACCTATTGACAGTTATTGTAAAGCAATAATGATATGATATAATAAGCGCGTAATAATGATGGGTCGGTTCAGGTCGTATCGTTTGGGTCGCGTATAACACACACAAACTGAAACGCGTACTAGATCTTATGTAGATCCAAGTACAAGACATTGTCGCCATTAATGATGACATTTGAGTAAAAGTCTTATTGTTATTGAAGAAGCATTGAATAGGTGTCAATAGTTATAAGTCAATTGATCGTTGTAAAGCGTTAGTTCAATTTGTTTAAAAATAGTATGTGTGCCCTTTTTCGCGTTGACTTTAATCTTTGTGGCCGAACAATGGCTTATTGTGTTAATGTTACCTCAACATCACACGTCATACTCACACCATGCACACGGAGATCAACACAACAATTTCAGTCGCATAACAAGGTCAGACGCACGACTCAACCTCCATTCGTACGCAAATCAAACCTCATCGTGCGAATCAGCTTCATTCGTACGATGAGCCTTCATTCGTATGACTGGCCTTCAGTCGTGCCACAACAACACCCAATCGCACGACTCAACCTCCATACGCACGAATAAGCCTTCAATCGTGCGAATTAGCTACTTTCGTACGATTGAACCTTCATTCGTGCGATTGGACTCCAGTCGTGCGAATCACGCACATTCGCACACATTCAGTCGGTCACCTGACTCAATCGCACACAATCACTCAATCGCATGACTCAATCGCATACACTCATTTGCACGCATGACTCAATCGCATACAGACACTCAGTCGCACAACTCAGTCGCACGACATGCCTAGTCGCACAACTCAGTCGCGCGATTGACTCAAACGCATGATTCAGTCGCACGACCCACTCAGTCGCACGGCTCAATCGCATGGTTGACCCAGTCGCCTGATCTGCAGAATCATGACTGTGGTCGGGATGAGCAGCCCCCAAGCTGTTCCAAACACGGATTTTACACCATAAGGACCTCCAGAAACACTCAACAAACATACACAAACATGAAACACAAGCAAGAAGACCTCACACGCACCCATACGACCTTGTGTGTTCGGTTTGAACCCGAACACCCGAAACCCTAGTTTTGGACAGCTGTGAAAAGGCTAGAAAACGGACAACCAAAGACAACTACCTGCAAGAAAGGAGTAGTTTAAGCTGTAGACGGTGTCTAGACGAAGAAAACAAGACCTCTCGGGTTGGATTTGGTGCTAAAATGGTGATTTTGTGTATGTAGAGGATGAAGATGAAGATGATGGTGAAAAATGAAGATTAGGGCTGGTAAGGGGGTATTTATACCCAGCCCAAGTTTACAAAATTACAAGTTTAGTCCCTGCACTTAACCCCCGAGTTTTCCCAAATTTGGTTCGGTAGAAAAACGACTTTATTAGATGCTTTGTTGTAATTGTAAAAGTACATTTTAATGTTGTCATGACTTAAGAAATGGTTATGTTGAAAACATTTAATATATATAAAAATGATATTATTTGACTTTCTATAATTAAGTTTTAAAAGTCTTTTAAGGTTAACATCGGATCATAACGATTGCACACACAACGATAATAATGCACACATGATATCCACATATAGAGTCAATAAGGATGAGGATGACCGATCAAGAATAGATAACGGACAATCACGTTAATTGACGGACCTTAAGGTGACGGATGTCACAGTATCCCCCAGCTGGAGTTAGGTCCAAGAGTGTCATCCTCGAAGAGATGTGGATATTTGAGTTTCATCTGATCTTCACGTTCCCATGTAAACTCTGGCCCTCGTTTTGAATTCCACCTTACACGAACAATAGGTATCCTACTGCGCTTCAGTTGCTTGACCTTTCGATCCATGATCTCAATGGTTTTTTCAACAGAATGAAGCTTGTCGTCAATCTTGATTTCCTCGATTGGCACGTGAAGGGATTCATTGGCCAAACACTTCTTGAGGTTGGATACGTGAAATGTATCATGCACACCGCTAAGCTCTTGTGGCAACCTTAATCGGTAAGCCACTGGACCGATCCTTTCAGTGATCTCAAATGGTCCAACATATCTTGGGGCTAACTTCCCTTTCTTTCCGAATCGTACGACTCCTTTCCAAGGGGAGACTTTGAGTAATACACGATCCCCAACATTGAATTCTAGAGGCTTCCGACGATCGTCGGCATAGCTCTTTTGGCGATCTCGCGCGGCTTTAAGTCGGTCTTTGATTTGGAAAATCTTGTCTGTTGTTTCTTGAATGATCTCTGGGCCTGTAAGCTGACTTTCACCAATCTCGGCCCAGCAAACGGGAGATCTGCATTTCCTTCCATACAACGCTTCAAATGGAGCACATCCAATGCTTGTATGGTAATTGTTTTTGTAGGAGAACTCAATCAACGGTAGATGAGCATCCCAACTACCACCAAAATCGATCACACACGCTCTCAACATGTCTTCTAGCGTCTGTATAGTGCGTTCACTTTGGCTATCTGTTTGTGGATGATAGGCTGTACTCATGTCTAATCGAGTGCCCATCGCTTTCTGTAGTGTCTGCCAAAAACGTGAAGTGAATCTGCTATCACGGTCGGATATGATTGACACCGGCACTCCGTGCCGTGTCACGACCTCTTTGATGTACAATCTCGCCAACTTATCCATCTTGTAATCTTCTCGGATAGGCAAGTAATGTGCTGACTTCGTCATTCGATCAACAATGACCCATATCGAGTCATGACAACTGCTTGTTCTAGGGAGTTTGGTAATGAAATCCATAGCTATGTTCTCCCATTTCCACTCGGGAATTTCAGGTTGCTGTAATTATCCTGATGGTTTCTGATGTTCAGATTTGACTTTGGAACACGTCAAGCATCGACTGACGTATAAGGCAATGTCTTTCCTCATGCCTGGCCACCAGTACAGATCCTTGAGATCGTGATACATCTTGTCTGCACCAGGATGAATAGAATATCACGTCTTGTAGGCTTCATCCATGACTAAGGTTCGAACACCTCCCATTTGGGTACCCATATGCATCCATGAAGTACTGTATACCGTCATCCTTGCGAATCATCTGTTTATCCAACCCCCGGAATTCTTCTCCCGCAAGGTTCTCTTCTTTCAATGCCTCACTTTGTGCAATTTGGATCTGAGCTTTCAAGTTGGTTTGGATGGTCAATCCCAACGCTCGTGCACATAGTGGTTTCACACGTTCTTTACGGCTTAAGGCATCAGCCACCACGTTAGCTTTCCCCGGATGATACCGGATCTCACAGTCGTAGTCACTAAGAAGCTCTACCCACGTCGTTGGCGCATATTAAGTTCCTTCTGATCCAGAATATGTTGAAGGCTCTTATGATCAGTGAAGATGATGCATTTGGTGCCATACAGGTAATGCCTCCAAATTTTGAGTGCAAATACTACAGCGCCCAACTCAAGATCATGAGTGGTGTAGTTCTTTTCGTGCACTTTAAGCTGTCGCGAAGCGTAGGCAATCACCTTATCCTTCATTAGTACACATCCCAATCCCTGATGTGACGCATCGCAGTATACCACAAAATCATCTGTTCCGTCTGGGAGAGACAGTATAGGCGCGTTGCACAACATCTCCTTCAACGTTTGGAACGCTTGCTCTTGTGCATATCCCCAGTCAAACTTCTTGTCTTTCTGAGTAAGCAGGGTTAACGGTTGCGCGATCTTTGAGAAATTCGCGATGAAGCGACGATAATAACCGGCCAATCCTAAAAATTTCCGTATCTCTGATGGTGTCTGGGGCGTATCCCATTTCTTCACCGCTTCGATCTTGCCGGGATCTACGTGAATCCCGTCCTCGTTAACCGCATGACCCAAAAACTTCACTTCCCGCAACCTAAACTCGCACTTTGAGAATTTGGCGAAAAGTTTCTCTTCGCGTAGCAGCTCCAGGATTGCCCGAAGGTGTTCTTCATGATCCTCTTTTGATCGGGAGTAGATAAGTATATCGTCTATGAACACGATCACGAACTTATCCAAGTAAGGTTTGCACACCCGATTCATTAGATCCATGAACACAGCTGGTGCGTTAGTCAACCCGAACGACATGACCAAGAACTCATAGTGCCCATAACGAGTCCTGAACGCAGTCTTCGGTATGTCGTCCTCGAAAACCCTTAGCTGATGATAACCAGAACGAAGATCGATCTTTGAAAAATACGAAGCTCCTTGTAGCTGATCAAATAAATCGTCGATCCTGGGGAGAGGATATCGGTTCTTCACCGTCAACTTGTTCAGTTCACGGTAATCGATGCACATACGGAACGATCCATCCTTCTTCTTGAAAAACAGTACCGGCGCTCCCCACGGTGAATGACTCGGTCGAATAAAACCCTTCTCCAGTAGTTCCTGTAACTGACTATACAACTCTTGCATTTCGGATGGCGCTAGTCGATATGGCGTTTTTGCTACCGGTGTAGCTCCAGGAACCAACTCTATACGGAATTCCACCTGACGTGGAGGAGGTAAACCAGACAAGTCATCTGGAAATACTTCTGGGTAATCCCGTACAACTGGAATATCCACCAGTTTCCTTTCTTCGTCTTTCTTTTCAACCACATGAGCCAGAAAAGCGTAGCAGTGCTTTCGTAAACTCTGGCATGCTTTCATGCAGGAAATGAGCTTCAAGCTTTTACCCGGTCGTTCTCCCTGAATCTTGAGTACTTCCCCGTTTGGCATAGGGATACGTACTACTTTGTCTCGACAGACAATCTCTGCTTCGTTTTGCGACAACCAATCCATACCCACAATCACATCGAAGCTTCCTAACTCGAAGGGTATCAAATCTATCTCAAAGGTGTGATCCTACAACGTTAACGAGCACTTCCTAATGATCTCATCGGCCTGCACAACTCTACCATTGGCCATCTCTACAGAGTAGCTAGTTTCTAGCCTACTAGGACTCAAATCAAGCAATTGCACAAACTCGGAAGATATAAAACTATTGTCTGCACCAGTATCAAATAATATAGATGCGAAGTGATGATTGAGTAAGTGCGTACCCGTGACAACATTCGGGTCCTGACGAGCATCATTGGCTCCAATGACGAATGCACGTCCCCGAGCTGCATTCCTTTGAGTTGTCGGGCCTTGATTCCCAGCTATGGCCATCACCTGCTGCTGGTTGTTTCCTTGCTGACCCGGTGCCCGATTCAGCCTGGGGCACATATTCCTGTAGTGATCGGGGCTCCCACACTCAAAGCAAGCCCTTGCATTCCCGGCGGGGTTAACCGCGTTGACGGGTGCTACAAGATTCGGTGCAGTTCTACAGTCTCTCGCCAAATGTCCCGGGCGCCTACAGTTCGCGCACACCCGGCACTGCGTCCCTAGGGGATGATGATAATTGCACCTGTCACATTTGGGGTGCGGCCCCACATACTCTTTCCTGGCATGAGACACGGCCATAAAATTCCTGGTCGGCTTAGACCTCTTCTCAAATTTTCCGACACTCGACCGGCTCGATTCCCCAACATCTTTCCTCTTCTCTGCTCCTCTGCCCAAAACCCCAGTTCTAACCATCTCATCAGTCAAAGCGCCAGCTTTCAGAATTGCGCTTTGGATAGTAGGCGGAGCGGCTGCTGTGACCATTGCTCTAATTTGTGGCGCGAGTCCCCAAATGTACCTCTCGATCCTCTTTGATTCCGGCGTGACCAGATGCGGAACCAACCTTGCCAGCTCATGAAAACGATCAGTATAAGCTGCATGCCCTGCCCCCACCATAGCATGATTCCAGAACTCATGCTCTAGCTTCTGCATCTCATTGAGAGGGCAGTATTCCTCAGTGATCAAGGCTTTGAATTCGTCCCATGACATCTGCATCGCAGATTCTCTTCCTCTTGCTTGGACCTGGGTGTTCCACCAGGTTAGGGCCTTACCCTGTAGTGAACAAGTGTCATACTTGATCCTTTGACTGTCGAGGCACTCACTAATATCAATCACTGCCTCCATCTTCTCTAGCCACCTGGTTAGGGCTATCGCCCCACCTTTCCCATCAAATTCCCTCGGTTTGCAGGCCACAAACTCCTTGTACGAACATCCCCGACGAGCATTAACAACTCCAGTCTCAATACCGGCAGTACCACCATTCCCGGTTTCCTGGTTGCTCTCGTTTCCGGTCGGGTTTCCGTTTCCCGTCTCCGTTTCGATCCCTCCTTGGGCTCCATCATCGTTGCCACCATCCCCGTGAGGGTGGTGTTGTTGGAGTGCGTCGCTCACTTGGGCCACGATAGTAGGAATCAGTGCGGCCAATTGCTGAGCGATCAGGGCTGCCATGTCGGCGTTCCCTGTTCCTTGACTGTTACTGGCAGGAGTATCGTTTGTTCTCGGTGCTCTGCCTCTGCCTCGGCCTCTGCCCCTTGGGGCTTCACTCCCGCCACTATTGCTACGGGTAACTCTTCGAGGCTGCATGTTCTAATCATAGAAAAGTAAACACATAAGCTTAAATCAATTGAAAGTGTATATCCATAACACTCATCATGTCCAGTATTTCATGTCAACATCACACTTATTGTCATCACACATCGCATGCAATTCGTGCAGTTCTCACATCATGAATTGATAATGTTTCAATGATAATCCATCATAACAGTTGTAAGTCCATGTATACAATCACGTTTAGCCTAGCGGAGGTTGTCCATTTCTTCCTCTTTCGAGGTTTCAGACATAACCTCCTCAGGGTTAATCTCAATGTCCAAGGTCAAGCCCAATAGCATGATCTGTGAAGATCTCTTCGGGTTTAATACCCGGATCTGATAAACTAACTCGGCACGCAGAGGGAACGGAAGATTCAATAGAAGCATCCCATAAAAGAGTGAGCACAAGGGCTCTCTCATAGGGTGGAAAGATCACATAACAAATAAATGAGCAATCAAGCAGCGAGGAACACATACACGAGATATAATATGCATACAGAGTCCTAGCATGCAAATCTACATGAAGGTTCCTAGGTTATAGTCTAGGTCAAGCGTATTGCCTAATTCTCTATAACCAATGGCTCTGATACCAATCTGTCACACCCCCGCTAAAAGCGGAAACACGGGGATGTAACGAGACCGGGATCGTCATAACACATGGTAAGCGATAGAGAAGCAATATAAATAATGATGACAAGCGTGTCATGACGACACCCGACAACAAGGGGACTTGTGTCGTGTTTAGTCAATGTTCACGACAACATAGCCATAAGCAACATGATCAAGATACACATAATCACATAAGATGAAATTGTAAATGTTAATTCCCACAACTCGGGAACAAGTTTCAAAAGATGATAATTGTTTACAAGCGTTAACATTGTTCAAAAGATTGTTTATCAAAACATGTTAAGTCCCAAAATGCATCCTAGGGTCTCCACTAAGGCAGCACACCTAGATTCCTGGACTTGAATGATCACCTGAAAAGATATGCTTAAAACGGTCAACATAATTGTTGGTGAGTTCGCAGGTTTATGTAATAAAATGAGTAAGTGATGCTGTATAATGTAAGCGTAATGGAATACCGTGAATACAGTTATATACACAAGCAAATTCACATGACATGAGCTTTGCAACCAAACCTAGCGACGTACACAAAGAAATTGTCAGCATATATTCACCCAAGGGCCCGTTCCTGGCCACTGATGGTACCAACTAGTATACCATCGAACAGGGGTGGGGGTGTCAACCCAGTAGTACTACCAATACCTAACCGTCGGTTCCCACACTGGAATTAAATAGTTGCAAAGATAGAACCACACAGCAGACCCAAGCATGTATCAAATAGTACTTGCAACACAGTATCACGTTGATTCCTTGTATGTAAAATGTATGTAAGTTGTACAGCATTGAAAATGTGTAAGCATACTTTTCCCCCAAGTTGTAAATGATCGAAATATTGTATAAACGTAAAAAGGGCCACGAAACTCACTTGTTAAGTGGTAAGTATGTATGAGCAATGTATCCCAAAAGTTGAATGCAAATAAACAGTCAAACACCTATTGACAGTTATTGTAAAGCATTAATGATATGATATAATAAGCGCGTAATAATGATGGGTCGGTTCGGGTCGTATCGGCTGGGTCGCGTATAACACACACAAACTGACACGCGTACTAGATCTTATGTAGATCCAAGTACAAGACATTGTCGCCATTAATGATGACATTTGAGTAAAAGTCTCATTGTTATTAAAGAAGCATTGAATAAGTGTCAATAGTTATAAGTCAATTGATCGTTGTAAAGCGTTAGTTCAATTTGTTTAAAAATAGTATGTGTTCCCTTTTTCGCGTTGACTTTAATCTTTGTGGCCGAACAATGGCTTATTGTGTTAATGTTACCTCAACATCACACGTCATACTCACACCATGCACACAGGAGATCAAACACAACAATTTCAGTGGCATAACAAGGTCAGACGCACGACTCAACCTCCATTCGTACGAATCAACCCTCAATCGTGCGAATCAGCTTCATTCGTACGATTGAGCCTTCATTCGTATGACTGGCCTTCAGTCGTACCACACAACACCCAATCGCACGACTCAACCTCCATACGCACGAATCAGCCTTCAATCGTGCGAATTAGCTACTTTCGTACGATTGAACCTTCATTCGTGCGATTGGACTCCAGTCGTGCGAATCACGCACATTCGCACACATTCAGTCGGTCACCTGACTCAATCGCACACAATCACTCAATCGCATGACTCAATCGCATACACTCATTCGCACGCATGACTCAATCGCATACAGACACTCAGTCGCACAACTCAGTCGCATGACATGCCTAGTCGCACAACTCAGTCGCGCGATTGACTCAAACGCATGATTCAGTCGCACGACCCACTCAGTCGCACGGCTCAATCGCATGGTTGACCCAGTCGCCTGATCTGCAGAATCGCGACTGTGGTCGGGATGAGCAGCCCCCGAGCTGCTACAAACACAGGTTTTACACCATAAGGACCTCCAGAAACACTCAACAAACATACACAAACATGAAACACAAGCAAGAAGACCTCAAACGCACCCATACGACCTTGTGTGTTCGGGTTGAACCCGAACACCCGAAACCCTAGTTTTGGACAGCAGTGAAAAGGCTAGAAAACGGACAACCAAAGACAACTACCTGCAAGAAAGGAGTAGTTTAAGCTGTAGACGGTGTCTAGACGAAGAAAACAAGACCTCTCGGGTTGGATTTGGTGCTAAAATGGTGATTTTGTGTGTGTAGAGGATGAAGATGAAGAAGATGGTGAAAAATGAAGATTAGGGCTGGTAAGGGGGTATTTATACCCAGCCCAAGTTTACAAAATTACAAGTTTAGTCCCTGCACTTAACCCCCGAGTTTTCCCAAATTTGGTTCGGTTGAAAAACGACTTTATTAGATGCTTTGTTGTAATTGTAAAAGTACATTTAATGTTGTCATGACTTAAGAAATGGTTATGTTGAAAACATTTAATATATATATAAAATGATATATTTGACGGTTTCTAAAATTAAAGTTTTAAAAGTCTTTTAAGGTTAACATCGGATCATAACGATTGCACACACAACGATAATAATGCACACATGATATCCACATAAAGAGTCAAATAAACATGAGGAATGACCGATCGAAGAATAGATAATGGACAATCACGTTAATTGACGGACCTTAAGGTGACGGATGTCACAGTATCCCCCAGTTGAGAGAATTTCGTCCCGAAATTCAGCTGGAGTTAGGTCCAAGAGTTTCATCCTCGAAGAGATGTGGATATTTGAGTTTCGTCTGATCTTCACGTTCCCATGTAAACTCTGGCCCTCGTTTTGAATTCTACCTTACGCGAACAATAGGTATCCTACTGCGCTTCAGTTGCTTGACCTTTCGATCCATGATCTCAATGGGTTCTTCAACAAAATGAAGCTTGTCGTCAATCTTGATTTCCTCGATTGGCACATGAAGGGATTCATCGGCCAAACACTTCTTGAGGTTGGATACGTGAAATGTATCATGCACACCGCTAAGCTCTTGTGGCAACCTTAATCGGTAAGCCACTGGACCGATTCTTTCAGTGATCTCAAATGGTCCAACATATCTTGGGGCTAACTTCCCTTTCTTTCCGAATCGTACGACTCCTTTCCAAGGGGAGACTTTGAGTAATACATGATCCCCAACATTGAATTCTAGAGGCTTCCGACGATTGTCGGCATAGCTCTTTTGGCGATCTCGCGCGGCTTTAAGTCGGTCTTTGATTTGGAAAATCTTGTCTGTTGTTTATTGAATGATCTCTGGGCCTGTAAGCTGACTTTCACCAATCTCGGCCCAGCAAACGGGTGATCTGCATTTCCTTCCATACAACGCTTCAAATGGAGCACATCCAATGCTTGTATGGTAGTTGTTGTTGTAGGAGAACTCAATCAACGGTAGATGAGCATCCCAACTACCACCAAAATCGATCACACACGCTCTCAACATGTCTTCTAGTGTCTGTATAGTGCGTTCACTTTGGCCATCTGTTTGTGGATGATAGGCTGTACTCATGTCTAATCGAGTGCCCATCGCTTTCTGTAGTGTCTGCCAAAAACGTGAAGTGAATCTGCTATCACGGTCGGATATGATTGACACCGGCACTCCGTGCCGTGTCACAACCTCTTTGATGTACAATCTCGCCAACTTATCCATCTTGTAATCTTCTCGGATAGGCAAGAAATGTGCTGACTTCGTCATTCGATCAACAATGACCCATATCGAGTCATGACAGCTGCTTGTTCTAGGGAGTTTGGTAATGAAATCCATAGCTATGTTCTCCCATTTCCACTCGGGAATTTCAGGTTGCTGTAATAATCGCGATGGTTTCTGATGTTCAGCTTTGACTTTGGAACACGTCAAGCATCGACTGACGTATAAGGCAATGTCTTTCTTCATGCCTGGCCACCAGTACAGATCCTTGAGATCGTGATACATCTTGTCTGCACCAGGATGAATAGAATATCGTGTCTTGTGGGCTTCATCCATGACTAAGGTTCGAACACCTCCCCATTTGGGTACCCATATGCGATCCATGAAGTACTGTATACCGTCATCCTTGCGAATCATCTGTTTATCCAACCCCCGGAATTCTTCTCCCGCAAGGTTCTCTTCTTTCAATACCTAACTTTGTGCAATTTGGATCTGAGCTTTTAAGTTGGTTTGGATGGTCAATCCCAACGCTCGTGCACGTAGTGGTTTCACACGTTCTTTACAGCTTAAAGCATCAGCCACCACGTTAGCTTTCCCCGGATGATACCGGATCTCACAGTCGTAGTCACTAAGAAGCTCTACCTAACGTCGTTGGCGCATATTAAGTTCCTTCTGATCTAGAATATGTTGAAGGCTCTTATGATCAGTGAAGATGATGCATTTGGTGCCATACAGGTAATGCCTCCAAATTTTGAGTGCAAATACTACAGCGCCCAACTCAAGATCATGAGTGGTGTAGTTCTTTTCGTGCACTTTAAGCTGTCGCGAGGCGTAGGCAATCACCTTATCCTTCTGCATTAGTACACATCCCAATCCCTGATGTGACGCATCGCAGTATACCACAAAATCATCTGTTCCGTCTGGGAGAGACAGTATAGGCGCGTTGCACAACTTCTCCTTCAACGTTTGGAACGCTTGCTCTTGTGCATATCCCTAGTCAAACTTCTTGTCTTTCTGAGTAAGCAGGGTTAACGGTTGCGCGATCTTTGAGAAATTCGCGATGAAGCGACGATAATAACCAGTCAATCCTAAAAATTGCCGTATCTCCGATGGTGTCTGGGGCGTATCCCATTTCTTCACCGCTTCGATCTTGCCGGGATCTACGTGAATCCCGTCCTCGTTAACCACATGACCCAAAAACTTCACTTCCCGCAACCAAAACTCGCACTTTGAGAATTTGGCGAAAAGTTTCTCTTCGCGTAGCAGCTCCAGGATTGCCCGAAGGTGTTCTTCGTGATCCTCTTTTGATCGGGAGTAGATAAGTATATCGTCTATGAACACGGTCACGAACTTATCCAAGTAAGGTTTGCACACCCGATTCATTAGATCCATGAACACAGCTGGTGCGTTAGTCAACCCGAACGGCATGACCAAGAACTCATAGTGCCCATAACGAGTCCTGAACGCAGTCTTCGGTATGTCGTCCTCGAAAACCCTTAGCTGATGATAACCAGAACGAAGATTGATCTTTGAAAAATACGAAGCTCCTTGTAGCTGATCAAATAAATCGTCGATCCTAGGGAGAGGATATCGGTTCTTCACCGTCAACTTGTTCAGTTCACGGTAATCGATGCACATACGGAACGATCCATCCTTCTTCTTGACAAACAGTACCGGCGCTCCCCACGGTGAATGACTCGGTCGAATAAAACCCTTCTCCAGTAGTTCCTGTAACTGACTAGACAACTCTTGCATTTCGGATGGCGCTAGTCGATATGGCGTTTTTGCTACCGGTGTAGCTCCAGGAACCAACTCTATACGGAATTCCACCTGTCGTGGAGGAGGTAAACCAGACAAGTCATCTGGAAATACTTCTGGGTAATCCCGTACCACTGGAATATCCACCAGTTTCCTTTCTTCGTCTTTCTTTTCAACCACATGAGCCAGAAAAGCGTAGCACTGCTTTCGTAAACTCTGGCGTGCTTTCATTCAGGAAATGAGCTTCAAGCTTTTACCCGGTCGTTGTCCCTGAATCTTGAGTACTTCCCCGTTTGGCATAGGGATACGTACTACTTTGTCTCGACAGACAATCTCTGCTCCGTTTTGCGACAACCAATCCATACCCACAATCACATCGAAGCTTCCTAACTCGAAGGGTATCAAATCTATCTCAAAGGTGTGTATCCTCCAACGTTAACGAGCACTTCCTAATGATCTCATCGGCCTGCACAACTCTACCATTGGCCATCTCTACAGAGTAGCTAGTTTCTAGCCTACTAGGACTCAAATCAAGCAATTGCACAAACTCGGAAGATATAAAACTATTGTCTGCACCAGTATCAAATAATATAGATGCGAAGTGATGATTGAGTAAGTGCGTACCCGTGACAACATACGAGTACGTGCAACAGAGAACATGTGAAACCCTAAGTACACTACAACCAAAGACTCAAGGTTTCAGAAAATAAATACATTTGACTCAGTTGACCCGTTTGACCCGTTGGTGACTTTATGTGTTGTAAACCATTTAAGCAATCATACACATATATCATACATGTTTAACATTCAAATGGTTCATATGTATGCTACATTATCCAGGTGTATCACTTAGATCATCATACAACCAAGTATCATACAAGTCATGCGAATCTAGAACAATAATATGTCCACTAGCTATAACATAATTAACATGCCACACAAAGATCAAATCACGCACCACATGCCATGTGAAGCCACTCATGACTTCACACCCTAAACCCTGCCAATCCTACTAAGTAGGGGCCTCAGATTCGCACGCGTGTATGATGATCACATTCACATTCATTAACCATTTTCATTGCATTCAACATACATCACAACAATCAATTTCCAGTCCCAAGCATGATGTCTTAACTACTAACCAACATCAATATCATACATGATCATCAAGGTCCAAACATCACCCATGATTATCCAAACATCTCATACAACTAAATTAACATGTTCCAACACATTAGAATTCATCCATGGACATACTAACATGCTCCTAATATCCCAAACATGTTCAAACTATCATCTTTCAAACTTTGTGCAAATAAAGTTTCCCTTTTGGGAAAGTATATTCCAACATCTATCAAACACTCAATGTATTCATGAATTCATCACAATTATACCATCTCAAGCTCATAACAACATCTAGACATGATCAACAATACCTAATCATCATAATTTACTAATCATCATGAACAAAAGTTTCCACTTTTGGCAAGATATGAACAACAACATCCATTACAAGGTTTCTAGCATTCATATCAACAATCTAACATCCAATCATCATCCTAAACACATCAACAATATCAATCCATCATCAATTCATCATATCATGAAAATAAAGTTACTATTATTAGTAACCTATGAACACCTACATCAATTCATCAATTACTTGTAAAATCAATGTAACCTAGCATTCATACAACCTATAAATCATCATACATTCATCAAACAATCATCATTCATCCATAATCCTATCAATTTTCGAATTAGGGTTTGCCTCAAATCAAAGTTCATGATCAATCCACTAAAACTATACAATTCATGCATAATCAACGTTAAACAACATGTATTCAATCCAACTAACATACTAACATCATCAAACAACATCAATTTCGACCCCATGAACTACCATTCTTGAATTAGGGTTTGGCCATATGAAAAATCTCACAAAAACATGTAAAATCTAACCTCTAAACGTGTGTTAACTTGCAATTGATGATTCCCAACGTGTTGTATGCCTTGAAATCGATCAAAACCGAAGCTTGAAGGCTTGTTCTTGGTTGAATTCGCAATGGGAGGGGTGTGTGTGTGTTTTTTGCGGCCGAATGGGTGTGGGGGGGGGCTAGGGTTTGTTTTATTTTTTTAATTTTGCTTAATTACCCTTTAAATCCTTGTAACTTGTATTTTTATAAAAATTATCTTTTAACTCCTTTTTAAAGTGTTTTTCACTAATAATGTAAAGATATAAACTAATGATAACAATTATATATATTATCTTTATAAAAACACAAGACACACGAATAAATAGGCACGTTTCCATGTTACGCGATTAATTTTCAAATTAACATTTAAAACATGCAAACACATAAACATAATACCATAATCACATTGTCAATTAGATTAACATTAATTTAACATTATTAATTATTATTAGGTCACCCACGTTAAACGACAACTAGTGTGTGCTTACGACAGTGTATGCAAGACTTAACGGACTAACGGAGTTTGGTAACGGAAATTTACCGGATGTCACATTATAGAATTATCCACATAGATTTAGTAAGAGATGATATGACTTATCATAGATTTTATTTATTTATGTTTTATCTATTTGTTTTAAACAATTAATAGTAATAACATATTATTCAACAATTAGTTGGTGCAAGATACTTTTATATTTTTATAAAATTTGTGTATATATTTTCTTTTAAACTTATGGGTTTACTATTTATTATTTAACATAAGCGTCTTATACTCTATGATTTAGATAGTTACGTTTGTTAAATTTTGTTAATGATCATAAGTTGTATTAAACGTTATGGATTCGTTTAGTTGTTTTTGTTTAAATGAGCCGATGTTAATGGTTTAGAATTTTTAATATTCATTAGGGTTCCAAGCTTAATTTATTAAAGGTTCATTAAGTAACTTTGGTCTTCTAGGGTATTAGACCCGAGGCCCATTCGTCGGTTCATCAAGCTTCATAATGATATGATGGCCCATTGGCCCATATTTGTTTTGTAGGTCAAAGCCTATTCTTTTTGTGGTCCAATGGCCCAATTAGGGTTTGATGGGTCAAAGCGAGTTTGTGTGTGGTATATATGCGAGTCTAAGCCCAATGTTGTTGGCGCATTTCATGGGCTCCCCAAACAAGGATTGGTGTAATTAATGGCCCAAATTAGGTTTCTAAAAATAAATTTTCTGTAACAGCCGCTTATTTATTATTTTGAAGCCGACGAAGGAAGAAAAAGAAATAAAGTCCAAAGTCGAGGGACCAAACTCACCAACGAAAGAAAGTCGGGCGAGTGGGAGTATATAAGGGAGAGGGCAGCCCTTACCCTCTCGCCCACACTCACAAATCAGCCATCTAAAGAGGAGAAGAGAGAAAGAAGAAGAAAAGAGTAAAAAGGGGTCGGTTCGGGTGGTTCGGGTGGCCAAACTCGTTATGTAGCAAGCCAAATCGAAGCCCTTGTCGTTGTGCTCATTTGTGTGAGTTCTAGGACCCCACTTTTACTCGTTTTCAACCGATTTTGGGGCTGGAAAGCATCAAAAACCCGTTTTTGTGTGTGTATGTGTGTTTGACCCATTTGGGTGTGATGTGTGTGATGCGTTTCGTGTATGTTTCCGGGCTTGTGTGTGCTTGTATGGTGTTGTGGTATGCATTCCTAAGGTCTAGGATGGTTGATTTAGGCTTAGAATGGGTTTGGATGAGCTTGGAGGCCAAAAATGGTAGATTGGGTTCGGGATGAACTCCATTCTGCATCAGCTAGGGCTAGGCGACCGAATGGAGGCCATACGTCCGATTGAGAGGCAATTGAGGTTCATTCGCACGATTGGGATTCATTCGCACGATTGAGGGTTCATTCGCGCGACTAAGGTTTCATTCGCACGACTGGGAGTCCAGTCGCATGGGGAGTCATACGACTAAAGGTTCAGTCGCATATGTGCTTAGTCGCATGAGTCCATTTGCATGAGGTCAGTCGCATAGGTGCTCATTCGCCTTAGTTCCATCCGCATGAGGTCCATACGCACGAATGGATGTCCATTCGCATAGATGTTCATCCGCATGAGTCCAATCGCATGATGTTTATGTAACACCCAGATATTTATCATTTTCAAGCCGACGAAGGAAGAAAAAGAAATAAAGTCCAAAGTCGAGGGACCAAACTCGTCAACGAAAGAAAGACCAGTGAGTGGGAGTATATAAGGGAGAGGACAGCCTTTACCCCCTCCCCAACACTCATATTTCAGCTTTCAAAGAGAGGAGAAGAGAGTAAGAAGAAGAAAAGAGGAAAAAGGGTCGGTTCGGGTGATTCGGGTGACCAAACTCGTTGTGTAGCAAGCCAAATCAAAGCCCTTGTCGTTGTGTTCGTTTGTGTGAGTTCTAGGACCCCACTTTTACTTGTTTTCAACCGATTTTGGGGCTGGAAAGCATAGGAAACCCGTTTTTGTATGTGTGTGTTTGACCCATTTGGGTGTGATGTGTGTGATGCGTTTCGTGTATGTTTCCGAGCTTGTGTGTGCTTGTATGGTGTTGTGGTATGCATTCCTAAGGTCTAGGATGGTTGATTTAGGCTTAGAATGGGTTTGGATGAGCTTGGAGGCCGAAAATGGCAGATTGGGTTCAGGATGAACTCCATTCTGCATGAGCTAGGGCTAGGCGACCGAACGGAGGCCATACGGCCGATTGAGAGGCGATTGAGGGTCATTCGCACGATTGGGATTCATTCGCACGATTGAGGGTTCAATCGCACGACTAAGGATTCATTCGCACGACTGGGAGTCCTGTCGCATGGTGAGTCATGCGACCGAGTGCTTAGTCGCATGAGTTCATTCGCATTAGATCAGTCGCATAGGTGCTCATTCGCATTAGTTCTATCCGCATGAGGTCCATACGCACGACTGGATGTCCATTCGCATAGATGTCCATCCGCATGATTCCAATCGCATGATGTTCAGTCGCATGGAGGCCATGCGACTGAAGGGGGTCCATACGCACGAATAGGGCTGTTTCACCCGAAAGAAAGTGTAGTTAGACTCCTGGCTTTCGTGGGAAAGTGCAGATCTAAGTCTTGACGTAAAGGTTCCCGTAAGAGCATGTAAGATAACTGTTATGGCCTTAGAAAGCATGAAGGGCATAGTGATAATGATGTTGCATGTTTATGTATAAGGCATGTTATGTATGTATGATGTTGCCCTGTATGATGTGATATTGATGCATGTTAATGTTCCTTAGTATGATGTATATTATCTTTCCTATGGCTTTACGTATTATGATGAATGAAATGAAGTATTATGTAACGTAAAGTGGAAAGAAATGAAACGTCTTGCATGCATCGGATAACGGGTCCTTCTTTGTGATTGACCATTAATGTAGAACCTCCACCGCTTACCCCTAGTACCGTGGCATACGTTTAGCTGTTCATTTATTGACTTCGGCCCGGTAGCTAAGACTGATCGGGGTGTAGCATATGGTATTGGTACGGATGATATCCGATGCACAAGTAAAGTTATATGGAACGAATGAATGAATGAATGAATGAGGAAGATAATAATGATATTATCTATGCGTACGTATGCTGTGTGATCATGCAAAAATAACGAATGGTTTTATATGAAAGTATAGTATGTTTTATAATAAAACTAGAACTCACTCAGCAACGCTGACTTTTTATATGTTTTCCAGTTGGCAGGTAATGATTGCTGAAGATGGCACCGCGAGGCTACTCAGCTCTTTTTTGGGATGGCATTCTTTTGATTAATGTTTTTGCATTGTAATGCGAACAAACTATTTTGTAATGAATGCTGTATTAACTTGCAAAAGCAATTATATAGAAATGAAAGCTTATTTTAATGTTCCGCTGCGATGTTTATGAAGTGCAAATGTAAATGTAGGTTTTATGTGCGATGAATGACCAACTGTAAGCGTCCCGGGAACGGGGCTTACAAGTTGGTATCAGAGCCAAAGTTTAAGTGCAATGGGTAAATTTTCAAAATAAACCTTAACTTAAACTGAGAATGGGACGAAAGGGGAATGGGATGCCAAACTGAGTAGTTGCGTGCCATCAGGTATTTTCTTGAAGTTAATCGGTTTTATGTGCACATGGTATGTGGTTATGTGTTGTATGTAGATTTAAATACTGATGTAGTAAGGACAGGTAATACTTGGGGTATGAAGAGTAAAGTAAGTGGCTAATCACAACTGGCCACTGTAATTAGGGACTTACTATACTTGACATAAACTGAGTTGTTTCCTTGAATGACCGTGTTGGTGTTTGAATCTTTCAGTGTGAGTTAGAGAATGGCTGGAGGTAGATCTTCTAAAGCATCTAGGGGTGCAGGCCGTGGCGGGCCTGATGTTGAGCCGCGACCCAAGAGAGGAAGACCAAGGGTCGAAAAGGTGGTTCCTAAAGAACTAGAGACTCCTCATCCGGAAGCTGGGGATGAGAGTGCAAACCTGAGGGCATCGGTAAATGAGGCTGTTGTTGAAGAAGTACACCATGTCATGCAGACAATCTTACCGTCTGTGGTGACCGAAGTCATTAAGGCGGTGAAGGAAGGAGAAAGGAAGGAGAGAAACAGGCCTTCGGGGGAACAAGAGCAACCAGAGCCCGAAACGATTTTCTCTGATAACGAAGACGAGGAAGAGGAAGATGAGCCTGTGCGAGAGGTGGCACGAGGCTGTAACTACGGGGTGTTTATGAGATGCAAGCCCCCTACTTTTGACGGTAATGGCAATGTTGCCGCTGCTCACCGATGGGTGAGAGAAATGGAGGCTGTTCTCGACATCAGTGAGTGCCGGGAAGATCAGAAGGTGAAGTTTGCCACTCATTCATTTGTGGACTCGGCACTATGCTGGTGGGACAATATTGTCCAAGCTGAGGGTAACCGGGCAATCGGGAGAATAAGATGGCCCGAACTGAAAAAGATGGTGATTGAGGAGTTCTGTCCTCACAGGGAGATGGATAAGATAGAGAGAGAGTTCCTGCAGCTGGAGGCGGGATCCATGACACACCAGCAATACACCACCAAGTTCAATGAGATGGCACGGTTGGTGCCGGATCAGGTGACGCCTCTTTCTCGGAAGATCAAGAGGTACATTCAGGGCTTACCGGTGGATGTTCGCCGGCATATGATCGCCGCCCGGCCAAGTACGTTTAGGTCGGCGGTCGATTTGGCCGGAAGACTATATGATGAGAGGGAAGTGGTGATGGTTGAAGCGAATAAGAAGGGTGGTGGTGATCAGAACTGGAATGGGAGAAGGTTTGGTCGGGGTGATGCCTCGGTGGGGAACAAAAAGGCACGGGTGGATGACCGCCGCGTGGCCACACCGGGAGCAGGATCAAGGAGGTGTGGTAAGTGCGGAAAGGAGCATGCGGGAGAATGTAGGCTGGGTTTGAATGTGTGCTTCAAGTGTGGGAAGACAGGGCATATGGCAAAGGATTGCCTGTCGGGCAAATGTTTTAACTGTGGGGAAACTGGTCATATGAGCAGGGATTGTAAGAAACCGAGGGCTGAGAGCTTCGGGGCGAAGAGGACGGGAGGTGATGGGCCGAGGGCGAGCGCCAGGGCATTCAACATGCACCAGAGGAAGCTAGGACGGACCCTGATGTTGTGTCCGGTACGTTTCTAGTGAACCAAACTTTAGCTTTTGTGTTATTTGATTCTGGTGCTAGAATGAGTTTTATTTCTGCTGCTTTCTGTGCTAAGCTGCCTGTTAGTAGTAGACGTGTTGATGCGCCCTTTGATGTAGAAACTACCATAGGTAAGTCTACCAGGATTTCTGAGATGATAGAGAATTGTGATGTGGAACTTGAGCGTCATAAGTTTCCTGTTAGACCATTCATGATGACCTTAGGTGGTTTTGATTTGGTTCTTGGGATGGATTGGTTAGCGGACTACGAGGCGAACATTGTGTGTCCCAAGAAGATGATTCGGTTGTCGGCGCCTGACGGTTGTTCAGTGACGGTTTATGGTTATCGGGTTACTACGATTCCGAAGGTGATCTCGATGGCGGTGGCGGGAAAGTGTATGAGGCATGGATGTAGTGCCTACTTGGCCTATGTAAAGGACGTGGATACGCCAACACCACAACTAGCCGATGTACCGGTAGCGTGTGATATTCCAGACGTGTTCCCAGAAGATTTATCAGGTGTGCCACCTGATAGAGAGATCGAGTTTCAGATTGATCTGATACCGGGTGCCCAACCTGTCGCCAAAACACCGTATCGGTTGGCTCCGACCGAGATGAAAGAATTGATAGAGCAGTTGCAAGAGTTGCTTGAAAAGGGGTTCATTAGACCGAGTATCTCTCCTTGGGGTGCTCCGGTCCTGTTCGTAAAGAAGAAGGACGGTAGTATGAGGATGTGCATTGACTACCGCGAGCTGAACAAGTTGACGGTGAAGAACCGATACCCCTTACCGAGGATAGATGATTTGTTCGATCAGCTTCAGGGTGCCAGTTGGTTTTCAAGGATAGATCTTCGATCTGGTTACCATCAGTTGAAGGTGAAGGAGCAAGATATTCCTAAAACAGCTTTCGTACGCGCTATGGTCACTACGAGTTTCTTGTCATGTCCTTTGGCTTGACCAACGCGCCAGCTGCTTTTATGGATTTGATGAACCGTATGTGTCGGCCTATGTTGGATAAATCAGTGATTGTGTTTAGTGATGATATCCTGATTTACTCGAGGAGCGAGGCAGAGCATGCCGGTCACATTCAGGAGGTTCTAGAGACGCTTAGGAGGGAGAAGTTGTATGCAAAATTCTCCAAGTGCGCGTTCAGGTTGCGTAAAGTTCAGTTCTTGGGTCACGTGGTGAATCCTAACGGGTTTATGGTGGACCCGGAAAAAGTGGAGGCGGTTATGCAATGGAAGTCACCAAAGACGCCATCCGAGATTCGTAGTTTATTGGGTTTGGCGGGCTATTATAGAAGATTTATCCAAGACTTCTCTAAAATTGCTTCTCCACTAACTAAGTTGACCCGAAAAGATGTAAAGTTCGTATGGGGTCAAGCTCAAGAGAAGGCGTTCGAGGAATTGAAGGCGAGGTTGGCTTAAGCTCCAATTCTGTCCTTACCCGATGGAAGTGAAGATCTGGTGGTTTATCTGATGCTTCCTACTCGGGGTTGGGCTGCGTATTAATGCAAAGAGGAAAGGTTATAGCCTATGCATCCCGACAGTTAAAGGTTCATGAGGTTAATTATCCTACTCATGACTTAGAGCTAGCAGCGGTGGTCTTTGCGTTAAAGATTTGGAGGCACTATCTTTACGGGACGAAGTGCACCATATTCACTGACCACAAGAGCCTGAAGTACTTCTTCGAGCAGAAGGATCTGAACATGAGGCAGAGACGGTGGTTGGAACTTATAAAGGATTATGATTATGAGATCCACTACCATCCGGGCAAGGCCAATGTGGTGGCTGATGCCCTTAGCCGGAAAGAGAGGCCCGACCCGATTCGGGTGAAAGCATATCAGTTGATTATGACCTCGGATGTGATGAAGCAGGTCAAAGAGTTTCAAGATGAGGCACTGAAAGATGATCATCTTAACTCTGAAAGAATGAGAGGTCTGGCCGCGGAGTTGGGTGAAAACACACTCAGTGTTTGAACCCGATTCGGTCGTGTGTGGATTCCTCGTTTTGGGGATCTACGGATGAAGATCATGGATGGGGCCCACAAGACTCGGTACTCCATTCATCCTGGTGCCACGAAAATGTACCATGATATGAAGAAAGATTATTGGTGGCCGGGTATGAAGCGCGATGTGGTGGAGTATGTGAGTAAGTGTCTTACTTGCTTACAAGTGAAGGCCGAGCACCAAAAGCCGTATGGGAAGATACAACCTTTGGATATACCAGAATGGAAGTGGGAGCACATCACCATGGATTTCATTACAAAGCTGCCGCGTACCCCGAAAGGGTATGATGCCATATGGGTGATAGTTGATCGCTTGACGAAGAGTGCTCACTTCCTACTGATTCGCGAGACATATTCATCAGAGAGGTTGGCTGATCTGTTCATCAAGGAAATTGTAACTCGTCATGGTGTGCCGGTGTCTATTGTGTCGGATCGCGACACCCGGTTTACATCTAAATTTTGGAAGAAGTTCCACGACGCTATGGGGACGAGGTTACATATTAGCACGGCTTATCATCCTCAGACTGACGGTCAGTCAGAAAGGACCATTCAGACACTGGAAGACATGCTTCGGGCATGTGTGATTGATTTTGGTGGAAGTTGGGATGACCACCTACCGTTAGCCGAATTCTCATACAACAACAGCTATCATGCCAGCATTGGTATGCCACCATATGAGATGTTATACGGTAGGAGATGCAGAACGCCCGTATGTTGGGGTGATATTGGTCAGAAGGAATTGGTGAGCGTCGAGGTAATCGAGGCTACGACTGAGAAGCTAGAGAAGATTAAAGCCTTCATGAAGGCAGCCAAAGATAGACAGAAGTCGTATGCTGATAAACGACGCAGGCCGATTGAGTTCCAGGTGGGTGACCGGGTTATGTTGAAGGTCTCACCTTGGAAGGGTATTATCCGATTCAGGAAGCGGGGCAAGTTGAGCCCAAATTATATAGGCTCTTTTTGCATCATCGCTCGAGTAGGAGAGGTGGCCTATAAATTGGAGTTACCGGATGAGTTAAGTGGAATTCACCCGACATTCCATGTATCTCATCTGAGAAAGTGCTTAGCTGATGAAGACATGATTGTTCCACTGGAGGATATCGAAGTCGATGAACGGCTCAATTATGTGGAGCAACCAGTGGCAATCATCGATCGGAAAGAGAAAAGGCTGAGAAATAAAGTGGTTCCTCTTGTGCGTGTACAGTGGAAGCACAGGAAGGGATCCGAGTCAACGTGGGAGACTGAGGAAGAAATGAGACAGCACTATCCACGTTTGTTCGAAGAATAACAGGTTTCAGGGACGTAACCTATTTAAGGGGGGGTGGACTTGTAACACCCGGATATTTATCATTTTGAAGCCGAAGAAGGAAGAAAAAGAAATAAAGTCTAAAGTCGAGGGACCAAACTCGCCAACGAAAGAAAGACGGGTGAGTGGGAGTATATAAGGGAGAGGGCAGCCCTTACCCCCTCCCCCACACTCACATTTCAGCCTTCAAAGAGAGGAGAAGAGAGAAAGAAGAAGAAAAGAGGAAAAAGGGTCGGTTCGAGTGATTCGGGTGGCCAAACTCGTTGTGTAGCAAGCCAAATAGAAGCCCTTGTCGTTGTGCTCGTTTGTGTGAGTTCTAGGACCCCACTTTTACTTGTTTTCAATCGATTTTGGGGCTGGAAAGCATAGGAAACCCGTTTTTGTATGTGTGTGTGTTTGACCCATTTGGGTGTGATGTGTGTGATGCGTTTCGTGTATGTTTCCGGGCTTGGGTGTGCTTGTATGGTGTTGTGGTATGCATTCCTAAGGTCTAGGATGGTTGATTTAGGCTTAGAATGGGTTTGGATGAGCTTGGAGGCCGAAAATGGCAGATTGGGTTCGGGATGAACTCCATTCTGCATCAGCTAGGGCTAGGCGACCGAATGGAGGCCATACGGCCGATTGAGAGGCGATTGAGGGCCATTCGCACGATTGGGATTCATTCGCACGATTGAGGGTTCAATCGCACGACTAAGGATTCATTCGCACGACTGGGAGTCCAGTCGCATGGGGAGTCATGCGACCGTGGGTTCAATCGCATAAGTGCTTAGTCGCATGAGTTCATTCGCATTAGATCAGTCGCATAGGTGCTCATTCGCATTAGTTCCATCCGCATGAGGTCCATACGCACGACTGGATGTCTATTCGCATAGATGTCCATCCGCATGAGTCCAATCGCATGATGTTCAGTCGCATGGAGGCCATGCGACTGAAGGGTGTCCATACGCACGAACAGGGCTGTTGCACCCGAAAGAAAGTGTAGTTAGACTTCTGGCTTTCGTGGGAAAGTGCAGATGTAAGTTTTGACGTAAAGGTTCCCGTAAGAGCATGTAAGATAACTGTTATGGCCTTAGAAAGCATGAAGGGCATAGTGATAATGATGTTGCATGTTTATGTATGAGGCATGTTATGTATGTTAGATGTTGCCCTGTATGATGTGATATTGATGCATGTTAATGTTCCTTAGTATGATGTATATTATCTTTCCTATGGCTTTACGTATTATGATGAATGAAATGAAGTATTATGTAACGTAAAGTGGAAAGAAATGAAACGTCTTGCATGCATCGGATAACGGGTCCTTCTTTGTGATTGACCATTAATGTAGAACCTCTACCGCTTACCCCTAGTACCGTGGCATACGTTTAGCTGTTCATTTATTGACTTCGGCCCGGTAGCTAAGACTGATCGGGGTGTAGCATATGGTATTGGTACGGATGATGTCCGATGCGCAAGTAAAGTTATATGGAACGAATGAATGAATGTCTGAATGAATGAGGAAGATAATAATGATATTATCTATGCGTACGTATGATGTGTGATCATGCAAAAATAACGAATGTTTTTATATGAAAGTAAAGTATGTTTTATAATAAAACTAGAACTCACTCAGCAACGCTGACTTTTTATATGTTTTCCAGTGGGCAGGTAATGATTGCTGAGGATGGCACCGCGAGGCTACTCAGCTCTTTTTTGGGATGGCATTCTTTTAATTAATGTTTTTGCATTGTAATGCGAACAAACTATTTTGTAATGAATGTTGTATTAACTCACTCAGCAACGCTTATTTCAATGTTCCGCTGCGATGTTTATGAAGTACAAATGTAAATGTATGTTTTATGTGCGATGAATGACCAACTATAAGCGTCCCGGGAACGGGGCCTTACAGTTTAGTCCGAAGGAAAGTGTAGTTAGACTTCTGGCTTTCGGGGGAAAGTGCAGATGTAAGTTTTGACGTAAAGGTTCCCGTAAGAGCATGTAAGATAACTGTTATGGCCTTAGAAAGCATGTAGGGCATAGTGATGCTGATGTTGCATGTTTATGCATGATGCATGTTATGTGTGTATGATGTTGCCCTGTATGACGTGATGTTGGTGCATGTTAATGTTCCTTAGTATGATGTATGTTTATCTTTCCTATGGCTTTACGTGTTATGATAATGAATGAAATGAAGTATTATGTAACGTAAAGTGGAAAGAAATGAAAAGTCTTGCATGTATCGGATAACGGGTCCTTCTTTGTGATCGACCATTTATGTAGAACCTCTACCGCTTACGCCTAGTACTGCGGCATACGCTCAGCTGTTCAATTATTGACTTCGGCCCAATAGCTAAGATTGTTCGGGGTGTAGCATATGGTATTGGTACGGATGATATCCGATGCGCAAGTAAAGTTATATTGAACGAATGAATGAATGAATGAAGGAGGTAATAAAGATATTATCTATGCGTACGTATGATGTGTGATCATGCAAAAGTAACAAATGGTTTTAAATGAAAGTAAAGTATGCCTTATTATAAAATTAGAACTCACTCAGCAACGCTAACTTTTTATATGCTTTCCAGTTGGCAGGTAATGATTCCTGAGGATGGCACTGCAAGGCTACTCGGCCCTTTTGGGATGGCATCCATTTATAAAGCTTTTGTGATATAATGCAAACATGTATTTTGTAATCG
The DNA here is from genome assembly GCA_025215565.1 of Flaveria ramosissima. Classification (NCBI taxonomy): domain Eukaryota; kingdom Viridiplantae; phylum Streptophyta; class Magnoliopsida; order Asterales; family Asteraceae; genus Flaveria; species Flaveria ramosissima. The sequence continues at coordinate 57,693,764 of CM046037.1, forward strand.
GATAATGATGTATTATTTGGCAAAAGTGTTTCCGCTGCAATATTTTCATGAGACAAATGTAATTATATATTTTATGCGCGATGAGTGACCAACTGTAAGCGTTCCGGGAACAAGGCCTTACATTTTCTAGGCCTAAAAACCGGGTTGTCAAATGAGGTGCTGATGAGACTTTAATACAAAGAACCATTTGTTAGTAGAATACATGTAGTTACATTAAGCTTACTACAATTATTGGTTGAAGTGGGGCTAGGTTTGCAATCTTACATATTGGCTCTAGCTAATATATCTGAAGCATAAGATCCTTGTGACAAAAAAGGTCTCCCATTGTTACTTTTAAGTTGAATGCTAAGGAAGTAATTTAGAGGCCCAAATTCCAACATGGCAAACTCTTTTGATAATAAAGTTATTAGGCATTGTGTATTGGCTTTTTAAACTTAAAGCCATTAAGTTGTATTTGTAAGATTGAATCTTTATCAAATATATTGTTGTAGCGTTTTACATGATTAACATTTTAAAATACAACATAAGGCATCTTATTACATGTGATGGATCTAGAAAGGCTGGTGCAACCAAAACCAAATCACTTAGACTATTTTGGTGCAACTAATAAAGGACTTCCGAAGCTAAGTGTGGAACTTCCAAAGGAAAAGGAGTTCTTCTGAAGACAAAGTGTAAGATCAACTTCCGAAGGAAAACTCCAACTTCCGAAGACAAAGTATTCACTTCCGAAGATCAAGACTTAGAGGAAAACATCAGAAGTCAACTTCCGATGTATAAAGAAATGAAGAAGTCCTCAAGCCACGGAAGAACTAGCCTCTTCCAAAGTATAAGTGGCTTCGGAAGAAGTTGTTCTTCCGAAGCCAACTAACTTTCAGAAGACACTACTATGAACCAGTGGACATAAGTATGGTCTCCCTGACACTCCAATGCAAACCTCTGAGATACTTTATGGCGTTTTCTCAAAAGCCATGTAGTTGACCATACTTTATTCCACTGTTCACCTTTATAAGTTAGTACAGTTGCCAACTTTAGTAAGTCATGGACATGTCATGACTACCATATCTTAGATAATACTTTATCTAAGATACTTTAACTTTAGCATTGTAGTATATGTTTTAGTCTTAGGTTTCCAGCTGGTATCAAAGTATATCCGGCTGTAGGTAGTAGTATATATAGTTTCTCATTGCAACTCATGTGATATGCTTGTAAGAGTCTTGTAATACTTTGAGTTGAGAAGTAATATATACAAGTGCCTTGAAAATTATTTTTTTTTGTGTTCTTTGCTTCTTATTATATTATTATCAACTCTTAGAAGAGATTCTACTACATCTGATTTGAGTGTAGTATAAGTGAGTTTGAGAGAAATCCAAGTGTTAAGTGACAAAACTCGATCCTGCAATTGATATCAGAGCTTTTTAGGCTCTTGATTATGAGATCTTACCATCCTAATCAACCTATTTTTTACTCCTCCTTACACCACACTCAAAATGGCCCTCAACAAGTCTGAAGTATAGATGGGGATGATGACTAAAGCACTCATCATCACCCTTGAAAACTTCAGGTCATGGAGCAGACGCATGGAAGGCTTCAATCAAGATAGCAAGATGTGGCAATCTATTGTCAATGGCCCGTATAAACCAAAGGTGGCAGGTGGAAACAGTGCCATGATAGAGAAACCCGTTGAAGACTACTCTGTTGAGGACCGGAAGAAGCTGGACATTGGCAGTAATGCTATGAATGTTCTCATGGCTGCAACTCTCAACTCCATCATGGTGGGGTTTGAGCATTGCAAGTCAGCCAAAGAACTGTTTGATGCACTTGCTCATATGAACTCCAGCTCCAATGACTCCAAGAAGGACTCACTGAAGCAGCAGTTCGAGAACTTCACCTACATCGCTGGAGAGACTCTCAGCCAGCAATACTTCAGGTACATGGACCTCATTTCTTCCCTTTAGTCTGTGGGAGTTTCCCTTGAACTTAGGGACCTCACAAGAAAGTTCATGAGTGCACTCCGTAATGAGTGGACGATCTACTATGTCTCTATCAAGAGAACAAAAAATTGAACACTCTCACCACGACCGAACTCTATGGCATCCTTGATGGATACCGTTTGGAAATGGAGAACAAAAGAGGCCATCAGACAAGCAGACCCTTGAGTCTTTCTGCTAGCAACACTTTAATGGTTGCTGAAGGCTTAGGACCCTCCCCACCTCAACAGTACGTGACATACACCCAACAGCCATCATGTTCTTCTAGGCCATAAATCACATTTCCTGAGACTCCAAGGTCTCAACATGCTCAGCAAAGTTCCTTTTAGGACAGTTGTGCCTTTGTCTTAGGAAGTGGGCATTCTAGTGACTATTAGTATTGCTTTGATGATCTAGAGTGCTTCAGCCCAGATGACGTGGAATATGTGGACATAGTCCAACAAATGACTCTCTTAACCTATAGAGCAAAGAAGTTCTCCAAGAGAACTGGAAGGCAATTTCCCCAGAACCCAACCAACAGCAAATTTGGGTTTGACAAAACCAAGGCCAAGTGTTACAATTGTAACCAACTTGGTCATTTTGCAAGGGAATGCAACGCTCCCAAGTCTAATCCGGGAACCCAACAGGCCTCCACACATCCCTCTACACCAAAGCCCACTGGAAGGTCAACAAAGACAGCTGCAATGGCTCAAGAAGTTGATTGGAGCTTCATGGTACAAGATGTGACTCCTGCTCAAGCACTCATGGCAAGAACAGATGACAATAAAGTATATGAACATCTCTATGCCCCTGCATGTATTGGTAAGGTTAAATTGTATAAAGGACTACAATATGGAGCTTAAATCCGATATTGAGTCTCTAAATGTTTTAAAATCTGATTTTAAAAGGGTTGAATCTGACTATCAAAGAAAAATTGACGAGTTGGAGATAACTATGTCCTTATTAAAACATGAACACACAAACTATAAGACTCAAATAAAGGATTTAATATCCAAATTGTCTGAGGCTAAAGCCCAGCTTGTCACAGCTGAGGCTCAAGCAAGGAAATATGATATTTTTTAGCAAAACTTCCAAGCCATTCTTGCATCATCCTCTCACTCAAAACTTTGTTACCAAAACAAAGGTGGGTTGGGAACCAATGAAATTACTCCACCACATTCTTATGAGTCTATAAGACAACCAAGGTGTGGTATCGAAGAGCGAGAGGTTCTATTTGACCCACCTTTTCATGAGTCAAAGAGTGATGCAACCATGGAGACCATCACAAGGAAGAACCAGATAATTTTACCCACTCCTACCGGTGATGATGAACCCCTGACCACCAAAGCAAGAAGAAACAGAGCTAAGACAGCCAGAAAAACTTCCAAGAAAGTAGTTGAGTCTAAGCTATAGATAGACCCAAAGCAAAATGGTGTATTCATCTCAATTGGATTCAGGTGGTAGGAAACTCTGATTCAGGAAAGGAGTGTAGTACCAGCACTTCCGTCCTACAAAAGGATGAGAAGTTAAAGGGAAAGGTTGCTGATGAAAAGAAAAAGAACAAGAAGCAGCAATCCTCAAGTTCCTAAAAGATTAATATTGCATGAATAATGTGTGGTCTGCAAAACCACATGGCCAAATATTGTTACTACAATCCTGCTAGCACACATTATGCAAGTAATGTTAAAAGAGAAGGAGTTAGGGAAGGTTTCTCATTTGGACCGTATCAAATGGTTCAAGTGATGAAAAAGGGAAAGCTTGTTTCCGAAGCAAGGATGCTTTCGGAAGAAAGTCCTTCTTCCAGAGGGAAAATGGCTTTGGAAGCTAAAGCTGTCAAGACTCAAAAGAATAAAAGAGTCCCCTTGAAACCATCCCAGAAGAAGACTACTTCGGAAGAAAAGGTGGTTAAGGCTTCTTCCGAAAAGAAAGAAGCTTTGGAAGAATGCCATGCTGCAAAAGCTTCAACAAGCTCATCCTCCATGATCAACCAAGGGATGGAATGGAAGATCAAGGAAGATGCTGCAGCCCAAACTTCTTCTTCAAAGACATCCATTGAACCCCCATGCATAAATTTTGTTTCAATTATGTCACTATCATTGGAAGAACCTAAGACCAATAAGGCTTGGGTTTCCAATCAAAACTAATCATCTCATCTTATGTGCAGGGACATCCATATGACAAGAATAACAGTGTTTGGATTGTGGATAGTGGATGCTCCAAGAACATGACAGGGAACAGATCTCTCCTTCAATAATTTCAACATTATGATAGAGGTCCTGTCCAGTTTGGAGGTGAGGCCGGAGGATATATTTTTAGTAGAGGAAGTATATCCAATGGAAAATTAAAAGTGGACAAAGTTCACATTGTCAAACAGCTTCAACACAACCTGTTAAGTGTTTCTCAGTTTTGTGATCAAAAGCATCAAATGCACTTCACAGAACATGAGTACATTATCCTCAAACCCAGGATGACAATTCCTCAGGAATTGGTGCTTCTTAGATCTCCCAGGAAAGGGGATATGTACAAGCTTGATATGAACAGTGCTTCCCCAACGGGTGAAGTGTCATGCTTTCTTTCCAAAGATGATTGTGATGAGTCAACACTATGGCATAAACAATTATATCATGTAAATTTTAAGACAATGAATAAATTGGCTAAAAATAACTTGGTACAAATTTTTCTGCAAAGATAACTGTGTTGCATTCCTGAAAGGAAAGCAACATAGGGCATCTCATAAATCCAAAGTTGCTAACTCCATCACCACTCTATTACACTTATTGCACATGGATCTATTTGGTCCCACAAGTTTAATGAGCATTGGAAGGAAATTATATTGCCTTGTGATTGTTGATGATTTTACAAGATTTACATGGGTATTCTTTTTAAGAACAAAAGATGAAACTGCTGAAACTTTAAAATCTTTTATTCTTAAAACAGAAAATCAAATTGATCACAATGTTAAAATAATTAGAAGTTATCAAGGGACTGAGTTTAAGAACCACGTTCTTAACTTATTCTGTAACTCAAAAGGGATTGCTAGACCATAAAGTGCTCCTAGAACTCCTCAATAAAATGGTGTTGCTGAGAGGAGGAACAGGACACTTATTGAGGCTGCTCGGACCATGTTAGCTGCTTCAAAGCTGCCTCTAACATTCTGGGCAGAGGCAGTCAACACTGCATGCTATGTGCAGAACATGGTTCTTGTAGTTAAGCCACATGGAAAAACCACTTATGAGCTATGTAGCAAGAGGCCACCGTTCATTGACTTTCTAAGGCCCTTTGGCAGCAGGTGTACCATACTTAACACAAAATAAAATTTGGCAAAATTTGCTGAAAAGTCGGATGATGCTATCTTTGTTGGATATTCCTCTAACTCTAAAACTTATAGAGTTTATAACATAAAAAATCAACATTTTGAGGAATATTTCAACATTGTAGTTAATGAGCACACTCCTTGTGTTAGGGGGAATGGCCCTGATCATATCTTTGATTTAGAATTGTTTCCAAACTATTCTAAACCATCTTGTGAGAATGTTTCAGCTGGAACAGGTGCTCAAAGTGATTCTGATGATGACCAACTGTTTGAGCTACCCAGACCTATTCTAAGTTCTCCAAGAGCTGCAACAAATCAAGCTCCCACTATTGGCAGATCTGACAGTATGACTATCTCAAGAGATAGTGGAGCTTCAACCAGCGGTTCACCTGTTGACCCTCAAACTTCATCAGGTGGCACTGCACAACACCAAGCTGATGGAAGCAACATCTTGAAGGAAGAGACAACTATTAATGCTGCTTCACAGTCAACAACTGATAATGATGTTACTTATTCATTCAATCTGCCCTTATTGAATGAGTTTGAAACAGCAGCTGGACAAAGTGTTCAAGCTCCTGAGCAAAATATGTCCAATCTGGATCTATCTTTGCAACTGGAGGTAATTCCTAGACTTAGAATTCACAACACTCATCCAGCTGAGAACATCATAGGGGAAGTCTCTGAAGGTGTGAGAACAAGAGGACAAACCCACGATGGGAATGTCTGCTTGTACTCATGCTTTTTATCCCCGATGGAACCCAAGAAGGTGGAAGATGCCTTGAAAGATAGTAGCTGGGTTGAATCGATGCAAGAGGAGTTGCTTCAATTCAAAAGACAAAAGGTTTGGAACCTATGTCCGGTACCATCTGGTCAAGTACCTATAGGAACTAAATGGGTTTTCAGAAACAAGAGAGATGATAGAGGCTTGATCATCAAGAACAAAGCAAGATTGGTGGTTTAAGAATACACTCAAGAGGAAGGAATCGATTATACTGATGTCTTGCACCTGTTGCAAGACTTGAGGCAGTTAGGATCTTCCTTGCTTATGCTGCATCCAAGAACTTCACTGTCTACCAGCTTAATGTCAAGTGTGTCTTTCTATATGGGGATATAGATAGGGAACTCTATGTGTGCCAACCTCTAGGATTTGAAGACCCACAACACCCCAACTATGTGTGCAAATTGGATAAAGCTCTATATGGGCTGCACCAAGCACCTAAGCTGTGGTATGAGACATTGTCTTAGTTTCTCCTAAAGAATGGTTACACTAGAGGTACCATTGATAAGACTCTTTCATAAGGAAGTCTGCAAAGGACATCTTGCTTGTTCAAGTCTATGTTGATGACATCATATTTGGTTCTTCAAATGACCAAATGTGTAAAGACTTTAAGAGCATCATGAAGAAGAAGTTTGAGATGAGTTCCATGGGAAAAATGGACTTTTTCCTTGGAATTCAAGTGAAGCAAATGAAGGAAGGGTTTTTCATCAATCAATCTAAGTATGTCAATGACATCTTAGAAAGATTTGACATGAAAGATTGTAAGGCAGCCAAAACACCTATACCCAGAAACCATAATCTCTGCCCTGACTCTAAGGTGGAGGATATTGATCAACATCAGTATAGAACAATTATTGGTTCTCTGATGTATCTCACAGCAAGTAGACCTAATATCATATTTGCAACTTGTATTTGTGCAAGATATCAGGCTGCTTCAAAGGTGTCTCACCTAGTTGTTGCCAAGAGAATCCTCAGATACCTCAAAGGAGCACCTAAATTAGGTCTTTGTTATTCAAGGAATAGTGATTTCAATCTCTATGGCTATTCTGACAGTGACTATGGTGGCTGCAATATCAACAAGAAATCAACATCAGGTGGATGTCAATTTCTTAGTGGAAGGATCATCTCATGGCAATGCAAGAAGCAATCATGTTTCTCTACATCAACTGCTGAAGCTGAATACATTGCTGCTGCTAGTTGTTGTGCTCAGCTGCTGTGGATTCAGAACCAGATGATAGACTATGGATTCAACTTCATGAACACTCCTATCCACATTGACAACAATAGTGCTATCTCCATTACTAAAAATCAGTGAATCACTCCAAGACAAAGCACATTTATATCAGGTACCATCTCATTCAAGATATTCATGAGAAAAATCTAATTAAGCTAATCAAAGTTGACTCAAATGAACAATATGCTGACTTGTTCACCAAAGCTTTTGATGAACAAAGATTTAAGTATATTACAGCTATTGGGATGATAAACATTGATTAGTCTATCTCATTTGAAAACCTTTTTAATGTGTAAAGTCTTATGTCAAAACAATCTAAGCCCTGTTACAAAAGGTCCTTCTCTTAAATTTTCACTAAGTATAAATTCTTCCGAAGAGGAATTAATCCTCGGAAGATGTTTTACATATCTTCCGAAGCAAATTCCTCCCCGGATAATTTTCTTTTCGGAAGAGTTTTTAATCTCGGAAGAGTTTTTAGTCTCGGAAGAAGCGATTGATTACATATTAGATCTACTTCTGAAGCTTATAACATTCTCCATTTGGAAAGCAATATTTACTCTCGGAAGCAAGAACTTTACCTTCGGAAGTAAATTTGCCTTCGGAAGAACATTACCTTCGGAAATGATTTATACTCGGAAGAAAGACTTTACTGTGTAACAGAAATCTTTTGGGCCTCACTCTGTAAAAAGTAAAGATTTTGTTAATGATGTCGGATTATTTAAATGGACTAAACCTTACCGCCCCTGTCACATTCTCCACTGAAACATCCTATCATCTTATCCAAATCCCTTAAACCGTCATTTCACCCATTTAAATAACCCCGACTAATCACTTTCATCTTTTTACCAAATTTACTGCCCTAAAAGCTTCCTTCATCCCCAATTCACCTAATTCCAAACTATCTTCCTACAACTTTCTCAAATGGCACTTAACCCTCAGCACAACCAAGTCAACTCCTTGATTCTTCAAGGGATGCTGACTTCTCTGATATCATCTCCTTTCTTACCCAATCATCTTATTACACTACTCTGACTATTAACCCCATCGTTTACTCAAATCACATGGTTGAAATTTGGGCCAATGGTCAGATTGAAACCATAAATGGGGTTCGGGTAATAAGATCGAGCATTTGTGGCCAGGAGTTGGTCATTTCCGAACAACTCATCAGGGAGTATCTCGAGCTCCATGATGAGGGTGCTCCTACAGAGTTCCCCAAGACAGATTTGGACAACACCTATATCCAAATAGGATATGATGGAGATGTAAGCAGGTCAACCCTCTACAAGTTTAACTTCTCTTACAACTGGAAGTTCTTGATGCATGTTGTTTTTCATTGCTTGTCTAACAAATATGGGGGATGGGATCAAATCCCATATGAACTAGGGTGCCTAGTTCGTGGATTCGTGAGAAGCCTCCACTTTAATTACTCAAGGTTTGTGCTGACCAATCTTATGGGGAACCTCCAGCGGGACACATTCTTCATGTATCCCAGGTTCCTTCAGCACATAATCAACTGTAAGTTGGACCAGAGTCAGCTTCTTTGTGCAGTTGCTCTGACTGCTTCTCCAATGAGGCCGACCATCTTGAACACTTTGAAGGGAGTGTCCACCAATTTCACCGGAAGATATACTCTACTTCTTCCATGTATGACTGAGCCAATGGCTCCTTGTGACATCCCTGTTAACCCCACAGGTGATGAACCCACACCAGCAACTACCCTCACACTACCAAATCTACCTTCTCACCCCATCATTATCATACATCAAAGATGCCCCAAACGAACCATTGTTCAATCTTCTCTCATTGAACAAGCTCCTCCCGTTCAATCCAAAAAGACTAGAGTGGAACAATGGGCTCCCACTCAGTCTGAGGTCCCACCATCCTTCACAATTGACCTTAATATGGGTATTGAGTCTCCTCAGTATCAAAACCATGAACCTAAAACCCAAGCTGAAAACCCTTAGGGTGAGTCTTTATACTCCCCTAAGCACCCAAAAAGGGACAACCCCACCATAGGCTCAATGCCATTAGACATTGACCAATGTCCCTAGTCATTAGGCTTAACCTTTATATCCTTTACTGACCTACTAATAAGAACTAATGAAGAGATTATGTCTCTTCACTGCAATGAAGTTGATCAACAACACCTTCACAAGGATCAATAGAGCCTAAAGAGACCTCTTATCTCTAGCCCCGATCAGCAAGCCTTTACTGAGGTGAGTTCCACTGATGTGGAGGGGACTTATGTAAATTCAACTGCCACTACTGAAGGAGCCTCAATGGACCTTTAGGACAGTAGTAACATCACTGAAACTAAATCTACGGCCACCATGCCCTTTGATGACTCTGAAAGAGACATCATTGAGCAAAGGAAACCAGAGTGCCAAGAAACCACTTCTGGTGGTGAGGATGAACATAATAGGTATGTTACATCATCTCCTCATGATTCTTCAAAAGAAGATGAGGGAAGACTGCAACTCATCATTAAAGACCTACTTTCTAAAGTCTCAACCCTTGAATCTAAGGTTATGACTTTAGAGGATAGGTCTGCCACTCAGCAACTTGAGATTGAAAATCTCAAGGCCAAACTAGCTGAGAAACATATTGAGAGGTTTGTTAGGCATGTACCAATTCAGGTCTCATTGACCTCTTCCTCTAGCTCATCAAGCTCTCAAGATGCTACCAAAGAGGGGGAGAGTGTTCACGGACAAAGCCAAAGATAAGAGGAACCACAGAGTCAAGCTCTCACTTCCTTAAGTTCAAGATACCCTATGCAACAAGCTCCAGTTTTTCTTGAGCCTCCTCCAGTTGTGATTCAAGTGGAGCAAAGGATGCTCCAAGATCTCAAAAAGTTCTTCAACAAGTTCGTGATGGAATCTCTCATTGAACAGCCAAGTCCTGACTTGTCTGTGATTTACTTCGGAGCTCAAGAGTTTCAGAGGTTAAATGCACCTTCTACCACTATTGAGGAAGTTGGTCAACCTAAGGTCCAAGTGGAACCTGAGATTAATTTCAAAGGGGAACAAGGACTAATGACCCAGCAACTGAGACAGTTGGGACAAATAGTGCATTCTCACAGACTTTCGAAGCACAAGTCAAAGCCTCGGAAGAACAACTTCAATCTTCTGAAGCTGAGATTGTAGTTGCGGAAGGACTATTCTCTTTGTCCGATGATCTAATAGTCAAAGATGCAATCCTAGAACTTGCATCTGAGGTTAATAGGGAGGATTTTCTCACCCAACCCCTAGCCCAAACATCAGCATTGACTCCAGCTCCCATTTCCACCACTCAACCTGAACCTTCCATCCAAGAATCCCCAAAGTCTAGCATTTCTGAAGATGTCAAAGGAAAGAGGAATATGACTGAGGAGTAGCTTCAGGAGGAAGCAAGGTTAGAGAAGCTAAAAAAAAGGTAGACTTCTAACTGGTAAGCTGCTAGCTGATAGTAGCAAACCAGCTGCAGCCAACCAGGAGGCTGTCAACAACATGTAAATCATTGACGGACTTGTCAATCTAGGAGCTGTAAATGAAGATGTACTCCTGCTACCATTGGAGGAGTTAATTGAGTTGGAAAAGGCGACTTTGCTACAAATACAACAAAAGGAAGAAGCAGCAAGGTTGGCCTTAGAGGAAGAAAGGGAGAGGAAGAAAAGAGAAGTTGATCAACAGCTTAGGAGGGAATAGATAACTTTCCTAACCTCCAGGGGTTTCTCTCTAGAAGAATTATCTCCACATAACAATGATGCGATCTTATGGCTCTTCAACAAAGAGCAAGATCAAATGGAGAAGGAGAGAAAGAAAACTGCCAAGGAGAAGCTGAGGTTAAAGAGGAAGAAGGAAGAGGAAGCAGGACTTGCTGCTGCCAAGAAGATAGGTGAAAAGGCCTGGATGAAAGACTATCTCTGGGCTCATGGCTTCTCTGGCAGGCAAGTGGGTCCTATGTTTGAGAAGACCCTCCAGCGACATGTCAGTGACATAAAGGCTGAGATTCTCTTTGGGAAAAGGAAGGAGATGTACAGAAGGGGACAGGGGATGATCTTCAAACAAACCACTCAACCTCAACCTCAAACCCAATCACAACCTGAACCAATTCCTTTTCCATACCCCATCAAAACTGAACCAACCACTGAGCCTTACACTCCTGAACCTACACCATCAACCTTACCAACCTCCTCACCTCAACCACCTAAACTACCCATCCTCCAACCCAAAACACTCGCCAGAACCCAAACACCACAACCTACCCAACAACCTCCCAAACTATCCCCTCAGCCTTCCAAACATCTCTCCTTAGAGGAGTTCAAGGCAATCAAGACAAAGCTCATCAACTGTACAACCTTGAGCGACATCTCTTGTGAGGAGGATTCTGTCAAACTAACTTATGTTGATGGATCCTCATGTTCCCTCACTAGAGATCAATTTCTTGATCTGCCCAGAGGAACATTGGACCAAGCTGCAAAGCTCCTTGGCTTCAACTCAGATACTCTGAATGAGGAAGAAAAGAAGCAAAAAAGAAGGCTGGTGACTCTGCTGGATACAAAGAAAGGAGACAAGGTACCAAGTCAACCCCTTGTGCCTAGGAAGAAAATTATCCAAGGGAGGTTCGAAGACTCTTCTCACACTTTGTTCGTTAAAGAGAGAGTGGAGAGCTAAACAGGCTAAATGCCTCATCTCTGCTACACTTAAGCAGATTTGATATTGCTAAGTTAGTAGCGAAGCCACTCTCCAACCCCTCCAACTCTGAAGTAGCTGCTCACATCATAAATCACCTGAGAAGTCTTAATCTGGCAGAGTTAACTGCTAGGACCAAGATTGAAGAAGAGTTGAAATTAAGAGAGTAAGAGACAAGGAAGGGATAGCAACCAAAGGCAAAGCTTTTCTACAAATGGTTGAGGGTCCTGAACATGAATCCATAGTTAGATGGTAGTATGACTATAACTCCCATCAACTAACTCTTCTCAGGGGGACACAACAAAGGGTACATGTCATTTAGATTGATAGACTGGATCTCCTATCCACTAATGACTTGTACAAACTTTTCAGCACCACTTCGGGGAAAAACAAGGAAACAAACAAATATCTTCTGTCCCTGGTGTTGAAGGTTTTGAGAAGCAGAAACAAGTGAGGTTTTGGTAGCATCAGCCTAGGGGAGTTTGTTGGATCTAGAAAGGCTGGTGCAACCAAAACCAAATCACTTAGACTATTTTGGTGCAACTAATAAAAGACTTCTGAAGCTAAGTGTGGAACTTCCGAAGGAAAAGGAGTTATTCCGAAGACAAAGTGTAAGATCAACTTCCGAAGGAAAACTCCAACTTCCGAAGGCAAAGTATTCACTTCCGAAGATCAAGACTTAGAGGAAAAGATCAGAAGTCAACTTTCGAAGTATGAAGAAATGAAGAAGTCCTCAAGCCACGAAAAAAGTAGCCTCTTCCAAAGTATAAGTGGCTTCGGAAGAAGTTGTTCTTCCGAAGCCAACTAACCTTCGGAAGACACTACTATGAACCAGTGGACATAAGTATGGTCTCTCTAACACTCCGCTGCAGACCTCTAAGATACCCCATGGTGTTTTCTCAAAAGCCATGTAGTTGACCATACTTTATGCCATTGTTCACCTTTATAAGTTAGTACAGTTGCCAACTTTAGTTGGTGACAAAAGGTAAGTCATGGACATGTCATGACTACCATATCTTAGATAATACTTTATCTAAGATACCATAACTTTAGCAGTGTAGTATATGCTTTAGTCTTAGGTTTCCAGCTGGTATCAAAGTATATCCGACTGTAGGTAGTAGTATATATAGTTTCTCATTGTAACTCATGTAATATGCTTGTAAGAGTCTTGTAATACTTTTAGTTGAGAAGTAATATATACAAGTGCCTTGAAAATTATTTCTTTGTGTTCTTTGCTACTTATTATATTATTATCAACTCTTAGAAGAGATTCTACTTCATCGTATCTGAGTGTAGTATAAGTGAGTTTGAGAGAAATCCAAGTGTTAAGTGACAAAACTCTATCCTGCAACATGCAATTTAACCAATTTAATAATCACAATCATAGGGTGTAGAAGCTTTTATATTGATTCAGATAAGGCTAGTACAACCAAAACAACACTTAGAAGAATTTTTGGTGCAATTGAATAAAGTCTTCCGAAGACAAATCTGCACTTGCGAAGCTATGTTGAAAAACTTACGAAGCTCATGGAAGAAGAACTTCTGAAGAGGAACTCAGTCTTCCGAGACTAAGTAATTCCTCTTCCAAAGTAAAACACTTAGAAGAATCAAGACAAAGACTTCTGAATATTAAAGGTCTTACAGACTAGCAGAGATTTCAGAAGAAGTTGATTCTTCTGAAGTATAAATGGCTTCGGAAGAACTTATTCTTCTGAAGCCGGTTAACCTTCAGAAGAACCAACTATGAACAAATGGACATAAGTATGGTTTGTCTGACAACCATTGCCACCTATGAGATACTGCATGGCGCTTTCCTACGCCCATGTAGTTGGCCATACTTTATTCCACTGTTCACCTTTATCAGTTAGTACAGTTACCACGTTTAGTTGGTGACAAAAAGGAATGTCATGGACCTGGAATGACTACCTAGTCTAGGATATTATTTTATCTTAGATACCTTACTTCTAACAATATTGTATTTGTTTAGTAGTAAGTTCCATCCGGTAATCTAAGTATAACCGTGTCTATAGTAGTATATATAGTTTCTGCAAGACCGTTGAAAGGTATGCACTAAGAACGCAACAACACAATGAGGAGAGTTACTTAGAACACTTAACAGATCAAATAGGGAACTGGTTAACTTTAGTGAAAGATGCTAAGAACACAAGTAAGAATGAGACAGAACAAGATGGCAAAATAACACAAGTAATTGGTATTCAACAATGCTGTATATTGCTTCTCAAGTTCTATTACAAATGTTACAAAGCATACTTAGAAAGTTAAAGTTACAAGTACTTAAGACACATATACTACATCCTATAGTCGGCCATACTTTGACATGCCAAAGGGCAGATTTGCCTTTTGACTAGTGACTATGACATGCCATAGCTCACATCCTAATATATTACAAAAAGGATAAAAGTACATAAAGTAGAAAGCACAGACTCAAGATCTCAATGTACAGTTACCAAAAGCATGGACATTTTCACCAACTCATGTAAGTTGGTGACTTTACATAGTTGCAGCGGAAAGGTGGTCCAGCTTTATTATAAAGTACATAAGATAAAGGCATGTCTCTAAAGTCTTTGGAAGAAATCTGTCTTCATTCTTTGGCTTCGGAAGACTTTGTCTTTGAAGCTTCAGAAGACTTTACCTTTGGCTTCGGAAGATGTTGGTCTTGGCTTCGGAAGATTTTATACTTAGAGTATTTCTAGTGCAAGGTGTAAAATTTCCGAAGCATTTCTACTTCTGTTCTTCAGTGCATGCATGCAGAGAGAACTTGGATGTTTTGGCTGCATCAGACTTATAGGAATCCTTACAAACTCCCCCTAGGCTGATGCTACCAAAATATTTGAAGATCTTCAGTTGTTGACAGTCCTCATAGTGACATTAAATGGTCAGGATCACTCAGACTTTCATAATATCTTCTCATCTCAAAGAGATCATGTAGAGGTAGGTTGAATAAATCTTTCCATGTGTAGACATCTTCACCACCTTGATCTCTGATCACATGCCATCTCTCTGGATTACTTGTGAAGGTCTAGGATAAGATGGGTCTCTCAGATGCAAGTGGAGTCATTTGAATTGGAGTTGATTGGGCTGCCTCTTCATGCACTTCCTTAGGTTGATCTGACTTAGCCTGAGGTGTAGAGGTGGATGATTCAGGCTTCTTCTTCTTTGACTTTGGTTTGGAAGCCATCCTTTTCTTCCGCTTTGAAGACTTTAACTGAGAAGACTGGTCTGCAGCACCTTGTTGATCAGTTTTGTCTTGCTCAGTTGGGTGTTCCTCCCTTACAGGTTTAGAATGAGAGGGAGTTTGACCCTACTGTGGATCAAAAGATAGAGCTTGCTGAGGCTCAGCAGGAGGTCCAGGTTGTGTTGTCTCAAATTATTAAACCTTAACCTCCACTTCAGGTGGAGCTTGACTTGGAGGCGAGTGTAAGTCAATTAGCTCTCCACACATGATCTTTTGCTTGATTACCCTTATATGCTCATCCATTGTGGATAGAGACATTGGGCCAAGTCTCCTTTCGGAGAATCCATACAGCTTCAAGAAGCTCATCATCCTTTGTTTGTCGGCAGACTTCTTCATACTCTTTTGGATGATGGATCTTGACTTTGCAGCCTCTTCCCTCATCTTTCTCTTTGTTGCCTTTTATTCTTTGAGCACTTGAAGTTCAAGCTGTTTGAGATACTCAAACTCAATGTACTCAAAGGACAAGGGAAGAAGTGCAGATGCCTGGTAGAGACATGTGGCACTCAAGTAGCTGATCATGTTTTGCCTGTTTGTTTTCTTATCTACCTGAGGTTCTTGTGTAGTTGCCACAACCTCTTGCACAGGGCTTTCTTGAACTGGAGAGAGAGTAGGAACATGCTTGTATAATCTTTTCTGTCTTTTCTCCTCTTTGAATTGGGGAAGTAGCCTTGCATCCTCTGCTTCTTTCATCTCTCTTAACACTTCCATGTCAGCCAGTTCATTTAGTTCCTCTAAGGGGAGAGATATAATCTCATCTATGTCATAGTTCCTGGTTTGTAGGTAAGTAATCTTGACTACCCTTAACTCATCATCTTGAGTGTTTGGTCTGGGGGCAACCCTGATTGCAGCTTGCATAAAGCTTGAAACCCAAAGGAACTTTCTCCCCTTAGCTTCCTCTTCCTCTCTCTCTCCTCCTCCTCAATCTCCTTAGGAGTTAGAATCCTTTTCCTTTTGTCACCTACAGACCTTTGTGACACAGGGTGGAGAGAGCTTTGGCCTTCATTGCTAGGTGTAGCATCCAAGCTCTGGCCAGAGAGAGGTTGTGAAACACCTTTACCAGTAGGTGTTTCACTGAGGGGATGAATTCCTAAAGTATTTGTTGGTGTGACAGGGCTCTCAGGCTCTATCACTAGGCCTTCAGCCAAGGTTTTCCCTTTGAAGCTAATCTCAGGGTCTGCCTCAACATCCAGTTGACCAATGACATTACCTGATTGCCTTTGTCTCTTTTTAAGACTGAACTCTTCAGTAATTTTATCTTGAATCCTTAGTGCTAACCTGTCAGCTTGTCTAGATTGACTTGTGTTGACAAGTGGCATGTTGATCAGGTCAAGACCTTCATAGTAGTTCAAGGTCTAAAAATTGAACACCTCTTGCTGCCCTTGAACTCTTTGAAAAATGAGGGCTCTTCTATCAGCATCATACCTCCACCCAAAGAGGTAGGGATGATATAGCCCTTGGAATGCCTTCCTCAAAGAGACTCCTAATGAAAGTGTCTATAGTGTCCACATCAATGTGAACTTGAGGAAGTTGCTGAGTATGCACAATTGCAAGTGAAGATTGTGAGTCCTCAATGTCCATACTCCCTGAAGAACTCCCAAGTTCTGTGACTGTAGTGACTTTCTCCTCCTTTTTGGTAGCATCACCCTCTTGTATAGGTGAGCTAGGAGTTAGGTCAATCACATTCACAGGTTATTGTGTTCCTGGTTTAGCTCTCCTTAAATGTCTCCCAGCTAGATTTTCCCTGAGATAAGATATCTTAAGTTGCTGATCATTGACCCTGTTGTGCAGGGTAGTCACTTGAGATTCAAGGTGACTAACCTTAGAGACTAAATAGGAGCATGTGTTTGACAGTTTTTGCACATTTAGTCTCAAATTCCCCTCATCTTCATCAGAAGATTCATTGGGGGATGAGATGATTGGACCAAAGTCCTCTCTCTCACCACCAGCTTCAGGTTATGGGCTCCTGGATTTCTTCTGCACATTGACATCCTCAGTTGAAGTGTCGATGAGCTGACTTGCCATGGTTGAGGTCCAAATGATGTAATCACTTGCAAAAGTGAGAGCCTCTTCCATATGAACCTACTGAACAGGTTAATGGAGATCCACCTCAGTGATAGGTGACTGATGTGGGCTAGACAAAAGAGACTCAGGAGTACTCATCTCTCTTTGAGTAGGGGAAGAGTAGAGAGTCTCATGGTACTCACTGAAACCTAGGTCTTCATCAGTATAGAATGAGAGATTGGGAATGGGTTGATTTAAGTCCAAAGGTTGGGGATGGTAACTATCCCCTGAAGGTTGTTCACTTGAGTGTTGAGACTCAGAGTGATGGCTTAAGGCAGTTGGGCTTGTGAGCTCATCAGAGTGAGCATGAGGAACCTCACCACTGATTCTTGAAGAGATGGGAGTTGTTTGCTCCTCAAGGGAAGTGGGAGCTCTAGTATCCACTTCCTCCTGTATGGGTGAGTGTTTGGGGGCCTGTACAAGCTCAATAGCTTGAGCAGGGGTTCGTTTGGATTTTCTTTGGTAGGTAAGGTGATTTGTGTTCTTTTTAGTGGTTGGGAGGTAGGAGGTGTGGGTCAACACTAGCTTGTGTTGCTAGGTTGTCACCTTGAGCAATGAGCTCTAACATTTATGGGGACAAGGGTTGTTTCTACCCCTGAGAAGCCTACAGTTGGCTTCTTCATAATTTTAAAGAAGCCAGGCTTCATCTGTCCCAATTTACGAATATTATATGTTTCCTTCAACTGTGAGCCCAGTTCACAGTTGAGAATGGCTTAAACATATCTAGGAAACATATAATACTCTAAAGAGTCCAAGATAGCAAGTAAATTTGTATAAAAAACCGAGAGTACCTGAACTTGACCCCTTGAATCATTCCATGCACTATGAAGGAGAGATCCTCAGGAATCTGGTCCCATCCTCCATGCTTGTTTGACAAGCTGTGTATAACCACATGAAGCAGGTATTTCCACTGGGATGAGACCTTCCCTTTGCTGAAGGTCTTTACAGAGAAATCTCTCTCATAGCCTATCTGCTCAAAAGATTGATTTACAGCTTCCTTTGGGAAGGACAACTCACCTTCTTCATCATCCAGCTGCAAGTGAGTGTTGATGATGGCCGGAGTGATGAAGATTGTCCTCCCCTGCACTGTGGCAGACAGTGCCTTCTCCCCATCCATAATGATCTCTTGGCAGGTCTTCCATAATTCAAGCAGATGATCCTCATAGAGAGTAGGATCAATGGTAAGGGAGGTGAAGTAGTTGGATAGAGCCAGGAAACGACAAACCTCTGAGAAACTTTCATCTTTCTCAGAGCTTAACAAAGCAAACTGGTGATGTTGCCTGTGAAGTTGCATGGAGAGATCTGGGTTGTTTCCGCGGTTTAGGTTGGCCATTTTTAAGAAGCTTAAGGTTGAAGAAAGATGAAGAAAAAAGGCGGTTTGAGAGTATTTAGGTTTAAGGAATAGTGTAATTGAAGAAGATAGTGAAAGAGGGGGGAACCGTTGGGTATTTATGTGAAAAGGATATGAGACAAAGTTAATGAAAGAGGATAAACTTTGAAATTCGGATGTCGGTCCCACCTGTGTAAAGTAGTTTACTTTTGCCCAAAAAGTAGTTTTCTTGGAAGTCGAGAAATCTTCCGAAGGTTATTCACTTCGGAAGTTCTGAAGAAAAAGCTTCCGAAGACAAATTGGCTTCGGAAGATATTTCAAAAGTTTTTGAGAATTTTGCTTCGGAAGAGAATTAACACTCAGAGTTTTTATTCTAAAAAGAATGAAAACTTCCGAAGGTAAATTGCTTTCGGAAGAAACTTGTTCTTTTAAAACATAAAAGTACTTAAGTTGATTTTAAGCTTCGGAAGATATTTCAGAAATTTCTTCCGAAGGTAAATTTACTGAAGTAGTTATTTGTTTACCAAGACATAAACTTCTTCCGAAGGTGATTTTAAATCTTCCGAAAAGAAAAGAGATCAAATTTTCAAAAATCTAAGAAATGTCTTTTGAAAATATTTTTTTCCAAAGAAAACAATGGCTTATGAAGGTGATAAAATAGACAACTTTGGACACACAGAGGTTTTAGAAATAATATGATTAAGTTTTAAGAAAAGCTATTCAAAGTTAATCATCCCAATAGCTTATACAAGATATTTAAATCTCTGCACGTCCAAAGCTTTGGTGAACAGATCAACATATTGTTCATTTGTGTTAACTTTGACTAGTTTGATTAATCCCTTTTCAAAGTTATCTCTAATCAAATGATACCTGATATTGATATGCTTTGTCCTTGAGTGCTGCACAGGATTTTCTGTGATTGAGATAGCATTGTTGTTGTCTATGTGGATGGGAGTCTCTTTGAAGTTGAATCCATAGTCCAACATTTCATTTTGAATCCAAAGCACTTGAGCACAGCAGCTTGCAGCAGCAATGTATTCAGCCTCAGCAGTTGATGCAGACACACATGATTGTTTCTTACATTGCCAAGAGACTACTCTTCCACCAAGAAATTGACATCCCCTTGATGTAGACTTTGTAGTCATGTTGCAACCACCATAGTCACTATCTGTATAAGCATACAGATTAACGTCAGAATTCTTTGGATACCCAAGGCCAAGTGATTGAGCACCTTTGAGATATCTTAAAATTCTTTTGACAGTGACCAAGTGTGACATCTTGGGGTTGGCTTGATATCTTGCACAAATGCATGTAGCAAACATGATATATGGCTTGCTAGTTGTGAGGTACATAACAGACCCAATCATTGCCCTGTAGAGATGTTCATCAACACACTCCCCCTCAAGATCAGGTCCAAGGGAGTGATTTGTGGCTATGGTTGTCTTAGCAACCTTACAATCAGTCATGTTGAACCTTTTAAGTATGTCTTGTACATACTTTGACTGACTTATGAAGATGCAATTGTCAACTTGCTTCACTTGAATTCCTAGAAAGAAATTGAGTTCCCCCATGGCACTCATTTCAAACCTGTCTTTCATCAGCTTCTCAAAGTCTTTGAAGAGCTTTGGATTAGGTGACCCAAAGATAATTTCATCTACAAATACTTGAACTAGCATTATGTCATTTTCCTGTTCCTTTGATGAAGAGAGTTCCATCAATAGTACCCCTTTTGTTGCCATACTGACAGAGATACTGAGATAGAGTCTCATACCCCTTCCTTGGTGCTTGGTGCAACCCATAAAGAGCTTTATCAAGCTTGCAGACATAATCAGGATGATCAGGATCTGCAAACCTAGGTGGTTGTCTGACATACACCTCTTCATTAATCATCCAATAAAGAAAAGCACACTTGACATCAAGTTGGTAGACCTTGAAGTTCTTGGATGCAACAAAAGCTAGGAATATCCTAACAGGTTCAAGTCTTGCTACAGGAGCAAAAACATCTATGTAGTCAATTCCTTCTTCTTGAGTATACCCTTGAACAACTAGTCTTGCCTTGTTCTTGATGACAAGTCCTCTATCATCCTTCTTATTCCTGAAAACTCATTTGGTTCCTATGGTAGTCTTCCCTTGAGGAAGATGACATAGGTTCAAAACCTTTTTCCTTTTGAATTGAAGCAGCTCCTCTTGCATATCTCCAACCCAACTTCCTTCCTTTAGAGCCTCATTAGCTTTCATTGGCTCTATCTGGGACAAGAAACAAGAGTGAAGAAAAACATTTGCATCATGGGTTTGTCCTCTTGTTCTCACCCCTGAATCAACATTTCCAATGATATTTGTGGTAGGATGAGGCTTGTGGATCCTTAGCTGAGGGATCACAGCAAGTTGCTTAGACAGATCTAAATTTGAGGAATTCTGATCTGGCAATGAATATTTACCCTCCACATCAACACACTTATCAAGATTGACTTGATTCAATGAGTGTGTGACATCATTGATATTGTCTTCAATGGAGTGGTTATCAGCATCAAGAAATTCCTGATCACTTTCACCACCACCATTTTCTCCAACATTTGAAACTCCTTCATCTAAGTTTTGTGCCTCTAAGCTGGAATTTGAAGGCACCTTAGAAGTATCAGCAGGATTTGTCATTGATGTGCCGGTAGAAGCGTCATTTACAGGATTGGTTACCATTGGAGCTGAAGATGTGTAGCTTGAAGGTCTTCTTAGCTCAAATCATGGCTTAGGATCACTTGTAGGTAGTATATGTGTGGATCCTGAAACATTCTCACATGATTTATTAAAATAGTTGGTAACTAAATCAAGATCAAATAGCCAATCCGGACCAGAACATTTCACACTGGGAGTGTGCTCATTGAAAGTCACATTGGCTGACTTCTCAACTACTCTAGTTCTGAGATTGTATACTCTATAATCTTTAGCTTGAGAAAAGTATCAAATGAAGTGTCCATCATCTGATTTCTCAGCAAACTTGGCAATCTGATCTTTGGTATTTAAGATGGTGCAAGGACATCCAAATGACCTGAGAAAACCAATGAAAGGTTTCTCTTGTGCCAAAGTTCATAAGGAGTCTTACCATGTGTCTTAACCACTAAAAATCTGTTTCGCACATAGCAAGTAGTGTTCACTGCCTCTGCCCAAGAGGTGATGGGTAGTTTAGAGTCAGACAACATAGTTCTTGCAGCTTCAATTAGTGTCCTGTTTCTCCTCTCAGCAACACCATTTTGGTGAGGAGTCCTGGGAGCACTATATTGTCTTGTAATACCCTTTTCATCACAAAATGTATCAAGGATTTGATTCTTGAATTCAGTTCCTTGATCACATCTTATGGTTTTGACCTTGTGATCATATTGATTCTCAATCTTTAAGATGAAATTCTTTAGAATCTCAGGGGTCTCATCCTTAGTTATAAGAAAGAAAACCCAAGTGAATCTTGTAAAGTCATTTGTGATCACAAAAACAATAAGAGGTCCTTCCTAGACTCATTACACTGGTGGGGCCAAAGAGGTCCATATGTAATAAGTGTAGGGGATTAATGATGGAATTTCTTTCCTTTTGCTTGTGAGATACCTTGTGTTGCTTCCCCTTCAGGCATGCAACACAGTGGTCATCACTTGTAAGCTCTTTCTTTGGTATTCCAGTTACCAAATCATTCTTAATTAATTTATTCATGTATTTAAAGTTTACATGGCACATTATTTTATGCCAGAGGAAAGACTCGTCATTATTTGTTTAGATAGAAAGCTTGAAACTTCTCCTGAGGGAGATGTTTCTTGCAAATCCATCTTGTACATGTTCCCGGGGCTCTGAGCAGGATGTGCTCATGAGGAATGATCAACCCGGGCCTGAGAACAATGCACTCATGCTCAGTCTAGAGCATGTTATGACTCTGATCATAAAATTGGGATACACTTAAAAGATTGTACCCAAGGTCTTTGACAAAGTTTACCTTGTCAATGCTGAGCTTATCATTTGTGACCTTGCCCCTTCCAGTAATGTAACCTCCTGCATCTCCTCCAAAAGCAACTAGTCCTCCATCAATTCTTTCAAACTTTTAGAGTAGTGACCTATTGCTTGTCATGTGCCTGAAATAGCCACTATCAATGATCCATACATTTCTGTTTGTCTTGAGCTGTTCCTAAACAAAAGAGATGATTAGTTACATTTGGAAAGCCAAGCCTCATTGGTCTTGGGCTCATCAAAAGAAGTTGAAGACAATGCAACAGTAATTGATCCTATAGTCATGCTAGAAGGATCATTTGCTGATGTTGATGAAGGACTTTCAGCCACTTGGTCTCTCTTTGACTTCCACACCACCTTTGGAAGCTTAGACTTGTCCTTCAATACTTTGGAAGTTTTGATGACTTCGAAAGTTTTGATGACTGGACCTTCAGAAAATCTTGCTTTCACTACAGCAGGCTTCAGTGCTTCGGAAGTATTCCTTTCTTCCGAGACCAAATTTTCTTCCGAAGGCAAGTTTCCACTTGTCTTCTTCTTCATTTTGGAGCTTCCGAAGGAAATAGATTTTCCTTCCGAAGCTTGCTTCTTCTTCTCCAAACTCTTAGAAGTTTCTTTATTAGTCATGTGGAGAGTACTCTTTGGATTGTAAACACAATCCTTAGAAAGATGAGAGATACTCCCACACATAACACAATCCATTTTCTTCCTTCTAGGAGTTTTCCTTTGTGAACAAGGCTGAACTTGATCACTTTCCTTCTCCATATTCATCTTTGCAGATGTTGTTGCAATTCTTGTGGGGATAGAACTACCTTTGGAGCTGGATGGTTCAGGCTGTACAGTAGTGGTGCACAACTAATCAGCGTGCTTCTTGATGATGGGATTATTTGGACATGAACCAGAACTCTTGTTGATGGAGTTCAAGTTGGTGTCTTCAGTCTTCACCACTTCAAATCCTGCAGAAATGAAGACTTGTTTATGTGCAGAGTTGAAGGTGGCCTTGATCTCTTGAGCCTTCTTGGACTTCCTTTTGGCCTTCCTGATCAAGTTCTTTCTCTTTGACTTGGTCATCCCAACAGCTTTGCTCTCCTCAGAGGGATGATGACCCTTCTTAGAATGCTTTTCTTCACTCTTCTCAGACCCATTCTCCACCATCTCCTCTTCATCCTCTTTAGTCAAAGGATCTATTAGGGGAAGCTCATCTTCACAAGTTCCACACCTAGGAGGTCTTACAGACAAGATTGTGTGTGGAGGAGGTATCTCACAAGATCCCAGTCCCTGCTTATTTTGATAACAAACTTTTGCATGCAAGGATGAAGATATTATGTTCTTGAAGGTCTCTTCTTCAAGGACACAATTTTTTGCCTTGGCTTTGCTGATCACAAGCTCAGCCTGACATTCAGTTAACTTAGTAATGAGGTCTTTGATCTGAGTCCTGTAGTTTGTGTGCTCATGTTTAAGATTTGAAATGGTTTTCTCTAAGTCCTCTATCGTTAGTTTATAATCATTTTCAGCTCTTTTAAAATCAGCTTTTAAGATGTTTAAGGACTCAAGATCAGATCTCATTTCTAAGTTATAGGACCTGTATCTATTGACTTTAGCAATGCATTCAGGAGTACAAAGATGTTCCAATACCTTGGCTTCATCGTGGTCTACCATGAGTGCTTGGTTTGGAGATGCATCTTCTACCTGGAAGCTCCAGTCAAAGCCTCCTTCTTCAACAGCAATTGTAGCTTGCTGCTTAGCTTCTCATTCTGGGGCTTTCTTAGTGTAGTTTGGTCTGGTTTGTATTTGGCAACCCTTTTTTCTTGGTGCCTTACATTCCCTGGCAAAGTGTCCCATCTGGTTACAGTTGTAACACTTTAGTTTGCTTTTTTCTAGCCCAAAACTTTCCACTGGCTGCATTGCTTGGAAACTTTCTGTCTGTCCTCTTGTAGAACTTCTTGGCCCTGTGAGTGAGAAGAGCCATCTGCTAGACTATCTCCATGTACTCCAGGTTATCTGGATGGATCCAGTCCAGGTCTTCAAGGGTGAAGAGAAAGTTGCATGTGGTTTCATCAGCAGAGACAAAAGCATGAGAAGAACTTTTCTCTTGGAAAGGACTTCCTTGAGTGTAGCTTTCACTTCGAGTCTCTGGGAAGCTGATGAAAGGGCCCTTTTGTGAGTTGTCAAGGTAGCATATAAGATGATGTCGTGGTTCAATGCTTTCCCTTTCAACCAAATGGACGGCTGAACTAAGTTGATTGCTGGAGTTACCAGATGAGTTTTGCATGTTCATCTCCATATGGTAGCCACTAAGAATACCATACAACTGTGTGAGAGTAAGAGTCTTAAGGTTCGCAGTCCTTTTGATAATAACACAGTAATGTGTCCATTGTCTAGGAAGAGAGGACATAAACTTCCTGCAAAATGTCCCTATTCTCAAGAGTTACTCCAACATCCATTAAAGTATCCACAATCTCAACATACCTGAAGTATTGTTGAGTCATGGTTTTACCTACCTTAATGGTGAAGTTTTCAAACTGCTGCTTTAGGAGATCCTTCTTGTTCACCTTTGCTTTAGTAGACCCCTCATACATCAGCTTCAATGCTTCCCATAATTGTTTGGCAGTTTTGCACTTCTTGAAGCATCTGTAGATGGAGTTTGGAAGAGCAGTTTGAAGGGCTGTCATGGCTTTCTGATCAATCTCTATTCTATTCCTGTCTTCTTCAGAGTAATCAGCCACAACCTTTGGAATTAAATACCACCACCAGTACAGAAGTGGTGCTTGGTATGTAAGGTCCTTCAACAATAGAGTCCCACATCATGGCGTCTTGAGACTTGATGAAGCCTTCCATTCTTTGACACCAAGTATCAATGTCTTCAGGAGTGATCAGTGGAGACTTTGTCATAGTTTTCCAGTTTCCATATCAGCTTTGGTAATAGCTGTCATTTGAGTTGTTAAGTATTTTGTGTGTGTGAGGGATCTTAAGATGATGAGATCTTATATCAAGAGCCTGGAGTGCTCTGATACCAAATGCAGGACCGTTGAAGGGTATGCACTTACAACACAACAACACAATGAGGAGAGTTACTTAAAACACTTAACAGATCAAATAGAAAACTGGTTAACTTTAGTGAAAGATGCTAAGAACACAAGTAAGAATGAGACAGAACAAGATGGCAAAACAACACAAGTAATTGGTTTTCAAGAATATCGTATATTGCTTCTCAAGTTCTATTACAAATGTTACAAAGCATACGTAGAAAGTTACAAGTACTTGAGATACATATACTATATCCTACAGTCGGCCATACTTTGAAGGCCAGCTGGATACATATGACTTGACAACAAACAAAATCAAATGTAGATTTGCCTTTTAACTAGTGACTATGACATGTCATAGCTCACATCCTAATATATTACAAAAAGGATAAAAGTACATAAAGTAGAAAGCACCGACTCAAGACCTTAATGTATAGTTACCAAAAGCATGGACCTTTTCACCAACTCATGTAAGTTGGTAACTTTACAGAGTTGCAGCGGAAAGGTGGTCGAGGTTTATGATAAAGTACATCAGATAAAGGCATGTCTCTAAAAGTCTTCGGAAGAAATCTGTCTTCATCTTTGGCTTTGGAAGACTTTGTCTTTGAAGCTTCGGAATACTTCACTTTTGGCTTCAGAAGATGTTGGTTTTGGCTTTAGAATATTTTACACTTAAGAGTATTTCTAGTGCAAGGTGTAAAATTTCCGAAGTATTTCTACTTCTTTTCTTCAGTGCATGCATGCAGAGAAACTTTGGATGTTTTGCCTGCATCAGACTTATAGGAATCCTTACAATTTCTCATTGTAACTCATTTAGTCATGCTTGTAAAAGTCTTGTAACTTTGAGTTGAGAAATAATTTTACAAGTATCTTGAAAAACACTATTTCTTGTGTTCATTAACTTAGTATATTATTATTATCTCTTTTAAGGAATTTGCTTCATCATCCGAGTGTGTTTAAGTGAGTTTGAGAGATAAACTTTGAGTTGAGAGACCAAAACCGATCCTGCAATTGGTATCAGAGCTTTTTAGGCCCTTGATTGTGAGATCTTACCATCCCAAATCACCTTGTTTCATCTTTTATTTATTCGTCACACTCAAAAATGGCTCTCAACCAGAAATCTTTTGAATCTGAGATGGGAACCATGACTAAGGCTCCAACTATCACCCCTGATAATTTCAAAGCTTGGTGTAAATGAATTGAATGTTTCATTAAGTATCAAGAAAACAATATATGGAGATCAATCACTCATGGTCCTTACAAGCCAAATGTAGAGTCCCTGGCTGGTAATGGTGCCATGATTGAGAAAGCTGTCAAAGACTACTTCGATGAAGACTTCAAGAAGATGGACATTGATAGCAAAGCCATGATAGTACTGCTTACAACCATACCAAACTCCATAATGGTAGGCTTTGAGCACTGTCAGTCTGCCAAAGAACTCTTTGATGCTTTGACATTGATGTTCTCTAGTTCCACCGATTCCAAAGAGTCCAAGAGAAATACCTTGAATCAGCAGTTCGAGAACTTCACTCATATTGCAGGAGAGACCCTGAGCCAGCAATACGTAAGGTATATGGACTTAATCTCATCACTTCAGTCAGTGGGAGTGACTCTTAAGAACATAAATCTTGTAAGGAAGTTCATGAGTGCACTTCCTTATGAGCGAACTTTCTATTGTGTCTCTATCAAGAGCACTGAGAATCACAACACTCTCACATGACCGAACTTATAACACCCAGAAATTTAAAAAGATGAGAAAGAAAGAATAGAAGTGTCTAAAGGAAGAGACACAATTTAACCCAAGTTGAGGGGTTAAATGTGTGCAAAGGACAAAAAGTATAAAAGTTGGTTTATAAAGTAACATGGCCGCCATACCATGTTACTTTCACCTTTTTCATCCGTATTTAGAGAGAGAGAGAGAAAGAGCTCTTGGGTTTTGAGGAAGAACAAGAAGAATTCAAGTTCAAGGTGTTTGAACTCATAGCTTACGGGTTTGAGGAAGTCTCGCCTGAAAGTTGCATAAGTTGAGTTCTAGAATGTAAGGCCCCGTTCTCGGGAAACCTCACAGTTGGTTAATCATACCATAAAATCATTTTTAATAATCAAAACATTGCAGCAGAATTAATTAGACATTCATTTAAAACTTAGAAACCATATCGTACTCATAAATTTGTCCTTTAATTGTAAACAAAACATATTACTTGTTCTTAAATTACAATGAACATTTCATAAACAGGAATGCCATCCATAGCTCCCCAAGTAGCTCCGTGTGCCATCCCCAGCATCAGCACTTACCGGCCAACTATTATGCATAAAAGTCAGCTTTGCTGAGTGAGTTCTAGTTTTAAATAATATAAGAAAATATAAACTTTATCCCTCATATAATGACCATGCATACCACATAGTACATAACATTACTTGCATCATAATAAGCATGTTCATTATCTTTCATTCTTTCATTATCTTTCACTTTCATTATAAACGAGATTGCACAAAGCAAGAGCTCCATGTTGATCGACAACAAATGCCAATCCCTGTCGGTACACATGAAAACGGTAGCTAACCCCCGACAGTTGATCCACACCGCAAGGCACATAGCCCGCTCATGAGTACGGATCCATCATCATACATCAGACTCACATAAGTGAAGTCTATCATAGTGCTTGCAAGACTTAAATCATCAAACTGCCCAGGGGTAACATTCATTAAGTTTCACTTTTCATTAATATCATCTTCCACTTTAATATGTATAATACTTAACTTATTAAGTACACAACATGCCAAGTACTAGTCATCAGAAAACATAACTGACCCACCGCGGGACAGCGGGGGTTCTCGGGCGGCAGCCCCTGACAGTGGGGTCCTAGGGGCAGCAGCCCCTGGTGAGGTACAAGGGGCAACGCCCCTGGCTGGGGCTGGGCTGCCAGGTCAGCGCGGAAAATTTTTATTTTTAAACATTTATATAGCACATTTACTTATAGAAAAATCGTTCTTCCTGTTAAAACCTCTTAAAATCTTGGTCATTTAAATCGTACTTTTAGTATGCATAAAAGCCCCA
Source organism: Flaveria ramosissima (assembly GCA_025215565.1). Classification (NCBI taxonomy): domain Eukaryota; kingdom Viridiplantae; phylum Streptophyta; class Magnoliopsida; order Asterales; family Asteraceae; genus Flaveria; species Flaveria ramosissima. The sequence continues at coordinate 57,722,435 of CM046037.1, forward strand.
ATACATGGAAAAACTTATAAATAGGGGATCTAGAACTCACCTGGATACCTCGAATAACTTCTAGACTAAGCTTTCTAGGCTAGGATCACACTACACAGCCTGCAGACAAGTTAACACTCTATGGGTTAATTTCTGCCTAAATTCGCTGCTAATTTTGCTCCCATAAAAGCAGTTTCGGTGCTAGTTTCGCCAACAGTTTCGCTGCTAGTTTCACTAGCATCTTCGCTGGCAGTCTCGCTGGCATCTTCGTTGCCAGTTTCGCCCAACTTTCGTTGGAAAACCATGCCTGCGAAACTACCTGCGAAACTATAGTTTCGCAGAAAGATCCACAGTTTCGCTGGACGAATACCTAATTTCGCTGGACGAATGCCCAGTTTCGCAGAACGGGCTGAAATGACGAACCAACCCAATCTTAACCCAAAATTGCAACTTTTTACGTCAAAACCCTTAGTTTATCATCCATGAGGCTAAATTTAAGCTTTATACAAGTTTTCATATGTAAAAATGTGACCTTTATGCGATTCTTTGCAACTTTTCAAACCCAAAACCCTAGAATCCGGATTTGATCTACAGGAGCGTTTAGAGGTCGATTCTTACCTATATTTGTTGCTCTTTAATGGTGGTTTGATGCTCCAACACCCAAATCTTCAATCCCTTAACCTTTGAAGCTCCAAATCTTAAGTTTTCTTCACTTTCTCTCTCTACTTTCTCTCTTTATGAATTTGGTGGCTAGGGTTGCAAATGATGGAGATGGAGGCTGATTTGGTTGCTTAAGGGCTGATTATGGGCCTTTAATCCAATAGGCTACTACCCAATAAGCCTAATTTAGCCCATTGCCATTTCCTTACCTTATTAAATACCCAATAATTAAGCCCATTATCCTTAATGACTCGTTTTGACTTTTCGGGGTGTTACAAGTCTCCCCCACTTATTTAGGTTTCGTCCTCGAAACCTGTCAGTCATCAAACAATTGAGGGTAACATTTCCTCATCTCCTCCTCGGTCTCCTTTGTAGATTCTGATTCTTTTCTATGTCTCCACTGTACTCGTACTAATGGAACCACTTTATTCCGTAAGTTCTTTTCTTTCCAATCAAGGATGGCCACCGGCTGCTCTACATAATTCAGCCGTTCATCGACTTCAATGTCTTCTAATGGTACAACTGCATCATTATCTGCCAGACATTTCCTGAGATGAGATACATGGAACGTAGGGTGAATTCCACTCAACTCATCAGGTAATTCTAATATGTTGGCTACTTCCTCTACCCTCGCGACAATACGGAATGGCCCTATAACCTTGGGCTTAACTTTCCCCGTTTTCGAAACCTAATGATCCCTTTCCAGGGAGATACCTTGAGCATAACCTTGTCACCAACTTCAAACTCTATTGGTCTACGCCTCTTATCAGCATAAGATTTCTGGCGATCCTTTGCGGCTTTCATGAATGCTTTGATCTTGTCTAACTTCTCGGTCATGACCTTGATCACTTCAAGGCTTCCCAATTCCTTTTGCCCGATGTCATCCCAACACACGGGCGTTCTGCACTTCCTACCGTACAACATCTCATAAGGTGGCATACCAATGATGGCATGGTAACTATTATTATATGAGAATTCCGCCAACGGTAAGTGCTCATCCCAGCTTCCTCCAAAGTCGATTACACAGGCTCGTAGCATGTCTTCTAAGGTCTGGATCGTCCTTTCTGACTGACTATCCGTCTGGGGGTGGTAAGCCGTACTAATATGCAGTCTAGTCCCCATTGAGTCGTGAAATCTCTTCCAGAACTTGGACGTAAACCGTGTTTCCCTATTCGAAACAATAGACACTGGCACGCCATGACAAGCCACAATGTCCTTGATAAATAGCTATGCCAAACTCTCAGAGGAATACGTCTCACGAATAGTTAGGAAATGGGCGCTCTTTGTTAAACGGTCAACAATCACCCAGATCGCGTCGCTTCCTCTCGTCGTGCGAGGTAGATTCGTGATGAAGTCCATTGTGATGTGTTCCTATTTCCATTCAGGAATATCCAAGGGCTGGATCTATCCATATGGCTTTTGGTGCTCTGCCTTCACTTGCAGACAAGTCACGCACTTGCTCACGTACTTAGCCACGTCTCGCTTCATTCCCGGCCACCAGTAATCTTTCTTCAGATCCTGATACATTTTCGTGGCACCAATGTGTATGGAATATCGAGTTTTGTGAGCGTCATCCATGATTTTCTCTCTTAGATCCCCATAGAGAGGGACCCACATTCTCCCAGATTGGGTTCTAACACCCAGGGTGTTTTCCCCCAAATCTGAAACTTGTCCTTTCATCCTTTCAGAGTTGACTCTGTCCTCTCTTAATGCCTCATCCTGGAACTCTCTCACTTGCTTCATAACATCAGGCGTCATGATTATCTGGCAAGCCCTCACCCGAATTGGTTCGCGTCGTCTTTTCCGGCTCAAGGCGTCAGCAACCACATTGGCTTTGCTGGATGATAATGAATTTCACAGTTATAATCCTTGATCAATTCCAACCACCTCCTCTGCCTCATATTGAGTTCCTTTTGTTCAAAGAAATACTTCAGACTTTTATGATCAGTGAAGATGGTGCACTTCACCCCATACAGGTAGTGCCTCCAAATCTTCAATGCAAACACAACCGCGGCTAACTCCAAATCATGGGTAGGATAATTGGCCTCGTGAACCTTTAATTGTCTAGAAGCATAGGCTATCACCTTCCCTCGTTGCATCAACACGCAACCCAATCCTACATACGAGGCATCCGAGTAGACCACCAGATCCTTGTTCCCTTCAGGTAACGTCAAGACAGGGGCTTGAGTTAGCCTCATCTTTAGTTCTAGGAAGGCGTTCTCTTGATCAGTATCCCATTCATACTTCACGTCCTTCCGGGTCAGCTTAGTCAAAGGAGAAGCTATCTTGGAGAAATCCTGGATAAACCTCCTATAGTAACCTGCCAAGCCTAAGAAACTACGAATCTCAGATGGCGTCTTTGGAGGTGCCCATTGCATCACCGCTTCAACCTTTGCAGGGTCCACCCTGATCCCCTCAGGATTAACCACATGACCCAGAAATTGAACTTCTCATAGCCAAAATTTGCATTTAGAGAACTTAGCATATAACTTTTCACTTCTAAGCGTCTCCAATACTTATCGAATATGATCGGCATGTTCCTCTTCGCTTGTTGAATAAATCAAAATGTCATCGATAAACACTATCACCGATTTATCTAACATCGGCTGACATACCCGATTCATAAGATCCATGAAAGCGGCTGGCGCGTTGGTTAAATGAAAGGACATGACGAGAAATTCGTAGTGTCCATAACACGTACGGAACGCTGTCTTTGGAATGTCTTGTTCTTTCACCTTCAGGTGGTGGTAACCAGACCGCAGGTCTATCCTCGAAAACCAGCTGGCACCCTGAAGTTGATCGAACAGGTCGTCGATCCTTGGTAACGGATACCGATTCTTTACGGTCAGCTTATTGAGCTCGCGATAGTCAATGCACATTCGCATGCTACCATCCTTCTTCTTGACGAATAAAACCGGAGCACCCCACGGAGAGGTACTCGGTCGGATGAAGCCTTTATCCAATAGATATTGCAACTGGTCCCTCAGTTCTACCATCTCCGAAGGAGCTAATCGATACGGTGCTTTAGCGACAGGTTGTGCTCCCGGTAGTAAATCAATCAGAAATTCGATTTCGCGGTCAGGCGGCACACCGATCAGGTCTTAAGGAAAGACGTCAAGAAACTCGCGCACTACCGGCACGTCTAATAATTGTGGCTCTGGTGCATCCACATCTTTTACATAGGCCAAGTAAGCGCTACACCCACGTCTCAAGTACTTTTCGGCTGTGATCATCGACTCGACCTTCGATACAGAGCACACCTTATCTCCACGAATCGTAACAGAACTACCGTCGGGCGATGTTAGATGAATTATCACGGCAACAAGACAAACAACCAAAAAGGTGGCTGAGTCAAAGCTGAAAATAGACCCAAAGCAAAAGGGTGTATTTATATCAGCCGGATTCCAAGTGGTTGGAAGCTCTGATCTAGGAAAGAAGTGTAGTACCGGCACTCTTATCCAGCTGAAAGATCTGAAGTTAATGGGGAAGGCTGTTGTAGAAAAAAAGAAGTGCCAAAATCAAAACTTCTCAGGCCCCATGAAGAATAACATAAGTGCATAATGTGTGGTTTGCATATCCACATGGGTAAAGATTGTTACTACAATCCAGCAATGTAAGGCCCCATTCCTGGGACACTCACAGTTGGCCAATCATTGCACATAAAACATAAAGTATACATTTAAACTTAATAAAACATTGCAGCGGAATAATCTAAAACCATTTCATATATTAATGCGTGCTTTTGCAAAACAATACAACATAGTTAACAATTACAAAATATCATCGTTTGCATTACATCACAAAAACGTCATAGTGCAAATGGATGCCATCCAAAACAAGCCAAATAGCTGCCCCGTGCCATCCTTATCAACAATCACCTGCCAACTGGAAACACATAAAAGTCAGCGCTACTGAGCGAGTTCTAGTTTTATAATAAAAATATTTTATTTTCGTTTTAAACCGTTCTGTACTTTCTTTCGCGATCATACATCATACGTACAAATAGATACTCTTAATATTATCTTTCATCATGATACATCATTGTACGTTACTCGTTATCATTCATTCATTCATACTCATACTTATCATTAAGTTCTTACATCTCATACGTTCGTCATTAACATTCGATGACATATACTATACCCCGAACATTGTGCACGAAGCTGGCTACTTGGGCCTAGGGCAAGTACATTCATCACTATCATTCTCTTCTCGTTCCGGACCAATGCCATATGCTATACCCCGAACATTATGCACGAAGCTGGTTACTGGGCCTGAGGTCTATCAATAGACCCCGAACATTGTGCACGAAGATGACTCCAATACCTAGGGCAAGCGGCAATTGTCCCGTACATATGGTCAATCACAAAGATTGGACCTCAGTGTGCATCTTTCCGGGGTAGCTAACCCGCACACAGTTGAGCTAACATGCTTCATTGGGTGTGAACCTTCTTACATTTTCATGTAAGACTTTCTTACATTCATTCTTTCATTAATGCATGCATTCATTCATTCTTTACGTTCCTCTTTTCATTATCATTAACGTGCGCTTTATGTTACATCATACTTTCCATTTATTTCTATATTCATACCACGTAAAGCCACGGAAATAATATAACAAGGAAAAATAACCATACATGGCATCATCAATCACATCACCATACATGGCATCATCAATCATATCACATACAACATCATTCAACACCATAAAGTCAACTTACATCACCCCCGGGAACATCCCAAGTCAAGTCCTAAAACTTCCCTTTTTCCTTAAATTCAGAAATAATTCGAAGTCCTTTAGGCGCATGGGCACTATGTAGGCGCATGGCCTTTCAGGCGCATGGGAACACTTAGGCGCATAGGAGCTTTTGGGTGCATTGGCACTATTTGGGCATGTCACACCCCAACCTTGACGGCAGAATCGTCGAGATGTGAGGGTTAATATTGTTCACAACCACATAACGCTATCTTTAATATTGTTATAAGTTTCAAAAGTAAATACAACCATAAGTCTTAACCTGAAACAAGTCAAAACATAACAAATAATCCAAGCTTTTTATTCTTTAATCTAGGTTCAAATCCTAGTTTTATGCCAACTTCAAATGATGACTTCAAACTTCGGCATTTCCTGAAACATGTTAAAAATAAAAGGTCAACTATGAAGTTGGTGAGTTTCCAAGGGTTTAATATACATAATATATCAAGCGATTACAAGTAGCAATTCATGGTCAAAGGTTATGAGTTATGCATGTTTATAGAACACATATAGCTACAATCAAACCTCAACTGATTACAATGTTACAAGTTTATATGATTGGTTAAGTGTACTTGGTTCCCATGATGAACAAGTCATACGTCATCAGGAGCCGGCAATACATCAGCTTTAGCACCAAATAGGCGTGTCAGGCCCATAGATATATGATGTTGCCAGGTTAGCAATAGTTATTGATTGTCAACATATAATGTATCTCATATGAAGCTCACAATAACACAAACAACCATGACAAAATATAAAGTATGAATTGCAAGTGCGTTACAAGTATAAAATGTTTACAAGTGTAAGTTGATAAGTTTAACATGTTTCACCCCAAAATGGTGTGAAATAATATAAAAAAGGCAAGGAAAACTCACTTGACGTATAAGTGTATAAGATGGTAATAAAAATTAAACGACGATCCAACGAGTTCTTTACAAGATACCTAAACGTATATATATTTACAAGATTTACGTTCAATAATAAGATTATCGTTTATACATGACCTAGGGTTTTAAGGGGGAATTTGGGGTTTTGATATACAAATTTAATAATGAAAACTTTTGTTTTTATTTTAATGAAAAGAATTACATCGAATAAATTTTGAAGCGTTTGATATAATTTAACAAAATATAAAATGTAAGTACCTTTATATATATATATATATATATATATATATATATATATATATATATATATATATATATATATATATATATATATATACTATATTAATATGCATATGGGAGGGATAAGAATGGTCATTTGCCACTTTTTAAGAGGTACAATGCATTGATGCATGATGTGCAACATATTAATGCTACAATTTTAAGTATTATTAAGAGGTGCAATTTTTTAAGCATAGTTTACAACTCTTTGAAGCAAGGACTAAGGGGCGGGATATCATACGCTTCTGATCTTGGATTTCAAATTCAACCCACTTTCTTCATTTGAAAACACCATTCTCGCTCTCTTTCCGCCTCTTCTAAACCCCATCATCATGGTCGATCAGTACTCCGCGAGTCCTTATTTGGTGATGTTTATTTAAATCCTTTCAAGATGAAGCTATGATGATTGCGAGTTCTGTCAAGGAGAATGTTAGGATCGTGTATTTGAACGAAATACTAACTGATTAACGTGTATACCAAATCAAATAGTGCGGAATCCTATTTGATTGGCGATCCAATCAGTGAGAACGCACGTCGAATCAATTGTGGATTGAATCTAAACGTTAAGAACGATATGGAATCGATCTAGTGCGATCTGTGAACTTGGAACAGGTTCTTGGAGATTTCTAGACGGCTAGGGTACGTCTGGAGTCGAAGTGATATGAATTGTTTTGTTTTTCAACGAATTAGGTGGTATTTATAGGTTAGGGTTGCTCATTCCGGCGACTGAACCATTAGTATGGTTCAGTAGTGCGATTGAGCCATGCGGTTGATCCATTCGCACGACTGAGTGTTCAGTCATGTGACTGAGTCATTCGCATGATGTTGTTCATGCTTATGGTCCATTCGCATGGGCCATTCGCATAAGCACTTCATATTACTAAGTTTGAATGTATTCATTAATCATTACATTCTCACGATTCATTCAAACAACCACAAACCTATATATCAAGTCAATATGTGTTAAACAACTCTTTAATGAAATATTAAACATTATAAACACAACCAAACATTTACATTTCATTAAGTACCCAACTATTACATAAGCGTAAGACACTAAAGACATATTACATTCAGTTCAGAAACTAGGGACACATGTACCTACAAACTCCCCCTTGGACCTAGTTTCATCTAATGCCTTACCTTCTTCATAACCTCTTCATACTTCTTGTACTTATCTTCTTTTGTAACTCCTGCGTGTATCCCAAACGCAAAGCAGAGTCGTATAACATTTCGAAACTGTAGAGCTTGTACAATATCTTGAGAGTCATAGAATAGTGGCCACTTGTATAATGTGTATACATCATTTGCAGACAAGTTTGTGAGCCACATCGGGTCAAATACCCTGATAGTTTCCATTTTTCCTTCTTTGTTCAAGACTATGACTGCCTCTCCTGTCCTCCAATCATAGTACCACCATTTAAAGTGTGGAGTGAAGTCCTGTGGGATTTCCCGTAGTGGGATCTTACACATGGTGCGCGGAGGACTCCACTTCAGCACTATTCTTGGTTTCCCAGTTATGGCATCAACCTCAGACCTTCGGATATACCTCGTAGGTTGTTGAGGTTTGAAGTTGACCCATCTGGTGTGGTACTTATTCTTCAAAGCTGCTTCAAACCATCCAGACATTTTGCGTGGATCAGCGTATAGCAGTTTCAGCTTTGCTAACTAGTTCAACTCAAATCCAGGAAGAGTCTTCAGGTCGTGTGGGAACCTGAACTACTCGATCCCTTGCTCACGTTTAACTGCATAAACGTTAAGATCTTCAAAATATGCCCATGCTATGATTCTACTCGACACCTTGTGATGTTTCTTCACTTTGTATAGCTTGGTGTAGACAATCGACTTTGAAGCACTTAGTTGGGCTCTTATTTCTTCAAAACATGCAGCCCACTCAGCCTTTCTGATATTAACTTCAGCATCCGAGGCTTGGGCCATATCTTCAGTCTTATCTGACTCTTGTTCCAGTTTATCCAGAGTCTCCAAGGTTTCACTGACTAGATTGTCTCCCAGATTGGGAATGACATTACCCGCATTGTCAGTGTACTCTGGATAGTGCTGGTCCGTGACATCTTCGATCTCGATTTCATCCATACTGTTGAGCTCGTCGTCACTTTCCACATGGACTGTTGGAGCGTATTTCACGATCTCGTCGACATTGAGTTTGAACATTTCTGCTATTTGCTCATCAGTGAGATTGTGAATGATCTCTCCTTCTTCAGGAGTGTACATCACCGATCTCCTGACTATACCCTACAGATCAACATCAGGGGGGGTTCGGGGGACAGCGGGGGTTCGGGGGCGGCAACCCCTGACAGCGAGGTCATAGGGGCAGCAGCCCCTAGTGGGGTCCAAGGGGCAACACCCCTAGGATCACTCAACACAGCCTGCAGATAAGGTGACACTTAAAGGGGTTAATTTTTGCCTAAATTTGCTGGCAATTTCACTGCAAGATCAACAATTTCGCAGCTAGATTCGCCAACACTTTCGCTGCTAGTTTTACCAGCAGTTTCGCTGCTAGTTTCGCTAGCACCTTCGCTGGCATTTTCGCTGGCATCTTCGCTGCCAGTTTCGCCCAACTTTCGTTGGAAAACCATGTCTGCGAAACTACCTGCGAAACTATAGTTTCGCAGGAAGTCCTCATAGTTTCGCTGATTGAATTTGCAAATTCGCTAGATGCATATACAGTTTCGCAGATCGCATAAAAATTACGAACCAGTCCGTTTTTAACCCAAAATCATAACTTTTTACGTCTAATCTCTTAGTTTATCATCCATGAGGCTAAATCTAAGCTTTATACATGTTTTCATACGTAAATATGTGACCTTTATGCGATTCTTTGCAACTTTTCAAAACCCAAAACCCTAGAATCTGGGTTTGATCTACAGAAGGGTTTAGAGGTGGATTCTCACCTGGATTTGTTGCTTCTTTCTTAGGTCTTGATGCTCCAACACCCAGATCTTCAATCTCTTAACCTTTGAAGCTTCAAATCTTGAGTTTTTTTCACTTTCTCTCTCTACTTTCTCTCTCTACAAATTTTGGTGGCTAGGGTTGCAATGAGGAAGATGAAGGCTGGTTAGGGTGCTTAAGGGCTGATTATGGGCCTTTAATCCCATACGCCACTACCCAATAAGCCTAATTTAGCCCATGACCATTTCTTTAACTTATTAAAACACCCAATAATTAAGCCCATTATCCTTAATGACTCGTTTTGACTTTTCGGGGTGCTACAAGTCTCCCCCACTTATTTAGGTTTCGTCCTCGAAATCTGTCAGTCATCAAACAATTGAGGGTAAAATTTCCTCATCTCCTCCTCGGTCTCCCACATAGATTCTGATCCTTTTCAGTGTCTCCACTGTACTCGTACTAGTGGAACCACTTTATTCCGTAAGTGCTTCTCTTTCCAATCAAGGATGGCCACCGACTGCTCTACATAATTCAGTCATTCATCGACTTCAATGTCCTTTAATGGTACAACTGCATCATTATCTGCCAGACATGTCCTGAGATGAGATACATGAAACGTAGGGTGAATTCCACTCAGCTCATCAGGTAGTTCTAATCTGCAGGCCACTTCTCCTACCCTTGCGATAATACAGAATGGCCCTATGAATCTTGGGCTTAACTTTCCCCTTTTTCGAAACCTGATGATCCCTTTCAGGGCGATACCTTGAGCATAACCTTGTCACCAACCTCAAATTCTATCGGGCTACGCCTCTTATCAGCATAAAACTTCTGGCGGTCCTTTGCAGCTTTCATGAACGCCTTAATCTTATCTAACTTCTCAGTTGTGACCTCAATCACTTCAAGACTCCCCAATTCCTTTTGCCCGATGTCACCCCAACACAGGGGCGTTCTGCACTTCCTACCGTACAACATTTTGTAAGGTGGCATACCAATGCTGGCATGGTAACTATTATCATATGAGAATTCCGCCAACGGTAAGTGCTCATTCCTGCTTCCTCCAAAGTCGATTACACAGGCTCGTACCATGTCTTCTAAAGTCTGGATCGTCTTTTCCGACTGACCATCCGTCTGGGGATGGTAAGCCGTACTCATATGCAGTCTAGTCCTCATTGAGTCGTGAAACCTCTTCCAGAACTTGGACGTAAACCGCATGTCCCTATCTGAAACGATAGACACTGGCACACCGTGACGAGCCACGATCTCCTTGATAAATAGCTCTGCCAACCTCTCAGAGGAATACGTCTCACGAATTGGTAGGAAATGGGCGCTCTTTGTTAGACGGTCAACAATCACCCAGATTGCGTCGCTTCCCCTCACCGTGCGAGGTAGCTTTGTGATGAAGTCCATTGTGATGTGTTCCCATTTCCATTCAGGGATATTCAAAGGCTCGATCATCCCATATGGCTTTTGGTGCTCTGCCTTCACTTGCAGGCAAGTCAGACACTTGCTCACGTACTTAGCCATGTCTCGCTTCATTCCCGGCCACCAGTAATCTTTCTTCAGATCCTGATACATTTTCGTGGCACCGGGGTGTATGGAATATCGAGTTTTGTGAGCCTCATCCATGATTTTCTCCCTCAGATCCCCATAGAGAGGGATCCATATTCTCCCAGATCGGGTTCTAACAGCCAGGGTGTTTTCCCCCAAATCTGAAACTTGTCCTTTCATCCTTTTAGGGTTGACTCTGTCCTTTCTTAATGCCTCATTCTGGAACTCCCACACTTGTTTCATAACATCAGGTGTCATGATTATCTGGTAAGCCCTGACCGGAATTGGTTCGAGTCGTCCTTTTCGGCTAAGGGCGTCAGCAACCACATTGGCCTTGCCTGGATGATAAGTGAGGGAGGTTACTATCCTAACACATATTAGTATTCAAATCTACAAGTACATAAAACAAATAGCATGCACACATAATTCCGGTTCTACTTGAAACTTTTACCTGATGGCACGTTGCTACTTGGATTGGCATCCTTCATTCGGTCCCATTTTCAGTTTAAGTTTAGGTTTTGAAAAAAGTTTACCCAATTCTCTTAAACTTTGGCTTTGATACCAACTTGTAAGGCCTCGTTCCTGGAAAGCGTCACAGTTGGTTAATCATAGCATAAAATCAGTTTAATAACAGAACATTGCAGCGGAAATAATTAGACATTCATTTAAAACATAGAAACCATATCGTACTCATACATTTGTCCTTTAATTGCAAACAAAACATATTACTTGTTCTTAAATTACAATAAAGATTTCATAAATAGGAATGCCATCCATAGCACCCCAAGTAGCTCCGTGTGCCATCCTCAACATCAGCACTTACCTCCCAACTATTATGCATAAAAGTCAGCTTCGCTGAGCGAGTTCTAGTTTTAAATAATATAAGAAAATATAAACTTTATCCTTCATATAATGACCATGCATACAACATAGTACATAACATTACATGCACCATAATAAGCATGTTCATTATCTTTCATTCTTTCATCATCTTTCATTATCTTTCACTTTCATCATAAACGAGATTGACAACAAATGCCAATCCCTGTCGGTACACATGAATACGGTAGCTAACCCTCGACTGTTGATCCACACCGCAAGGGACATAGCCCGCTCATGAATACGAATCCATCATCATAAATCAGACTCACATAAGTGAAGTCTATCATAGTGCTTGCAAGACTTTACATCATCAAACAGGCCCGGGGGTAACATTCATTAAGTTTTGCTTTTCTTAATATCATCTTCCACTTTAATATATAATACTTAACTTATTAAGTACACAACATACCAAGTACTAGTCATCATAAAACATAACCGACCCTCCGCGGGACAGCGGGGGTTCGGGGGTGGCAGCCCCTGACAGCGGGGTCCTAGGGGCAGCAGCCCCTAGTGGGGTCCAAGGGGCAACGCCCCTGGCTGGGGCCAGGTTGCCAGGTCAGCGCGAAAATTTTTTATATTTAAACATTTATATAACACATTTACTTATAGAAAAATCGTTCTTCTTGTTAAAACCCCTTAAAATCTTGTTCATTTAAAAACGTATATTTAGTATGCATAGTAGCCCCAAAACATGGAAAACTTATAAATAGGGGATCTAGAACTCACCTAGATACCGAGACCAACTTCAAAACTAAGCTTACAAGGCTAGGATCACTAAACACAGCCTGCAGATAAGCTGACACTTAAAGGGGTTAATTATTGCCTAAATTCGCTGCTAATTTCGCTGCAAGATCAACAATTTCGCAGCTAGATTCGCCAACACTTTCGCTGCTAGTTTCACCAGCATTTTTGTTGCTAGTTTCGCTAGCACCTTCGTTGGCAGTTTCGCTGGCTTTTTCGCTGCCAGTTTCGCTGCCAGTTTCGCCCAACTTTCGTTGGAAAACCATGTCTGCGAAACTACCTGCGAAACTATAGTTTCCCAGGAAGTCCTCATAGTTTCGTTGATTGAATATGCAAATTCGCTGGATGCATATACAGTTTCGCAGATCGCATAAAAATTACGAACCAGTCCGTTTTTAACCCAAAATCATAACTTTTTATGTCCAATCTCTTAGTTTATCATCCATGAGGCTAAATCTAAGCTTTATACATGTTTTCATACGTAAAAATGTGACCTTTATGCGATTCTTTGCAACTTTTCAAAACCCAAAACCGTAGAATCCGGTTTGATCTACAGAAGGTTTAGAGGTCGATTCTTACCTGGATTTGTTGCTTCTTTCTTAGGTCTTGATGCTCCAACACCCAGATCTTCAATCTCTTAACCTTTGAAGCTTCAAATCTTTTGTTTTCTTCACTTTCTCTCTACTTTCTCTCTCTCTATGAATTTTGGTGGCTAGGGTTGCAATGAGGAAGATGAAGGCTGGTTTGGGTGCTTAAGGGCTGATTATGGGCCTTTAATCCAATAGGCCACTACCCAATAAGCCTAATTTAGCCCATGACCATTTCTTTACCTTATTAAAACACCCAATAATTAAGCCCATTATCCTTAATGAGTCGTTTTGACTTTCGGGGTGTTACATCATCCCTCTAAAAGTTTGGATCTGCTTGATTTAGACATTCAACACAACAATCATTAGTTAATAATCAAAACCGAAACATCAACATTAAATATAAACATTCATTACATTAATGTGATACATGATTCAAATACATATGATTTAAATAACAAAAACAACTAAGTATTACTCTTGTCCTGTATCACATTCTCTTCTGCTGACGGGGCGGTTGTGGAGGCACTTTGGTCTTGTGCTTTCTTTGTCCTCCTCTCACTTGCGGGTGTGGCACCCGCAGCAGATGTGTCATCTTCATCATCATCAACATCCTCATCACCAGCATCATCACCAGCATCAGTGTCATCCTCACTATCATCGTCATCATCATTAACACTGTCATCATGACTATCATCTCCATCCCCTTCCTTGATCTTTAAAGGCTCATCCTTGGATCCCTTGAGCCGCAACAAGATGGTCTTGTTGGTGGTCTCTAACTCCTCTATCCTTTTAGCTGATTGGGCATTCTTCTCTCGGAGTTGGGACATCTCTTCGTGTTGTGCATCCATCATCTGAGCCTGCTGCTCTATCTGCTGTGCCTGTTGAGATATCTGCAGAGATTGTGCAGTAGTAAGATCTACCAGCTAACGAATTTGAGCAGTCTTCTCGTCATCGGCAGCCAACAGCCTCAGCACCATACGATTAAGTGCCAAGAGCTGTTCCTCTACCCCACTGGGAGGTAGAGGTGATCCAGATGTATAGGCGGGGTGTGATGATGGGCCGGTTTGGTGGCTAGTGGTGGTGGTGGTGGTAGTGGTGAAGATTGGGGTTGGTATGGATGAAAGTGGTGGTGGAGTGGAAGTGGTAGATATGGTGGTAGATGGGATGTATGTAGTGGTGGGTGGTGTGGTAATAGTGGTAGAGGGTGTGGTAGTGGTGGTGGTAGTTGTGGTGGTGGTTGTGGTAGTGGCTGTTGTGGTGATCAAAGTAAATCTCCTACTCTTACTCTTCATCCCATGAGGCTGAGCCATCCTCTTTTTCCTCGATCCCTTCGAGGAGGATGCTCCCCCTTGGCTGCTAGGGTGGTCGGGGGTGTAAGATGGATTAGTAATAGCCTCCCCAGACTCACCCTGGCGTGCACCTACCGCCATAATCCTTCTCTCGGTGGCAACCACCTTGCTGCCCACCGTCCGAGTCAACGGCTCCTCGTCCGACTCGTCCTCCTCGACAGCCTGAAAGTCCTGATTAAATCCTGCTATCTCTGCTCCTCCGTGGGTGGATGATGGTGATATAACATCTGCAGGAGTGGCCCTAGACTGGGTGGGACCAGTATCACCACCATCACCACTGTCATCGTCATCCGAATCATCAGATAGGAGCACAATCGGCTTAGAGTCCGAGTCACTATCATCGTGACGCCACTTCCTCTTCGCAGGCGCCACGTAGTCAACTCTACTCAGATGCCCAAACAGTCGTCTCACAGGGGGTTTCACCTGCTTTCCCCTGTAGACCTTCATCTTTCCCAAGGTGGTATCGTCCATCACCTCGAGTACCACTGCGTCCTTCTTCTCCTTTGGTAGCTGAGGGAGCTTCTGATCAATGATCATCTGAATAAATCGAGGGTACATACAAAACCCGTCCTTCGTTACCAGCAAATGAAACATGCCCTCTTTTTATTTGTTTGATGATTGATAAGAGTGCCCTGTTCCCAGTCATGTGCCTGGATGCTCCGGTATCTACAATCCACGTGTTTGTTTCAGCACTGTAGCGAACACCCTGCATATTCAATTTAAAACATTAGTTCAGGTGAGGGAAGCTCAAGTGTCTTCTTGTCCTCATTATCAGACACAGAGGTTGACTTTTCTTTCCATAAGCCAGATTTGTGTAAGGCATGTTTGTGATAAACAGACGACTGGCTAATAGGTTGAACTTTAGGTTCACTAGCTCTTCTAGGTGGAGTCAATGAGATCCTCTTAGAAGATCTAGATTTTGATTCCTGAAGTTCAACTTTTTTCCTAGGTGTCTGATAGTAAGGACAGTAAGAGGCAATGTGTCCACACTCTCCACAGTTGTAGCATGACCTGCTATCAACTTTATGATTTAACTGTCTTTGTGGAGATGTGTGTGACACCCGAGTGACATTGTTCTGTTTGGGTTTTGACTCTTATTCTTTTGATGTTTTATCTTGTTTAACAAACTTAATTGTTTTAACATTCTTAACATCTTTTCCATTTTGATTATCTGGACTTTGACATGAAACTCGTGATATGTTAACATTAATAGTCTTTTTAGGTTCAGATTTGACTTTCTTTGACCCAGACTTTATATTAACCTTTTCAAACTCTTTTTCTAGATTAACACAAGGCATTTTACCTTTTGCCTTTGAAGTGGCCTCCTTTTGTTTAGTTCCAGTTTCATTCGAAGAACATGAGGAATCTGGATCACTAAAAAGAGGAGTAGACACCACATGATCCTTGATTGGATTGTTATTTATTGGTTTACTCTTAGTGTTCATCAAGGTCTCAGGTGGTGTTGGAACCACTTTATATCCCAAACCCTCCCCATTGTTTCGCTCTCTCACTAAGTGTTGGAAAATGTGAGATGAACTTGTCCAACTATGCAGTTTTTGCTTTAATGAATTGACTTCTACTTCTAAAATTGCTTTTTGTTTCTTAGTGTCTTCTAGGGAGTTAAGATAGTACCTAATGTCATTAGCTTGGTTAAAGGCTACTACTTCTGTTTCCCTAAGCTGTTTATTCAATAGGTCTATCCTTTCTTTGTAACTATGCTCATTTTGTTTTAAAACTCTGTTTGCCTCAGTGCATAGTTGCAAATCCTTTACTAAGCTATCATTATGATCTAATAACCTAGCAAATTTCAGATCTATGTTTTCCCTAAATTTATTACAATCAGAACAAGCATGATTATTGAAAAGTTGGTCAGTAGTACTTACCTGAGAAGGTTCTGATGAATCAGCCATCAAAGCAGAGTCTGGTGTTTCTGGTTCTGGTGATTCTGACGTTGTAGTAGTTGTCCCTTCTTCAGGCTTGTAGTTGACCTCAGTTGCAGTATCTTCAATGTTTGACATCGCGAGTTCCACTGCAATATCTCCTTCACTCGCTGAATCATCATCTAAGTCTTCCACACTAGCAATATTGGATTCTCCCGGAGAGACAAACCGAAAGCTCCAGTCCTGTCCCTCATCATCATGAGCAGTCAAGGCTTTTGGATCTTTGCTTGATGAGGTAGGACTTCTAGTTGGCTTATCTTGACGAGTGAAGGACGAGAATGGATTCCCGTTTCCAGTTTTCTTGGGCTTCACACACTCTCGTTTGAAGTGCCCCTTTTCTCGACAGTTGAAACATGTCACCTTGCTCTTGTCAAAACCAAAGGTAGTGTCCTTAGTAGCAACCAATTTATGTCCGGTCTTCTTGACAAACTTCTTAGCTCTCCGGACAGCACTTGCTAAGGCCCAAATTATATCCATCCTTTCCAGCTCTGTCTCATTTACCTGCTCGTAGTCCTTGTCTGCCAGATGGCAGTTTCCAATTTTCCCAGCAACAAGTCCATCATAGGAGTGGACTACAGCTGCTAAGAGATCCATGTGCTCTCTTGCTACTTCTACCGTCATATTATCGAGATTCTTGGTCTTCAATCTTGTAGCATTTGCTTCAGATGCAATGTATTGGGTACTACACAACCCTGACATTTTTGACCCTAAAGTATAGGCTTGTGAAGGACCAGATGAGCTTTACACAAAAGCTGTTTGAAGTGGTGCTCCAGACGTCTTGACTTGTGGAGTCGCATTGTACAGTGCCGGATTCTGAGTATAGGAAGACTTTTGAGCTCTGTACTTCATCCTTAGTGCTTCCTCTCTCAGCTTCAGAATGAAATCATTTATGTCCAACCTTGCTAGCATACCATTCTGTCTGAGATTTGAGACAAAAGAAGCCCATTTCTCTGGCAACCCATCAACAAAGTTTGACACTTTGTCCTCCATGGTCGTTGTGACACCATGAGTGTGCAGCTCACTCATCAAGTGGTAGAATCTATCGATGACATCATCCAAACTCTCATTACCCATCGATGAGAAGTTGTCGAACTCTTTCTTCAACTCTTTAGCTTCTATAGCTTTCAATGACACATTCCCGTCATACCATTTCTCCAGCTCATCCCATAGCTTCTTTGCTTGCTTGTTCTCAGAGAATTGATGGAAAATGTCCTTAGGAATTGACTGAGTAAGCAAATCATACACTCTCTTTTCAGCATTGTATTTGACTTTTTGTCCATCAGTCATGCCACCTAGTGTAAGTTTGACTCCATTAGCACCTACTGGCATACTATACCCCGTCTCAATGGCTTCCCACATATTGGGATCTACTCCATTTAAGTAGATCTCAAAACATTGCTTTCAGTGTGGGAATTCATCTAAAGTGATTAACTTAGGGGGTTTGTTGTGATTCCCTACTTCACTCTCCAGTAACAGTAAATTCTGAATACGTGAGTCTTTCCCTGCTGTAAATGCTGAATACTGGTCCTCCATTGCGATTAACTTTAGTCTTTGAAACAAACTGTTTTACTTGTTCAAATGGAGCTGTGCGATTGGGCTATTCGTGCGATTGAACAATGCGAATAGTTCAATCGTGCGGCTGAACTAATGCTGATGGTCCAGTCGTGCGAATGAACTAATGCGGTTGAACAATGCGAACAGACTGCTCAGTCGTACGAATGGAGGTACGAATGAGTCCAATCGTGCGTTTGAGGGATGCGAATGTGTCCAGTCGTTCGATTGAGTCAATCGTGTGACTGAAGCTGCTAGATTTTGAAAATTTCTAGGTTTAAGGTGTTTTGGCCGTAAAAACCCGAATTTTCACTAACCCTAATCGCCGTATGCCGGAAAAACAAAAACTTTATGTGCAGGAGACGTCCAAGACACCGTTTGACATGAAAAGATTGCGTTTTTAGTGAAAAACACAATTTTTGTATCAAAAACGATTGAATCACATGTATCAAGAGCCAAAGCTCTGATACCACTTGTTAGGATCGTGTATTTGAATGAAATACTAACTAATTAACATGTATACCAAATCAAATAGTGCGGAATCCTATTTGATTGGCGATCCAATCGGTGAGAACGCTCGTCGAATCAATTATGGATTGAATCTAAACGTTAAGAACAATATGGAATCGATCTAGTGCGATCTGTGAACTTGGAACAGGTTCTTGGAGGTTTTTGGACGGCCAGGGTACGTCTGGAGTCGAAGTGATATGAATTGTTTTGTTTTTCCACGAATTAGGTGGTATTTATAGGTAAGGGTTGCTCATTCGGGCGACTGAACTATTAGTATGGTTCAGTCTTGCGATTGAGCCATGCGTTTGATCCATTCGCACGACTGAGTGTTCAGTTGTGCGACTGAGCCAATCTCATGTTACAATTATACGACTTATCCAGTCTCCTGGTTCAGTCGTGTGACTGAGTCTTTCGCATGAAGTTGTTCATGCGTATGGTCCATTCGCATGGGCCATTCGCATGAGCACTTTATATTACTAAGTTTGAATGTATTCATTAATAATTACATTATCAAGATTCATTCAAACAACCACAAACCTATATAATCAAGTCAATATGCGTTAAACAACTCATTAATGAAATATTAAACATTATAAACACAACCAAGCATTTACATTTCATTAAGTACCCAACTATTACATAAGTGTAAGATACTAAAGACATATTACATTCAGTTTAGAAACTAGGGACACATGTACCTACAAACTCCCCCTTGGACCTAGTTTCATCTAATGTCTTACCTTCATCATAAACTCTTCATACTTCTTGTACTTCTCTTCTTTTTAACTCCTGCGTGTATCTCAAACGCAAAGCAGAGTCGTAAAACATTCTGAAACTGTAGAGCTTGTACAATATCTTTAGAGTCATATAATAATGGCCACTTGTATAATGTCTATACATCATTTGCAGACAAGTTTGTGAGCCACATCGGGTAAAATACCCTGATAGTATCCATTTTGCCTTCTTTGTTCAAGACTATGACTGCCTCTCCTGTCCTCCAATCATAGTACCACCATTTGAAGTGTGGAGTGAAGTCCTGTGGCATTTCCCGTAGTGGGATCATAGACATGGTGCGCGGAGGGCTCCACTTCAGCATTATTCTTGGTTTTCCAGTTATGGCATCAACCTCAGACCTTCGGATATACCTCGTAGGTTGTTGAGGTTTGAAGTTGACCCATCTAGTGTGGTACTCTTTCTTCAGAGCTGCTTCAAACCATCCATACATCTTGCGTGGATCAGCGTATAGCAATTTCAGCTTCGCTAACTAGTTCAGCTCAAATCCAGGAAGAGTCTTCAAGTCCTGTGAGAACTTGAAGTACTCGATCCCTTGCTCATGTTTAACTGCATAAACGTTTAGATCTTCAAAATATGCCCATGCTATGATTCTGCCCGACACCTTGTGATGTTTCTTCAATTTGTACAGCTTGGTGTAGATAGTCGACTTTGAAGCACTTAGTTGGGCTCTTATCTCTTCAAAGCATGCAATACACTCAGCCTTTCTGATATTAACTTCAGCATCCGAGGCTTGGGCCTTATCTTCAGTCTTGTCTGACTCTTGTTCCAGTTTATCCCGAGTCTCCAAGGTTTCACTGACTAGATTGTCTCCCATATTGGGAATGACATTACATGCATTGTCAGTGTACTCTGGATAATGCTGGTCAGTGACATCTTCGATCTCGATTTCATCCACATCGTTGAGCTCGTCGTCACTTTCCACATGGACTGTTGGAGCGTCTTTCATGATCTCGTTGACATGGAGTTTGAACATTTCTGCTATTTGCTCATCAGTGAGATTATGAATGATCTCTCATTCTTCAGGAGTTTACATCACCGATCTCCTGACTATACCCTGCAGATCAAGAATCAACGTGAGCTGAGTCTTGATCTGTTGGATTGGAGCAACATCATATTCATCCCTCTGAAAGTTTGGATCTGCTTGATTTAAACATTCAACACAGCAATCATTAGTTAATAATCAAAACAGAAACATCAACATTAAATATAAACACTCATTACATTAATGTGATACATGATTCAAATACATATGATTTAAATAACAAAAACAACTAAGTATTACTCTTGTCCTGGATCATATTCTCTTCTACTGATGGGGCGGTTGTGGAGGCACCTTGATCTTGTGCTTTCTTTGTCCTCCTCTCACTTGCAGGTGTGGCACCCGCAGTAGGTGTGTCGTCTTCATCATCATCAATATCATCATCGCCAGCATCATCACCAACATCAGTATCATCCTCAATGTCATCACCATCGTCATCATCATCATCACTGTCATCATCACTATCATCTCCATCTCCTTCCTTGATCTTTAAGGGCTCGTCCTTGGATCCCTTGAGCCGTAGCATGATGGTCTTGTTGGTGGTCTCCAACTCCTCTATCCTTTTCACTGATTGGGCATTCTTCTCTCGGAGTTGGGACATCTCTACGCGCTAAGCATCCATTATCTGCGCCTGCTGCTCTATCTGCTGTGCCTGCTGAGATATCTGCAGAGATTGGGCAGTAGTAAGGTCTACTAGCTGACGAATCTGAGCAGTCTTCTTGTCATCGGCAGCTAACAGCCTCAACACCATACGGTTAAGTGCCGAGAGCTGTTTTTCTACCCCACTGGGAGGTAGAGGTGATCCAGATGTATAGGAGGGGTATGATGACGGTCCGGCATGGTGGCTAGTAGTGGTGGTGGTGGTAGTGGTGAAGATTGGGGTTGGTATAGATGAAAGTGGTGGTGGAGTGGGTGTGGTAGATATGGTGGTAGATGGGATGGATGTAGTGGTGGGTGGTGTGGTAACAGTTGTAGAGGGTGTGGTAGTGGTGGTGGTAGCTGTGGTGGTGGTGGTGGTAGACGAGGTGGTTATCAATGTGAATCTCCTTCTCTTACTCTTGATCCCGTGCGGCTGACCCATCCTTTTTTTCCCCGATCCCTTCGAGGAGGATGCTCCCCCTTGGCTGTTGGGCTGGTCTGGGGTGTAAGATGGATCAGTAACAGCCTCCCCAGACTCACCCTGGCGTCCACCTACCGCCCTAATCCCTCTCTCAGTGGAAACCACCTTGCTGCCCACCGTCCGAGTTAACGGTCCTCATCCGACTCGTCCTCCTCATCAAGCTGAAAGTCCTGATGGAGTCCTACCATCTCAGCTCCTCCGTGGGTGGATGATGGAGATATAACATCTGCGGTAGTGGCCCTAGAATGGGTGGGACCAGTATCTCCACCATCACCACTGTCATTATCATTAGAATCATCGGATGGGAGCACAATCGGCTCGGAATCAGAGTCACTATCATTGTGACGCCACTTCCTCTTCGTTGGCGTCACGTAGTCCACTCGATACAAATGCCCAAACAGTCGTCTCACAGGGGGTTTCACCTGCTTCCCCCTGTAGACCTTCATCCGGCCCAAGGTGGTATCGTCCATCACCTCGAGCACCACCGCGTCCTCCTTCTCCTTTAGTAGCTGAGGGAGCTTCTGATCAATGATCAGCTGAATAAATCGAGGGTACATACAAACCCTCCTTTCCGAGAAGCAATGTTCTCCACCAATGTTCTCCACCAAGTAGGTGAAGATCATCCTGGAAAAGCTGAACGGGTGGTTCAGCATCAACGCTGCGTAAGCGTTCTGTATCTGATCTGAGAGCTCATCAAACCCTCCTTTCTGAGAAGCAATACACTTCAGCAGCACATGTGCGAGGTACTTGAACTGGGGGCACAGGTTGCTCTTGTTGAGCACCCCTGCGTTGATGTCCCTAGAGTACTTAGCTCGCATGAAACATCCTCGGACAGTAAGAGGGTGTAATCGAGTGGGACAGTCAATATCATCCCCGAACTGCAGCACCGTCCGAAGATCATCCTTGGTGATCTCTATAGCCTCTCCAAATATCGAACTCCTGATGCGATGAGGCTCCGAGGATCTATCAACAACTGCGCCTTCCCAGAAGGCATGCTGAATGGAGCGGTATGGTGTACAAGGAGTAGAAATGGCATGGAAGATCCTAGATCTCCAGAGAAAAGTGATAATGCCCGAAAAGTCAGCTGCGTTCCTGGACATCAGATCCAGATGAGCACAGATGTTGTGCTTGGTGCTCATAGTCCAACGACTAGCCATCAGTTACACAATGAGTATAAACGTTAGTATCCGTCGATGAGTAGTAACTTGAATCATCTGGACTTGAAATTTTGTTGTTCTATCATGCGAATGAGACTGTGCTACTGAGATCAAATCGTGCGAATGAGCAGTGCGACTGAGATCCAGTCGTGCGAATGACCTCATACGTACGACTGAACATGCGACTAGGCTCATACGTATGCAAACTCATGCGTTTACACCAGTCATGCGACTGAACTCATACACATGGTTCAGTCGTGCGGTTTAGCCGTTCGCACACCTCAGTCGTGCGACTAAAGTTCATCAAACTGTCCATTCGCATGACAGACTGGCTGTTCAATTCATATTCATGTTTTGACCAATTCTTAAGATTAGACATCGTGTTTTGGTTCACTAGACTCGCAATCACTCTATTTAGCACCTAACAACTTTGATTTCAATATTTTACTTAGTTTTGTTAGGTTATTTGTCCAAATAGGTCTCGGTTATTGGTTAGGGCCGAATATATCTGTATAATCAATGAAAATCGTCAGTACACAGCAATCAATGGTATAGAATGATCAAACAAAATTTTGGCAGAGTAACGACGTGTCGTGCGAATTAGGGCGATTTTGGGAGTGATGAGTGACTACGACCGACTCCCCCTCTATTTATACTAAATATGAGTTCAATCGGCCGACTGGACCCATTCGCTCGTTTCATTCGGGCGAATGGACCTCAGTCGTGCAATTGGATCAGTTGATCACCTTCAATCGGCCGACTGGAGTTCAGTCGGGCGACTGGCTCATTCGCACACTCTCATTCGGTCGAATGGCTCATTCAGATAAGCCATTCGGTTGAATCGTCCATACTCATGTCCATTCGGCTATATAAGGCATGAGTATGGTCCATTCGTACGGTTGGTCCATACTCATGGTCCATTCGTGGGAATGGGTCATACTCATGAAATTTTTTGACTTTATGACCATTTGACATTTAAACCCTTTTAAACTGTTGGTCTAACATCATGAACATTTGATCATCTCAGACATGATCATTTCAACTTGAAAAACTTTTAACCACCTCAGACGTGATCCTTTTAAACACTTTTTCACCTCAGACGTGACCCATTTACCTTTTGAAAACACGTGTGGTCACCTCAGACGTGACCCTTTTTGGTGATTTACTCCCTTACTGAGTTCCATGATGTAGTCCGATATTAAACAAACTAAATTGACTAAATTTAAATAAAATAAAAGACATAAGCTGAAGTACAAAACTAAACTTGTTTTTGACTTTTTGGGTGAGGTGTAAATCCTAAGATAGAAATCTACTGGATTCGGTTCCGGAATAGGCTGCTTCAATTTATTTTGACCATAACTGGACCAATTTATTTTAGAATCATACATGCAAGTCAAATCATTTGGGACATGTTATCAAAAACTTTTTGATGCTCACTTCTTGTTTTTCATCCAGAGTCATTAGCAAATTTAGGAAATCATACTGGTACTACTAGATCCCCACATTGATTTGGACTTTCAAGAATTGTAGCCACGATGATTGTCAGTATGCTGGTCCTCTTAAATCCATACACAAACTTTTGACACAAATTGGTGATAGTTTAAGGTTTAATTATTTCAACCAACATTTGTGGATCCCACGCTTATGTGGTAATCAACATTCCTCAGGAGATTTTGAGCGGTCTACGGGTATTTTGACAAGATGAAACTATTCTTAGAGCTTTCAAAGAGAAGCCAAGCCTCAGGTCAGTGCCATCGCACAGCAGAGAGGTGGCAAACAACAATGAATTCTAGAATATCTAGGTTATGCTTATCCTCAGGTCAGTGCCATCACACAGCAGAGAGGCACACAACCTATCTTCTTGTTAGAGCATCTTTATTTTTCTTTTGCACATAACGCACCAACAACTTAAGTTATTAGCTTGATAGCATTTGATTTTCATTTTTTCGTGCTTTGCTCTATTTATGGTCATCCGCTCACATTTGTGGCGTTTATTTGCTCGTCACCCCTTATTGGAATATTATTGATTGTGTTAACCAGTGATAAGATGGAAACCCACAGTCAGTTGAACAACTTAGTTTGATCTTGAGATCACCAACCAGGACTAATAATCTATTGTGTTGAATCTACCGACATATCATCTGTGGTCTAACAATCTCTAGGTCTACTTTCGTTGTGTTACCTTAGTAGTTACCAGTTTTGCTATCATTTTTCCTTTTATATTGCTCAAACTACACAGACTTAAACATTGAATTTGGCATCTTATCTAATTTAAACTTTTAAAGTCCCACTTGATTTGTCCCTGTGTACTATCATTTTCCAAAGTCATTGAATCGGTATCACAAATACGATCTACTTTCTATCAGCTTGCCTCTCCTTCTCCCTCGTTTTTTTTAATGTTACTAGCTGACCTATTCTCCCCCTAAAATTCTAAAACCATAACCGATTTACGCTTTTTAGGATTTTAATAGACAACAAAATAACATGAATTCAATTTAACCAGAAAATAGAATAAATTGTCACACCCCGGGCCCAGGTAGGGTGGGACGTCACAGACTAGCAACGACATATGGCAGCGGAAACAAACCATTACATGAGCTCAAAGGAGAGAATATCACATGGCATTAAAGTTTTTAAAAAGATGCCGGGGCTAGAAACAAATCAAGCCCCCAAATGAGTTTTACAGTCATCCATAAAATAAATTGTACTTGTTCAACACAAATATAAAATTGTTCAAATGATTCATCAAGGAAAATATGCCAATGCCATGTCACGGGGATAAGTCTAGGTCTTCGCAACAGCTAGGATCTCTTCATACATTACCTGAAACATGCTCAAAAGAAAATTGTGTCAACTAAAAAGTTGGTGAATTCAAGTGCTTAATGTTTAAAAACAAAAGGACTTAACAAATCCTTCTTTGATTAAAAGAAAATAATCATTGTTTATCATCGTGGGAAAAATCATAATCAACCCTGCACTCAGTCCCGGTTGGCCTCTTCTAAAGTTGTGTTTAACCGGATATTCCCGAAGGAAGAACTGAGCCCCAAACCAGTGAACCCTACCTGCCCGGATGGTTCACCATAGTTTCTTAACAAAACCTGTTACATGCCACAAACGACCCCTTAGGATCTCAGTGGGGTAACCTTCCTGGAACGGAAGCCACTGTGTGTGGGGGATTCCCCAAATAGATCTATCCATATAAAACAAGCGGTTCACGAAAGAATTAATGATCATGATATTAGAATCAGCAGGTAACCACAAATCCCACATACAATCATCAAATAAAGCACAATCATAGTTCATAAAAAGTAGAGCATGTTTCATCCCAAAACAATAGTAAAAAGGGGGATCACAAGAACTCACCTTAGGTTTCAAGTCAAAAGTCTCTTGGTGTGTCGGGAAGTGTCTCAAGTCTAGCACCCTAACATGTACATATTAAGTAATAAGCTACTGCCCCTAACTCATTTAAGGTGCAACAATGGTGTCAAGAGTTTAGCTATAGGTTAAGGCTTTGGTTTCGCGAAGGTTCGTATAAAAAGTTTCCTTTTATGGCAGGTCAAGGGGTCTTCATGAAAATTAGGACTTTCACTTCATTAGGTTAATTATATTAAGGAACTTTGTTGTTCAAGTGGTTATTAGCTTCCTGGAAGTCGGTTGTAAGGTTTGGAAAAATTTTACAGTTTGGTCCCTCAAGTTTCAAAATTGACAGTTTCTACCCTCAAGTTTAGTTTCTTGCCCTTTATGACATTTAAGACCAAAAATCAGATTCTTAGAGTCATATTATACTTATTATGGAGTAAGTGTTTCAAAATTTTAGTTTACGGGTCCGATTTAAAAACTGCGCGTTTAACGCTCCCGGTTACGGTAAAAGCCGGATAGATTTAACCGTAAATTGGAGTTTTCATATATTTGAATCTTGGACCAGTAGGTATTTTCTAAAAGATAGCTTTATAATATTTTAAGTCCTTAAATTGTGAAAATTGGCCTTTTATAGTTGAAAATCTCGTTTTTACGTTTGACCCGTTAAAACGCGGTTTTGACCGGGTTTGACCATTTAAAGCTTGTTTGACCAAATTTTCAAATCCTTTAAGTCTCTTATTACTTAACTTACTGAAATCATATGATTTTTATAAATTTTAGCTTCGAACTCTATTTTTATGGATTTTTCTCAAAAACGATGCTCGGTTTGTACCCGTTTTTAGTTAAAAAGTCATTTATTTGTTCCTTTGACCATTTAAATTATCCATTGACTCCAGAACACTTTATTTATCATTTTTAAGCCTGGAATACTTTTCAAGAGTGTTAAATTCATATTCTTACTATTTTTAAAGTCATTTTACCATGTTTTCGGGTCCCGAAAGTGACTAAAAGAGGGCAAATCTCAAGATGTCCTTTATTCCACAGATTAAACATTACTAGCACTTCTAATATTCATTAAAACCTACTGAAATTTCAGTCCCAAAGAGTTGCCTAGTTGTTCTATACATCCATATGCTTCAAATATGTAGAAAATGTCATAACCGACCGTAACACTTGTGTAAATCATCTTAACTTGAGTTTAAACGTTACCAATACTTCATTTATCTTTATAAACAGATTATTAAGGTGTCATTAAGTCGTTCATGAGTAGGTTATGGGTCTTGGTTGAAAGGATTTTTCAAACAAATGCTTAAAGGGTGTTGTTACATGTAGAAAGAAGGGTTTCAAGGTGTAATCCATGTAATAACCATGGGTTCGAGTATGTAGCCTTTTGGAACTTTTAAAAACATGTTATTGGGAGTCCATTAAGTCATAAAAATGCAGGTCACAAGTTTGGTTTACAAGAGTTGCAACTTTCACAAGCTAGATGATTACCAAAACACCCAAAAAGAGGGTTTTCATGGTGGAAATCGGTTTCCACCTCAAGAATGACTAACATAACATGAGGTTTACCTTCAAGAATGTTGGGAACTCCTTAAGAACAAGGTGAGGGCGAGAAGTTTCTGCTACAACAAGGAAAAAGCACGGTTTTTAGGTGAAAAATGAAGAAAACAAGTGAAATGTCCCAAAACCGACAACATGAGCTTACACTTGATGTAACTCACGGTTTAGAAGGTGTTGATGGTCGTGGATGGCTAGAAACTCCTTGGACTTGAATGTAGAAGCTCGAACCAAGGCTGGAAAGGTGGAACAAGTATGGTTGTGTGACCAAAACTCGCGAACTAGGCCACCTCCTTGCGGTTTGCACTTGGCCGAATGATGCTTGGTGTTGTTCTTCGAATTTCTTGTGCTAGACTTAGAGAGAATTGCTTTGAGTGAATTGTGAGGTGAGGGTGTGTGTTGCAGCTGGTGTTTTCAAATAAGAAGGAGAGAGGGAGAGAGTTTGCATGCAATGCTAGTGGGTAGTGTGGTGGTGGTGTAATGAGGAGAGGAGTGGAGAGGGGTGGGCGGCCGATTCTTGGAGTGTAGTGGGGGATTTTTGAATTAAATTTTAATTGTGAATTGTTATTATGTAGTGTAGTTTTGTAGTATTGGGTATAATGTATTATTTAGTGGATGGTATATTTGAGGTATCTAGTGTATATCCATGCATGCATGGCCGAAAATTTTGTAAGTGTGAGTGTGTATGCTCACATTTTAATTGCCTTCTCTTGAAATTAATTTTGTAAGGATGACTAGTCAACATTCCCGGGACACAAATTTTTAAAAGGTAGAAATCTAAATTAGCTAAAAGTCAATAATAAAAATCACATGAAACCATAATTTGAATCAAGTAGTAAGAATTGTTTCCAATTTCATAGTAGGGTTGAATAGTTTCAATTATTAGCACTCATAACATGGATAATGATGCAAGTAACCTAGGGTTAGGGTAACAACCTGGAGGTCGGTTGTCACATTCTCCCACCGTTTAGGAAATTTCGTCCCGAAATTTTAACTCTGATTAGAGACTGAACGGGTGGGTTTGAAGAGGTGTGGATAATTCTTCCTCATTTCATCTTCACGTTCCCAAGTAAATTCAGGTCCTCGCTTGGAGTTCCATCTAACCTTGACCTTGGGTATGCGGCTCCGCCGGAGTTGTTTGACCAAACGATCCGTGATCTCCACGGGTTCTTCCACAAAATTCAGTTTGTCGTTTATTCTTGCTTCTTTTAATGGTAGTTCTAGGGTTTTGTCTACCACGCTCTTCTTCAAGTTCGACACATGAAAGGTGTCGTGTATGTGACTCAACCCCGGGGGTAGTTTCAACTTATATGCCACTGGGCCAATTCTTGCCAGTATTTCGAAGGGTCCAATGTATCTTGGGCTTAACTTTCCTCAACCCCGGGGGTAGTTTCAACTTAATGCTACCTTTAGCATTACCCTGTCGCCCACTTGGAACTCTAGAGGTTTCCGCCTCCTGTCAGCGTACTTCTTCTGTCGATCTCTGGCAGCTTTCAGTCGCTCCTTTATCTTATAGATCCTGTCGGTGGTCTCCAACACTATGTCGGGTCCCATCACTTGGCTATCACCAATCTCATTCCAACTCAAGGGTGATCGGCATTTCCTGCCATATAGGGCCTCATACGGAGCGGCTTTGATACTCGCGTGGTAACTATTGTTATAGGCGAATTCCACCAAAGGAAGATGGTTATTCCAGTTTCTGCCAAAGTCCATCACGCAAGCTCTTAACATGTCTTCCATCGTTTGAATAGTTCTTTCGCTCTGTCCGTCGGTCTGAGGGTGGTAAGCCGTGCTTAGATCTAAACTGGTTCCTAAAGCTTGCTGGAACGATTTCCAGAAACGAGAGGTGAAACGGCTATCACGGTCGGAGATGATCGACAAAGGCACTCCATGCCTCGTTACCACCTCATCGACATACAGTTGGGCCAATTTCGTCATGTCGTAGTCTTCTCTAATTGGCAAGAAGTGAGCTGATTTCGTTAGTCTATCTACTATTACCCAAATAGCATTGTGACCTTTAAACGTTCTGGGCAACTTGGTAACAAAATCCATCGTAACATTATCCCATTTCCATTCTGGGATTTCAGGTTGCTGTAACGTTCCTGATGGTTTTTGGTTCTCAGCTTTTACCATGGCACAAGTTAAACATTTCCCCACATAAACGGCGATTGATCTCTTGATTCCCGGCCACCAAAAAAGTGTCTTTAAATCCTGGTACATCTTATCACTTCCAGGGTGAATTGAATACCTAGACTTGTGTGCTTCGTCGAGGATTACTTCTCGAATTCCTCCATGTTTTGGCACCCAAGTCCTTCCTTCATATCTGTATGTACCATCGTCCCTTATCTCAAATTGCTTTTCCATTCCAGTCAATCCTTCTTCCTTTAATTTTTCTTCCTTTAATGCCTCGCTTTGAGCTTCTTTCAGTTTTGCAATAAGGTTGGTATACACACTCATCCTTAAGGCTCGTACACGAAGAGGTTTTTCTCTTTCCTTTCTGCTCAATGCATCCGCCACAACATTGGCCTTACCAGGATGCTAGTGGATTTCGCACTCGTAATCGTTCAATAGCTCGACCCATCTTCTCTGACGCATGTTGAGCATCTTTTGGTCAAGGATATGTTGCAAACTTCTATGGTCAGTGTAGATGATACACTTTGTGCCATAAAGGTAGTGCCTCCACATCTTGAGGGCAAACACCACGGCACCCAACTCCAGATCGTGAGTCGTGTAGTTCTTCTCATGATCATTCAGCAGTCTCTATGCGTAAGCAATCACCTTGTTGCGTTGCATCAATACACATCCTAGCCCTTGACGCGAAGCGTCACAATAGACCACGAAGTCTTCTACTCCTTCTGGCAGAGCAAGGATAGGTGCACTGCATAACTTCTCCTTAAGCATTTCAAACGCCTCGTTCTGCTCTCGCTCCCACACAAAGGTTGTGTTCTTCTTGGTTAATGCGGTCAAAGGTTGCACTATATGCGAGAAGTCCTTTATAAATCGTCGGTAGTAGCCAGCCAGTCCTAAGAATTGCCTTATCTCCGTAGGAGTTTCAGGAATCTTCCAATTCTTTATGGCCTCAATCTTGGAAGGGTCAACTTGAATCCCATCCTCATTCACCACATGACCTAAGAATTGAATCTGGCGCATCCAAAATTCACATTTAGAGAACTTGGCATATAGTTGCTCATTCTTGAGCAATTCAAGGATTAGCCTGAGATGCTTCTCGTGCTCGTCTTTACTTCGGGAATAGATCAGTATGTCGTCAATAAACACGATCACAAACTTGTCGAGGTAAGGGCGGCAAACGCGGTTCATGAGGTCCATAAATGCTGCTGGAGCATTAGTCAGTCCAAAGGGCATGACCAAGTACTCGTAATGTCCATACCTAGTTCGGAAGGCTGTTTTGGGTATGTCTTCTTCTCTTATCTTCAGTTGGTGGTATCCTGACCTCAAGTCTATTTTGGAGAAATAACTTTCTCCTTGCAGTTGATCAAATAGGTCATCTATTCTCGGAAGAGGGTAACGGTCCTTTATGGTCAGCTTATTCAATTCCTTGTAATCAATACACATTCGCAGGGTTCCGTCTTTCTTTTTCACGAACAGTACCGGGGCACCCCATGGAGAGACACTCGGACGTATAAATCCCTTGTCCAGTAGTTCTTGAATTTGTACCATTAGCTCCTTCATCTCAGGTGGGGTGAGACGGTACGGTGCCTTGGCTACCGGTGCAGCACCAGGCAACAAGTCTATTCGGGAATTCAACTTGCCGATTCGGGGGGAGTCCTGGTAGTTCTTCCGGAAACACCTCTGGGTATTCCGAAACCACGGGAATATCTTCAATCTTCTTCTCCTTTTGGGTTTTCATCACATATACTATAAAAGCTGGACATCCCTTCATCAAGCTCTTGGTAGCTTTTAAGTGGGATATCATAGGGTATAGGGTGTTACTCCTTTCACCCTCTACCACTAACACTTCTTCGTCGCTCAACGGTATCTTGAGTAGTCGTTCATCACATACGATTTCGACTCTATGCTTCGCTAGCCAGTCCATACCCACAACCACATCAAATCCTCCTAACTTAATGGGCATCAAGTCAATCTTAAACGTATTCCCTTTTAGATTCAGCGGGCAATCCCTAATGATTTCGTTAGCTTCTAAAATATTACCATCAGCTAATTCTACGGTGAACGTATCAGTCAAGGTACACACGTCTAAGTCAATCAATGGCCTAAAGGTACTAGAGATAAAACTAGCAGTCGCTCCAGTATCAAACAGTACAGTAGCGGGATGATTGTTTACAAGGAACGTACCGTTGACCACGTCGGGTTCCCTACGAGCTCCTGCTGGGTCCATAACGAAAGCTCTTCCCTTAGGCTTGTTGTGCTTGGCATCCTTGTCTCTACCCAGCTTAGGACACTTGTTCCTCATATGCCCTGGATCTCCACACTCATAGCATTGTTTCCCTAGTGCGTAAGTACAGTCGTTAATTAAATGGCATGTTCTCTTGCACCTAAAACAGGGCATCGGGCTACTTTCCCCTTGATGATGTAACTTGCACTTGCTGCAGAATGGGCTTGTCCCCGAATACAATCTCCGGTTTTTGTTTCCCTGGTCATCACGTCTCACACCTTTAGAACTCCTTCTACTTGACCCACTACTATTTCCAACCGCTCTTTTCGCTTCAAACCACTTCCTTTTCTCACCAACAAACTTCTTCTTCTCATCAGTCCTTGCTTGATCGGTCCATCCAGCCCTAATTAGGTCATCAGTCAAACTACTGGTAAGGTCGACAGCAGCTTGCAGGGTTACAGGCTGAGAGGAACGGACCATACCCCTAACTCTTGGGTGTAGTCCCCAGATGAACCGTGCTACACCTTTGGCTTCTGGCGTCACCAAATGTGGCACAAGTCGGGACAGGGCTAAGAAACGATTGATATATTCGGTGTAGTTGGGTCCTTTCATCTCCAAGCTTAAAAAATCTGTCTCCAGCTTCTCGAGTTGATTGATGGGGCAATATTTGTTGGTCATTAGCTCTCGGAATTCAGTCCAACCCATTCGATTAGCCACATTTCTTCCACGGCTTTGAGTAATGGACTTCCACCATTCAAGAGCTGATCCCTTGAGAGATTGTGATGCAAACCTCACCATATGCTCCATCTTGCACTCGCTGATGTCCAAGACAGCTTCCATTTCGTCAATCCACCTGTAAGTCTATATAGCACCCTCGGTGCCATAGAAGTCCTTAGGCTTACATGCCATGAAGGTCTTATAAGAGCATCCATTCCTTAACGCCTCGGCTTCTTCGTCGTGGCTTTCATCGTTCACCGGCCGGTCGTTACCAGTAGTGTTATCCCGGTCAGCATTTATCTGTGCAATAATAGTCGGAATGGCGTTAGCCAGTTGCTGAGCTACGAGGTTAGCAATCCTTTCGTCACTCTCTTGATTAGCATTTTCCCGGTGGGGAGTCCCTGGTGGAGTAGGTTGGTTTCCAATCGGCCTTGCTTCCTCACGGCGGTCCCTGGTGGCTCCACGCCGTCCAAAACGTGTTCCTCTGCGAGTCGGCATTCTGATAGTATCACAAATAGATTCGTTTAGCATCTCATAATTTTGTTTCGAATAGCCTATGCATCATTATCCTATTACACCCTGCCTCGGAAGAGGGATCATGGCATGCACATATGTATTTACAACCCACTAAGGAAACCTTACAAAGTCCAAATCAAAACATGACATAACAGTTGGGCAACCATTTAGAAAAGGCACAGACCAATTTCAAGGCACAACAGATCATATAGCAATTTAATACAAACAGTTTAATAATTCTAGCATCCCAATAGCAGTTCATGATAGTATCATCCAACAAAATAGAATCAGAGTCAAGCTCTTACAATTTGGAAGGTGCCATCACCCGCATGATAATAAAATAATAGTATCGAATAACAATTCAAGTAGTTTCCTACTACTGTCCCGAGACAGATAATCCCACTGAGTACTCCAACTCTCACATCCACTTTCTCTTCAGCCATCCAAACCATCCTGTACCCGTCTTCCTCTGCTCCTGCTCCAAACGCTTCACTCCTTGCGTAGCCATCATAGCCTGGAATTGAGCAGACTGGGAAGTTCGAGTGGCGTGTTGAACAGTCAGCTCATGACGGCGAACAGTCCTCAAAATCTCATCCAATGTCGCATCAGAGGGTCCTACATCACTTGCCCGGCGACTCGACTGGGAGTACCTATCACCAGCCACTACGCTAGGGCCGTCATACATACTATGTCTCGGCGGCATCAGGCGTTCGTCACGTGGGTCAAACAGTGGAGGTACCGATGTCGGGATCCTAACAGGCGGGGGAGAAGGAGGAGGCATCCTAAAGGATACGGAGGATCCTGGCCTAACGCTTTTGCGAGGTCGGGTGACAGTACGCGCACCCCTATTCCCAATAGGTGGGATGGGTGAGAGGGTCGGAGCAGCTACTTGGGGAGAGTGGGATCGCGTTCGGCTTCGGGAAGGTGATGTGGAGGAAGAGTCCTTGGAAACCTCAGTGTCTTCGGACGTGACGGATATCCACCCTGGATGTCCGCATCTCCGGAGGTACGCCTCATACTCTGTCCGGGGCTTCTCTCTCCTCAGGTTTCCGGTAGGAGTGGTCTCAGTGTCGGGGTGAGCAGGCGCCTTTCCTTTATCAGCCATAGACGTTGTCCTGTAAGAAATACATCATGAGTAATTTAGTTTCTCATAGCTCATGATTATAATAATAGTACTAATAATAGTAGTGATGACAATAGTATCTGTTATTCCAACATATAGCTGTCTGTTTCGCCCAGATCAGTAGTCTCTTCAAGTAGTATCGGATAACATAGTTCATCATAAAAATCATTTAAATCCCTTTTTTTAAAATTTAGTTTCAAAATCATCAATATAAACCAGAAAAAGTCCAATCATATCCTAAAGATCAGTGATGGAAATTACGCGTCTGGTAAATTCATGATTACGTTGATCAAGTGTAATCATCAATTTACCCAACCCGATCATCCCAACACTTCCCACAAGGACAGTCCTAGGGTATCAGGGTTGTAGCCTAGGGTCTACTATGGTATTCCCGACTTCTCTACAACCTTTGGATCTGATACCAATCTGTCACACCCCGGGCCCAGGTAGGGTGGGACGTCACAGACTAGCAACGACATATGGCAGCGGAAACAAACCATTACATGAGCTCAAAGGAGAGAATATCACATGGAATTAAAGTTTTTAAAAAGATGCCGGGGCTAGAAACAAATCAAGCCCCCAAATGAGTTTTACAGTCATCCATAAAATAAATTGTACTTGTTCAACACAAATATAAAATTGTTCAAATGATTCATCAAGGAAAATATGCCAATGCCATGTCACGGGGATAAGTCTAGGTCTTCGCAACAGCTAGGATCTCTTCATACATTACCTGAAACATGCTCAAAAGAAAATTGTGTCAACTAAAAAGTTGGTGAATTCAAGTGCTTAAAGTTTAAAAACAAAAGGACTTAACAAATCCTTCTTTGATTAAAAGAAAAAAATCATTGTTTATCATCGTGGGAAAAATCATAATCAACCCTGCACTCAGTCCCGGTTGGCCTCTTCTAAAGTTGTGTTTAACCGGATATTCCCGAAGGAAGAACTGAGCCCCAAACCAGTGAACCCTACCTGCCCGGATGGTTCACCATAGTTTCTTAACAAAACCTGTTACATGCCACAAACGACCCCTTAGGATCTCAGTGGGGTAACCTTCCTGGAACGGAAGCCACTGTGTGTGGGGGATTCCCCAAATAGATCTATCCATATAAAACAAGTGGTTCACGAAAGAATTAATGAACATGATATTAGAATCAGCAGGTAACCACAAATCCCACATACAATCATCAAGTAAAGCACAATCATAGTTCATAAAAAGTAGAGCATGTTTCATCCCAAAACAATAGTAAAAAGGGGGATCACTAGAACTCACCTTAGGTTTCCAGTCAAAAGTCTCTTGGTGTGCCGGGAAGTGTCTCAAGTCTAGCACCCTAACATGTACATATTAAGTAATAAGCTACTGCCCCTAACTCATTTAAGGTGCAACAATGGTGTCAAGAGTTTAGCTATAGGTTAAGGCTTTGGTTTCGCAAAGGTTCGTATAAAAAGTTTCCTTTTATGGCAGGTCAAGGGGTATTCATGAAAATTAGGACTTTCACTTCATTAGGTTAAGTATATTAAGGAACTTTGTTGTTCAAGTGGTTATTAGCTTCCTGGAAGTCGGTTGTAAGGTTTGGAAAAATTTTACAGTTTGGTCCCTCAAGTTTCAAAATTAACAGTTTCTACCCTCAAGTTTAGTTTCTTGCCCTTTATGACATTTAAGACCAAAAATCAGATTCTTAGAGTCATATTATACTTATTATGGAGTAAGTGTTTCAAAATTTTAGTTTACGGGTCCGATTTAAAAACTGCGCGTTTAACGCTCCCGGTTACGGTAAAAGCCGGATAGTTTTAACCGTAAATTGGAGTTTTCATATATTTGAATCTTGGACCAGTAGGTATTTTCTAAAAGATATCTTCATAAATTTTTAAGTCCTTAAATTGTGAAAATTGGCCTATTATAGTTGAAAATCTCGTTTTCACGTTTGACCCGTTAAAACGCGGTTTTGACCGGGTTTGACCATTTAAAGCTTGTTTGACCAATTTTTCAAATCCTTTAAGTCTCTTATTACTTAACTTACTGAAATCATATGATTTTTATAAATTTTAGCTTTGAACTCTATTTTTATGGATTTTTCTCAAAAACGATGCTCGGTTTGTACCCGTTTTTAGTTAAAAAGTCATTTATTTGTTCCTTTGACCATTTAATTATCCATTGACTCCAGAACACTTTATTTATCAATTTTAAGCCTGGAATACTTTTCAAGAGTGTTAAATTCATATTCTTACTATTTTTAAAGTCATTTTACCATGTTTTCGGGTCCCGAAAGTGACTAAAAGTGGGCAAATCTCAACATGTCCTTTATTCCAGAGATTAAACATTACTAACACTTCTAATATTCATTAAAACCTACTGAAATTTCAGTCTCAAAGAGTTGCCTAGTTGTTCTATACATCCATATGCTTCAAATATGTAGAAAATGTCATAACCGACCGTAACACTTGTGTAAATCATCTTAACTTGAGTTTAAACGTTACCAATACTTCATTTATCTTTATAAACAGATTATTAAGGTGTGATTAAGTCGTTCATGAGTAGGTTATGAGTCTTGGTTGAAAGGATTTTTCAAACAAATGCTTAAAGGGTGTTGTTACATGTAGAAAGAAGGGTTTCAAGGTGTAATCCATGTAATAACCATGGGTTCGAGTATGTAGCCTTTTGGAACTTTTAAAAACAGGTTCTTGGGAGTCCATTAAGTCATAAAATGCAGGTCACAAGTTTGGTTTACAAGAGTTGCAACTTTCACAAGCTAGATGATTACCAAAACACCCAAAAAGAGGGTTTTCATGGTGGAAATCGGTTTCCACCTCAAGAATGACTAACATAACATGAGGTTTACCTTCAAGAACGTTGGTAACTCCTTAAGAACAAGGTGATGGCGAGAAGTTTCTGCTACAACAAGGAAAAAGCACGGTTTTTAGGTGAAAATGAAGAAAACAAGTGAAATGTCCCAAAACCGACAACATGAGCTTACACTTGATGTAACTCACGGTTTAGAAGGTGTTGATGGTCGTGGATGGCTAGAAACTCCTTGGACTTGACTGTAGAAGCTCGAACCAAGGCTGGAAAGGTGGAACAAGTATGGTTGTGTGACCAAAACTCGCGAACTAGGCCACCTCCTTGCGGTTTGCACTTGGCCGAATGATGCTTGGTGTTGTTCTTCGAATTTCTTGTGCTAGACTTAGAGAGAATTGCTTTGAGTGAATTGTGACGTGAGGGTGTGTGTTGCAGCTGGTGTTTTCGAATAAGAGGGAGAGAGGGAGAGAATTTGCATGCAATGCTATTGGGTAGTGTGGTGGTGATGTAGAGAGGAGAGGAGTGGAGAGGGGTGGGCGGCCGATTCTTGGAGTGTAGTGGGGGATTTTTGAATTAAATTTTAATTGTGAATTGTTATTATGTAGTGTGGTTTTGTAGTATTGGGTATAATGTATTATTTAGTGGATGGTATATTTGAGGTATCTAGTGTATATCCATGCATGCATGGCCGAAAATTTTGTAAGTGTGAGTGTGTATGCTCACATTTTAATTGCCATCTCTTGAAATTAGTTTTGTAAGGATGACTAGTCAACATTCCCGGGACACAAATTTTTAAAAGGTAGAAACCTAAATTAGCTAAAAGTCAATAATAAAAATCACATGAAACCATAATTTGAATCAAGTAGTAAGAATTGTTTTCAATTTCATAGTAGGGTTGAATAGTTTCAATTATTAGCACTCATAACATGGATAATGATGCAAGTAACCTAGGGTTAGGGTAACAACCTGGAGGTCGGTTGTCATATAAATAAAGGAAATAAAAATAAAAATGGACTAAGTGCATCGGACTAAACATGGTCATCATCTGGATTTACATCCCTTTTCTTTTTAACGTCGTTGACCTCTAACAAATATAGAAAACGTGGTTTGTCAAAAGCCTTTGTATAGAGGTCAGCGCGTTGAAAATCAGTGTTTATTTTTACCACATCGATTAAATTCTTTTCAAAGCAGTCACGTATAAAGTGATATTTTATGCCGATGTGTTTGGTCTTAGGATGTTCTACCGGATTTTTAGTTACTTCAATTGCAGCAAAGTTATCAACAAAAATAGGAGTAGAAGAGAAATTCAAACCGTAGTCCCGCATTTGCTGTTGAATCCAAATGATTTGTGAACAGCAACTTGCAGCAGCAACGTATTCGGCTTCACAAGTTGACAATGCAACCGAGGTCTGCTTCTTACACTGCCAGGTCACTAATCTCCTCCCAAAGAACTGACACCTTGCTGATGTAGACTTGTAATTCATCTTCCAGCCACCGTAATCCGAGTCACTATACGCCGTGAGCTCAAAGTCATCATCATGAGGATACCACAACCCAAGTGTTGGAGTACCCTTCAAATAACAAAATATCCTTTTGACCCCTATCAGATGATTAACCTTTGGCATTGCCTGATATCTTGAACATAGACATGTAGCATACATGATATCAGGTCTTGAGGCAGTGAGGTACATGAGAGATCCAATCATTCCTCGTTACATGGTTGCATCTACCAGATCACCATTCTCATCGGGTGCTACATCATGGTTTGTAGCAAGTGGAGTCCCAGCTGCAGAAGCATTCTCCATGTCAAACCGACTGAGAATATCTCCTACATACTTGGTCTGATGTAGGAATATTCCTTTTGGTGTTTGATCCACCTGTAACCCGAGAAAGAATTTCATCTCTCCCATGGCACTCATCTCAAATTCAGCCTTCATTACTGCTTCAAACTCTTTACATAAATCTTTGTTCTTTGACCCGAAGATGATATCATCAACATAGATTTGAACAAGCAGCAAATCACTATCTTTCTCTTTGATAAACAGTGTGCAATCAATAACACCTCAGCGAAAGTCGTGTTTCATAAGGTGAGTCGAGAGTTTCTCATACCAGGCCCTTGGGGCTTGATGAAGCCCGTATAGAGCCTTGTCGAGTTTGTAAACTCTGTCCCGATGATATGGATCTTCAAATCCCTCGGGTTGACTGACGTACACTGTCTCTCGGATTTCACCATGAAGGAATGCACTCTTCACATCCAATTGATAAACTTTAATATTCATATACGATGCATAGGCAAGGAAGATGCGGATGGCTTCCATACTTGCCACGGGTGCAAACACTTCATTGTAATCTATTCCCTCGACTTGTCGAAATCCTTGAACTACAAGTCGAGCCTTGTTCCTAATAATGACGCCTTGGTCATCTTTCTTGCATTTCAAGACCCATTTGGTGCCAATGACCTTAGCACCTTTAGGTCTATCCACCAGAGTCCATACACCTAACTTCTTGAACTGAAGAAGTTCTTCTTGCATGGCACTCACCCATGCCTCATCATTCAGTGCTTTACTGACGTATTTTGCTCAAACTGCGTGATAAAACAACGATAAGCACCGTCGTGAATGTATACCTTAATGTAATATGTCTTTATTGTCTTTATAAGTTTAGGAGAGACAAGTAACAAAGTTTAAACATTTACAAGTGTAGATACATGTGTACCTTGTTTCTGAGCTTAATGTAATATGTCTTTATTGTCTTACACATATGTAATTGAATGGGTACTTAATGAAATACAATGTGTGGTTGTGCTTATAATGTTTATTATTTCATTGTTTAGTAGTTTAACGCAAATTGAACTGACTATATAGGTTTGTGGTTGTTTGAATGAATCTTAATAATGTAATGATTAATAAATACATTCAAACTTAGTAATATGAAGTTCTCATGCGAATGGCCCATACTAATGGACCATACGCATGAACAACTTCATGCGAATGACTCAGTCGCACGACTGAACCAAGAGACTTGATCAGTCGCACGAGTGTAACATGAGATTGACTCAGTCGCACGACTGAACACTCAGTCGTGTGAATGGATCAACCGCATGGCTCAATCGCACGACTGAACCATGCTAATGATTCAGTCGCCCGAATGAGAAACCCTAACCTATAAATACCACTTAATTCGTGGAAAAACGTAAGAATTCAGAACACTTCGACTACATACATACCCTAGCCGTCTAGAGACCTCTAAGAACATGTTCCAAGTTCATAGATCGCACTAGATCGATTCCATATCGTTCTTAACGTTTAGATTCAATCCATAATTGTTTCTACCTGCGTTCTCACTGATTGGATCGCCAATCAAATAGGATTCCGTACTATTTGATTCGGTATACACGTTAATCAGTTAGTATTTCGTTCAATACACGATCCTAACAAGTGGTATCAGAGCATTGGCTCTTGATTTATGTGTGATTCAATCGTTTTTGATACAAAAAAATTGTGTTTTTTCACTAAAAACGCAATCTTTTCGTGTCAAACGGTATCTTCGACGTCTCCTGTTCGTAAAGTTTAGTTTTTTCGGCATACGGCAATTAGTGTTAGTTAAAATTCGTGTTTTTGCGGCCAAAACACCTTAAACCTACGAATTTTCAAAATCCAGCAGCTTCAGTCGCACAATTGACTCAGTCGCACGACTGGATACATAAGCATCCCTCATACGCAAGATTGGACTCCTTCGTACCTCCATTCGTACGACTGAGCAGTCTATTCGCATTGTTCAACCGCACTTGTTCATTCGTCCGACTGAGCCATCCGCATTAGTTCAGTCGCACGATTGAACCATCCGCATTGTTCAATCGCACGAATAGTCCAATCGCACACCTTCATTTACACAAGTGAAACAGTTTGTTCCAAATACTAAAGTTGATAGTAATGGAGGACCAATACCCAGCATTCACAGCAGGGAGAGATTCAAGGATTCAAAACCTAATGCTTCTGGAGAATGAAGTAGGGAATCACAACAAACCCCCTAAGCTAATCACGTTAGATGAATTTCCACAGTGGAAGCAACGTTTCGAGATCTACTTAAATGGAGTAGATCCCAATATGTGGGAATCAATTGAGACATGGTATAGTATGCCAGTAGGTGCTGATGGAGTCAAACTTACACTAGGTGGTATGACTGATGGACAAAAGGTCGAGTACAATGCTGAGAAGAGAGTTTATGCTCTGCTTACTCAGTCAATTCCTAAGGACATCTTCCATCAATTTTCTGAGAACAAGCAAGCAAAGAAGCTGTGGGATGAATTGAAAAAACGGTATGACGGGAATGCGTCATTAAAAGCTCTAAAGGCTAAAGAGTTGAAGAAGGAGTTCGATAACTTCTCGTCAATGGGTAATGAGAGCTTGGATGACGTCATCAATCGGTTCTACCACTTGATGAGTGAGCTGCAGACTCATGAAGTTATAATGACCTTGGAGGACAAGGTGTCAAACTTTGCAGATGGGTTGCCAGAGAAGTGGGCTTCTTTTGTCTCCAATCTCAGACAGAATGGTATGCTAACGAAGTTAGATATAAATGATTTCATTTTGAAGCTGAGAGAGGAAGCATTAAGGAT
Source organism: Flaveria ramosissima (assembly GCA_025215565.1). Lineage (NCBI taxonomy): Eukaryota > Viridiplantae > Streptophyta > Magnoliopsida > Asterales > Asteraceae > Flaveria > Flaveria ramosissima. The sequence goes on from CM046037.1 coordinate 57,764,170, forward strand.
GAAATACAGAGCCCAAAAGTCTTCTAATGCTCAGAATCCGACACTATACAACGCGACTCCACAAGCCAAAACGTCTGGAGCACCACTTTAGACAGCTTTTGTGTCAAGTTCAGCTGGTCCTTCTCAATCCTCTACTTCAGGGTCAAAAACATCAGGGTCGTCTGGTACCCAATACATTGCACCTGAAGCAAAATGCTATAAAACTGAAGACCGAGAATCTTGGTAATGTGACAGTAGAAGTAGCAAGAGAGCACATGGATCTCTTAGCAGCTGTAGTCCACTCCTATGATGGACTTGTTGCTTGGAAAATTGGAAACTGCCATCTGGCAGACAAGGACTACGAGCAGGTAAATGAGACAGAGCTGGAAAGGATGGATATAATTTGGGCCTTAGCAAGTGCTGTCCGGAGAGCTAAGAAGTTTGTCAAGAAGACCGGACAAAACTTGGTTGCAACTAAGGACACTACCTTTGGTTTCGACAAGACCAAGGTGACTTGTTTCAACTGTGGCGAAAAGGGGCACTTCAAACGAGAGTGTGTGAAGCCCAAGAAAACTGGAAACGAGAATCCATTCTCGTCCTTCAATCGTCAAGATAAGCCAACTAGCAGTCCTATTTCATCAAGCAAGGATCCTAAAGCCTTGACTGCCCATGATGACGAGGGACAGGACTGGAGCTTTCGGTTAATCTCACCGGGAGAATCCAACATTGCTAGTGTTGAGGATTTAGATGATGATTCAGTTAGTGAAGGAGATATTGCAGTGGAACTCGCGTTGTCAAACACGGAAGAGACTGCAACTGTGGTCAATTACATGCCTGAAGAAGGGAAAACTACAACAACGTCAGAATCACCAGAACCAGAAACACCAGACTTTGCTTTGATGCCTGATTCATCAAAACCTCCTCAGGTAAGTACTACTGACCAACTTTTCAATAATCATGCTTGTTCTGAGTGTAATAAATTTAGGGAAAGCATTGACTTGAAATTTGCTAGGTTATTAGATTATAATGATAGCTTAGTAAAGGACTTGCAACTGTGCACTGAAGCTAACAGAGTTCTAAAACAAAATGAGCACAATTACAAAGAAAAGATAGACCTATTGAACAAACAGCTTAGGGAAACAGAAGTACTAGCATTTAATCAAGCTAATGACATTAGATACTATCTTAACTCCCTAGAAGACACTAAGAAACAAAAAGCAGTTTTAGAAGTAGAAGTTAATTCATTAAAGCAAAAACTGCATAGTTGGACAAGTTCATCTCATATTGTCCAACACTTAGTGAGAGAGCGTAATAATGGGGAGGGTATGGGATATAAAGTCGTTCCACCACCACCTAAGACCTCGATGAACACTAAAAGTATACCAATCAATAACAATCCAATCAAGGATCATGTGGTGTCCACTCCTCTTGTAAGTGATCCAGATTCCACATGTACATCAAATGAATCTAGAACTAAACAAAAGGAGGCCACGTCAAAGGCAAAAGGTAAAATGCCTTGTGCTAATCTGGAAAAAGAGTTTGAAAAGGTTAATATAAAGTCTGGGTCAAACACAGTCAAATCTGAACCTATAAAGACCATTACTATTAACCAATCACGTGTTTCATGTCAAAGTCCAGGCAAACAAAATGGAAAGGATGTTAAAAATGTTAAAACAATTAAATTTGTTAAACAAGATAAAACATCTAAAGAAGTAGAGTCAAAACCCAAACAGAACAATGTCACTCGGGTGACACACACATCTCCACAAAAACAGTTAAATCATAAAGTTGATAGCAGGTCATGCTACAACTGTGGAGAGTGTGGACACATTGCGTCTAACTGTCCTTATTATCAGACACCTAGGAAGAAAGTTGAACTTTGGGAACCAAAACGTAGATCTTCTAAGAGGAGCTCAATGACTCCACCTAGAAGAGCTAGTGAACCTAAAGTTCAACCCATTAGCCAGTCGTCTGTTTATCACAAACAGGCCTTACACAAAGCTGGTTTATGGAAAGAAAAATCAACCTCAATTTCTGATAATGAGGACAAGAAGACATCTGAGCTTCCCTCACCATCTAAAGGTCAATAGGTTGAATTTATGATGTGTGATGCCTCTGGGAAATCTAAGCCAGTAAAGGCTTGGGTCCCTAACCTGAACTAATGTTTTCAATTGAATGTGCAGGGTGTTCGCTATAGTGCTGAAACCAACATGTGGATTGTTTATAGCGGAGCATCCAGGCACATGACTGGGAACAGGGCACTCTTATCAAACGTCAAACAAATAAAAGGAGGTCATGTTTCATTTGCTGGAAACAAAGGAGGGTATATCACAGCTCAAGGGGAAGTGGGAAATCAGAAAGTGAAGTTTGATAAAGTAAACTATGTTCAACAACTTCAAAACAACTTACTTTTTGTATCCCAAATATGTGACTAAGGCTTTAAGGTAATGTTCGACAACAAGAAGTGCTATGTCTTGAAAAAGGAATATGTGATCCCGGAGGACCAAGTCTTAATGTCTGCCTCAAGATATAATGACCTTTATGTCTTGGATCTTTCAAAGGCCTCCACAACGGATCATCAAGTTCAGTGCTTCTTGTCAAAGGCTACTGAGAAGGACTCCATCTACTGGCATCGGAGAATGGGACACATTAATCCACGGAAGATGAATCACTTGATCCAGAATGATCTAGTAAGAGGAGTTAACGCCAAAAACTTCCAACTTCCGGATTTCTGTGTGGCGTGTAAGAAAGGCAAACAGACGAAGAAGTCTCATAAGGAAAAGAAAGTTCATTCCATCGAACTTCCTTTTGAACTTCTTCACATGGATCTGTTTGGTCCAGTCAGTACAAGAAGCATTGCAGGCGACTTGTACTGCTATGTGGTTACTGATGACTACTCAAGATTTTCTTGGGTAATGTTTCTGAAATCCAAGTCAGAAACATTTGACTCTTTCAAGGAATTAGTAACTACACTGGAGTCTCTTTACAAGCTGAAGGTAAGACAGGTACGCTCAGACAACGGAATCAAGTTCAAGAATCAGTGGATGGATGCTTACTGCAAGGAAAAGGGAATTGTGCACCAGTTCACCTCTGCCTACACACCTCAGATGAATGGTGTTGCTGAGAGAAAGAATCGCAGCTTGATAAGACAGCACGGATAATGCTAGCGGACTCGAAACTGCCTATCCAATTCTAGAATGAGGCAGTGGCAAATGCGTGTTACACGTTAAATTGAGTTCAGGTAGTTAAACGACATGGCAAGACGTGTTACGAGTTACTACAACGACGTAAACCTAATCTATAGTATATCGAACCGTTTGGCGCACCGTGCCCCCTACTGAAGAAGACTCAGGAGGGAAAATTCAGCGAGAAGGCTGAAGAAGGTATCTTTCTAGGATACAAAATACCGAACAAGAGAGTTTACAACAACTCAACGGGTCTAGTAGAAGTGTGGTGTAACGTGGACGTCCAAAGATACACCACCCCACCTGCTGGAAAAGGACCCGCCTTCTTTTTCGACAATGATGGATTCTTCAAGTCCTTCAACATACCTCTCTCCACTTCTGACGAAGAGTTAGCAACCAAGATGATGTATGATGTCTTGAACACACCGTCACAAGATTCAACATTATCTGGTTCACAAGGTGACTCGTCTCACCACTCAGGGGAAGCACTCGAAGTAAGTGACTCCTCCTTAGAAGATGAAGCAGTGGAGAACGACCATAACAATCAGGAGAACAGGTTCCAATTCCTGTAAGTCCACAAGCATCTAACATTGATGTCTCTGCGTCTTCGGAACCTCAAACTCCTACTGCCTCAGATACAGAACCAAACGTTCATAATCTTGACTCTGAAGTAGTTGTTCCCACCACTCCTGGATCACGCTTAAATGTCTATCATCCTCTGGATAATGTCATTGGCGATGCCAGATCAGGAGTGCAGACAAGAAATCAGCTATATTCAGCTGATTATGCCTCGGTAATGGAAAAAGGATACCTTCACGACGGGGCTTATCATTGTTTTATGTCGCAGTTTGAGCCAAAATACGTTAGTGAAGCCCTGAATGATGAGGCATGGGTGAGTGCCATGCAAGAAGAACTTCTTCAGTTCAAGAAGTTAGGTGTATGGACTCTGGTGGATAGACCTAAAGGTGCTAAGGTCATTGGCACCAAATGGGTCTTGAAATGCAAGAAAGATGACCAAGGCGTCATCATCAGGAACAAGGCTCGACTTCTAGTTCAAGGATTTCGACACATCGAGGAAATAGATTACAAGAAAGTGTTTGCACCCGTGGCAAGAATGGAAGCCATCCGCATCTTCCTTGCCTATGCATCTTATATGAAGAATAAAGTTTATCAATTGGATGTGAAGAGTGCATTCCTTCATGGTGAAATCCGAGAGACAGTGTACGTCAGTCAACCCAAGGGATTTGAGGATCCATATAATCGGGATAGATTTTACAAACTCGATAAGGCTTTATACGGGCTTCATCAAGCCCCAATGGACTGGTATGAGAAACTCTCGACTCACCTTGTGAAACATGGCTTTCACAGAGGTGTTATTGATTGCACACTGTTTATCAAAGAGAAAGATGGTGATTTACTGCTTGTTCAAATCTATGTTGAAGACATCATCTTCGTGTCAAAGAACAAAGAATTATGTAAAGAGTTTGAAGCAGTAATGAAGGCTGAGTTTGAGATGAGTGCCATGGGAGAGATGAAGTTCTTTCTCGGGTTACAGGTGGATCAGACACCAAAGGGAATATTCCTTCATCAGATCAAGTATGTAGGAGATATTCTCAGTGGGTTTGACATGGAGAATGCTTCTGCAGCTGGGACTCCGCTTGCTACAAACCATGATGTAGCACCCGGCGAGAATGGTGATCTGGTCGATGCCACCATGTACCGAGGAATGATTGGATCTCTCATGTACCTCACTGCCTCAAGACCTGAGATCATGTATGCGACATGTCTATGTTCATAATATTAGGCAAAGCCAAAAGTTAACCATCTGATAGGGATCAAAAGGATTGTAAGGATTCCTGAAGTCTGATGCAACCCAAAACAGCTTAAGTGTCTCAGCAACATGCACTAAGTACTGAAGTGAAGAATGCTTCGGAAGTTTTACACAAAGCATTAGAAAATACTCTAAGTGTAAAATCTTCCGAAGCCAAGACCAATATCTTCCGAAGCCAAATATGAAGTCTTCCGAAGCTTCAGAGACAAAGTCTTCCGAAGCCTCATCCTATGAAGACAGATTTCTTCCGAAGACTTTTAGTACACATGCTTTATCTGATGTACTGTTCCATAAAGCACCTTTTCCGCTGCATCTCTGTAAAGTCACCAACTTACATGAGTTGGTGAAAAGGGCCTTGCTTTTGGTAACTGTACATTGAGGTCTTGAGTATTCAACTTTCCACTTTATGTACTTTATCCTTTTTGTATTGTAAAAGGATGTGAACTATGGCATGTCATAGTCACAAGGTCAAAAGGCAGATATGCCTTTTGATCCTACAATTGATTTTGTTAGTGTCTAGTCAATTGTATCCAGCTGGCTTTCAAAGTATGGCCGGCTGTAGGTTGTAGTATAAGTATTTCAAGTTCTTGTATCTTTTCTTTATGCTTTGTAACACTTGTAAAAGAACTTGAGAAAGCAATATACTGCCTCCTTGAAACCCAACTCTCTTGTTCTGTCTCTTTACTTTACTTGTGTTCTTTGTATCACTTTGGTTACCCAGTTCACTGTTTGATTAGAGCTTAGTTATTCTCCTCATTGTGTTGTTGTGTTGTAATTGTGATTAAGCCCTTAACCGGTCCTGCAATTGGTATCAGAGCTTTCCAGGCTCTTGATATAAGATCTAACCATCTTAAGATCCCTCACAACACACAAAAGCTAAACTCTTCAAATGGCTGCCATCTCTAAGACTGATATGGAGACTGGAACCATGAACAAATCCCCACTGATCACTCTTGATGATTTTGACACCTGGTGCATGAGGATGGAAGGCTTCATCAGGTCTCTTGATTCAAGAATGTGGGAATCTGTTGAGAATGGACCTTTCATACCCAGCACCCCCTCTGCTACTGGTGCTGGTATGATTCCTAAAGATGTGGCCAACTACTCAGATGAAGATAGAAAAAGAGTAGAGATTGACAGGAAGGCCATGACTGCTCTTCAGACTGCTCTCCCAAACTCTGTATACAGAGGCTTCAAGAAGTGCAAGACAGCCAAACAGCTGTGGGATGCACTGAAGCTGATGTATGAAGGCTCCTCTGAAGCCAAGGAGAACAAGAAAGATCTTCTGAAGCAGCAGTTTGAAAATTTCACCTTCAAAGCAGGTGAGACCATGACTCAACAATACTTCAGGTATGTTGAGATTGTGGATACCCTAGTGGATGGAGGAGTTTCTCTTGAGAACAGGGACATTGTAAGGAAGTTCATGTCTTCACTTCCTAGGCAATGGACACACTATTGTGTGGTGATCAAGAGGACTGAGAACCTTAAGACTCTTACTCTTACAGAGTTGTATGGGATTCTCAGTGGATACCAGATGGAGATGAACTTGCAAGGTTCATCTGGCAACTCCAACAATCAAATGGGTTCAGCCCTTCATGTGGTTGAAAGGGACAGCATAGAACCTCAGCATCATCTCTTATGCTACCCTGACAACTTACAAAAGGGTCCTTTCATCACCTTCCCGGAGACACCAAGGGAGAACTTTACTCAAGGAAGCCCATTCCAAGAGACAAGTTCTTCTCAAGCCTTTGTGTCTGCAGATGAAAGCTGTGGGAATTATCTTTTCACTCTTGAAGACCTGGACTGTATCCATCCAGATGACCTGGAATACATGGAGATAGTTCAGCAGATGGCTCTCCTCACTCACAGAGCCAAGAAGTTCTACAAGAGGACAGGAAGAAGATTTCCAAGCAATGCTACCAGTGGAAAGTTTGGGCTGGATAAAAGCAAAGTTAAGTGTTACAATTGTAATCTTATGGGTCACTTTGCTAGGGAGTGTAAGGCACCTAAAGGAAATGGGGGCCAAACACAACCAGACCAAACTACACTGACAAAGCTCCTCAGGCTGAGAAGACAAAGCAACATGCTGCTGTTGCTGTTGAAGAGGGAGGCTTTGACTGGTGTTTTCAGGTGGAGGATGCTTCTCCAAACCAAGCACTGATGGCTGACCATGATGAAGCCAAGGTATTGGAACATCTTTGCTCCCCTGAATGCATTGCTAAAGTAAATAGATACAGGTCCTACAACCTAGAGATGAGATCTGATCTTGAGTCATTAAACATATTAAAATCTGATTTTAGAAAGTCTGAAAATGATTACAAGTTAAAGATAGAGGACTTGGAGAAAACCATTTCAGTACTAAAACATGAACATACAGATTTTAGAACTCAGATCCAAGATCTCATCACTAAGTTAACTAAGTGCCAGGCTGAGCTTGTGATCAGCAAAGCCAAGGCAGAGAAGAGTGTTCTTGAAGAACAGACCTTCAAGAACATGATATCCTCATCCCTGCATAACAAGGTTTGTTATCAAAATAGACAGGGACTGGGATCAAATGAGATAGCTCCTCCACACACAATCTTGTCTGTAAGATCTCCTAGGTGTGGAACTTGTGAAGATGAGCTTCCTCTCATAGATCCTATAAGTGAGGATGATGAAGAAGTGATAGTGAAGAATTCCTCTGAGAAGAGTGAAGAAGAGGATTCTTCCAAGGGCCACTATCCTTCTGAGGAGAAGAAATCAACTGTGATGACCAAGTCCAAAAGAAAGAACTTGATCAGGAAGAGCAAAAGGAAAGCAAAGAAGGCTCAAGAAATCAAGGCTACTTTTGATGCTAAGCAGAAACAAGTTTTTATCTCTGCAGGTTTCAAAGTAGTAAGGACTGAAGACATCAACCAAGACTCCTCAGCTAAGAGTCATGGTTCTTGTTCAAATCATCTCAGTATAAAGAAGAAGACTGAGCTGCTGTGTACCACTGCTGCACAGCCTGGACCATCAAACTCCAAGAACAGTTCACAGCCCAAAGGAACTGTCTCAGCATCTACCAAGATGAAGGTGGAGAAGGGATGTGACCAAAGCCAGTCTTGCTCTCAAAAGGAGACTTCTTTGAAGAAGAGAATGTTGTGTGTTATGTGTGAAAGTACTTCTCACATTGCTAAGGATTGCCTATACAATCCTAAAAGTACTGTCCACATGACCAAAACAAAGACTTCAAAGAGTCTCAAGAAGTCTCAAGCTTCGGAAGGAAAGTCTGTTTTCTTCGGAAGCTCCAAATCAAAGAAGAAGGTAAATGGAAAATTACCTTCGGAAGCAAAGTTGGTCTCGGAAGAAAGGAGTTCTTCCGAAGCACTGAAATCTGCTGCAGTGACTGTAGATTCTTCCGAAGGATCAGTCATCAAAACTTGTGAAGTTCCAAAAGCTTCTAAGGTTTTGAAGGTCAAGTCCAAGACTCCAAAGGTGGTGTGGAAGTCTAAGAAAGACCAAATGACTGAGGTCTCTCCATCAACAACAGCTGAAGATCCCCATAGTACAACCATAGGATCTATTCCTGTTGCATTACCTTCTATTACACTTAATGAGCCCAAGACAAGTAAGGCTTGGGTTTCCAAATGTAACTAATCATTCTCTTTGTGCAGGAACAACTCAAGACAAACAGGAATGTCTAGATAATTGACAGTGGTTGTTCCAGGCACATGACAGGCAATAGGTCTCTACTCCATAATTTTGAGAGAATTGATGGAGGACCAGTTGCTTTTGGAGGAGATGAAGGTGGTTACATTTCTGGAAGGGGCAAGGTCACAAATGGTAAGCTCAACATTGAGAAGGTAAACTTTGTTAAGGAGCTTGGGTACAATCTTCTGAGTGTATCCCAATTTTGTGATCAGAGTCATAACATGCTCTTTACTGAGCATGAGTGCATTGTTCTCAAGCCTGGTGTGGTCATTCCTCATGAGCATATCCTGCTCAGAGCCCCCAGGAAAGGGAACATGTACAAGATGGATTTGCAAGAAACATCTCCCTCTGGAGAAGTTTCATGCTTTCTATCTAAAGCAAATAGTGATGAGTCTTTCCTATGGCATAAAAGAATGTGCCATGTAAACTTTAAGAACATGAATAAATTAATTAAACATGATCTGGTAACTGGAATGCCAAAGAAAGAGTTTACTAGTGATGATCATTGTGTTGCATGCCTGAAAGGGAAGCAACACAAGGTATCTCACAAGCCTAAGGAAAAGAACTCCATCACTACTCCCCTACACTTGTTACATATGGATCTCTTTGGCCCCACCAGTGTAATGAGTTTAGGAAGGACCTCTTATTGTTTGGTGATCACAGATGATTTTACAAGATTCACTTGGGTCTTTTTCCTTAGAACTAAGGATGAAACCCCTGAGATTCTGAAGAATTTCATCTTAAAAGTTGAGAATCAATGTGATCACAAGGTCAAAACCATAAGATGTGATCAAGGAACTGAATTCAAGAACCAAATCCTTGATACATTTCGTGATGAAAAAGGTATTACAAGACAATATAGTGCTCCCAGGACTCCTCAGCAAAACGGAGTTGCTGAGAGGAGAAACAGGACACTTATTGAAGCTGCAAGAACTATGTTGTCTGACTCTAAACTGCCTATCACCTTCTGGGCAGAGGCAGTTAATACTGCTTGCTATGTGCAAAATAGAGTTTTAGTAGTTAAGACACATGGTAAGACTCCTTATGAACTTTGGCACAAGAGGAAACCTTTCATTGGTTTTCTCAGGTCATTTGGATGTCCCTGCACCATCTTGAATACCAAAGATCAAATTGCCAAGTTTGCTGAGAAATCAGATGATGGACATTTCATTGGATACTCTTCCCAAGCTAAAGCTTATAGAGTATACAATCTCAGAACTAGAATTGTTGAGGAGTCAGCCAATGTGACTTTCAATGAGCACACCCCTTGTGTGGCTGGTTCTGGTCCGGATTGGCTGTTTGATCTTGATTTAGTTACCAACTATTTTAACAAATCTTGTGAGCATGTTTCAGGATCTGCAGAAAATCTAAATACAGGTGATCCTGATCCAAGATTTGAGCTAGGAAGACCTTCAACTCATACATCTTCAGCTCCAGTTGGAACTACTTCAGCAAATGAGGTTTCTATCAGCACAACAATGACAAATTCAGCTGATACATCTGGCATGCCTTCAAATTCCAGCTCAGAGGCCTCTCAACCAGATAAAGACACCTCACTTGAAGAAGACAACAATGGTGATGGTGATATTGATCAGGAATTTCTTGATGCTAATAACCATACCATAGATGACAGCATCAATGATGTCTCACACTCATTGGATCAAGTTAATCTTGATAAGTGTGATAATGTGGAGGGTGAATCTTCCAGACCAGATCTAAATTTCTCAAATTTGGATCTTTCTCAACAACTTGCTGTGATCCCTCAGCTAAGGATCCACAAGTCTCACCCCACCACAAACATCATTGGAGATGTTGTCACAGGGGTAAGAACTGTAGGATTCTGTGTGCCCAAGACACTTAGAATATTGATGTGGTTAGTACGTCATGATCCAAGTCGGGTTATACCCAATAACAAGCTTAGCAAACACCAAATAATATTTAATTGATGATGTGATCATGCAATAAAATATTAACACCAATTTAGAAAATGGGTTTTCTAAACAAGTTGCATATGACATGGAACAATTTATTAGGATATTTTGTTCAATTATATTATTTGTAATGTTATTTGCATTAGTTAGATGACATTACAAATTAAAATGGCTACATATGTTATACAATTAATTGGTTAGTTGTATACATTTACTAAGAGATACCAAGTTATAAGACCATGTAACATTGTAATGTGTCTAAAATAAAAGGGGGGAAAACTCATTCAAAACCCTTTTTTTGGCCGCCCCTTCTTGGTTTTCTATTGGACCACTTTTGTTGATTAGATCATTACAATTAAGGGCTCTCACAACTTGCCTCTTGGACCAGCCATTTGAAATACACACATGCAAAAGAACTCTCTCACTCTCCCCTCTCTAGTTTCGGAAACAAGACAGGAAGAAGAAGAGGTTTCAGCAGCTTGTTTGGTGTTTAATCCTAGCATACAAGGTGTTTTGCAATAGTGCTTGGGGTATACTAGCTTGAGGAGTCCTCCATTGGAGTCTTGGCCAAAAGAACAAGCATCAAAAACCCCATTTTGGTCGACATTTGCTGCTGGAACAAGGTAGTTGTCACAGCTTGTTCTAGCTGTGATTTTATGTACGATTTTGTATGTTCATAGCTTGTTCCATTCATATATTTAAGATCCTTATGTTTGGGTTTGTTTTCACCTAAAAATGGTCACCTAAGAATATGGAATTTCAGCTTTAAAAATCGTTTTTAAAAGCATTATATCCGCTGCGTTTTTCAGAATGTTTAAAGGTTAAACATGGATTTTATGTTCTATCAAACCCTACAATGGCATCAAGAGCCGGTTATATGGATGGCTTGCTTGATTCATCTTTTGAAATTGGTTTTAAAAGATGATATTAGACATGTTATAGGCTGGTTTTGGGCTGAAATATTATGTCTTATTGAAATCCCCAACTTTCAAGGTTACATCACACATGCTTGTGATTAAACCTTGAAAGATATGTATGTTGATATGTTGATTGTTTGGACAATATTTAAAACCAAAATTTCAGTTTATGTTGGCTGAAATTTGAAGGTTTTAAGTGGGGATTAATGATATATTTTGATGATTTGATCATTGGTTGTTAAAGTGCATAACCTAGCTTGTGGCCTTGTGTTGTTTGGATGATTCAAGTGGTTGTTTTATTCATTCAATTTGGTTGTAATATTTGTGTTTATTCATTTGGGTTGTAATTATTCATTCATTTGGTTATGTAATAATAGATTAGGTTCATTTCCTTTACTAGAAAAATGTATTAGGATACAATTTTGTAAAAGGAAAATGTACAAGATCAAGACCCAAAGATGGACACAAAGACACAAGAAACATGGAGCATTTGGATGCGGTTTCTAGTGGGAGGTTCTTGGAACTTTTATGATATGTTTGACCCTTAGAAAGACCATAGACAACACTTGTGATGGCAAACAAGTGTTGTCAACATAAGGGCTATGGTTATGCACATATGATTGTTAATGTTTATGCTTGTTGATTGTTTGTTGTCTTGATTGTTTGGTTGATATTTGGATATTCAAAGCAAACTAATTAACAAACTTAACAAGCTGAAAATTGATGGTTCTTAAAGGTTAATAAAAGGTTATTAAAATTATTTAATGATTTTAAGGATTAAAATAGGTTTTAATCAAAGAACCATAAGGTACCTTGTATTTGAAAGCATGCAAATACAAGTACATAGAGTTTTCTAAACTAGAATTTTGAAACCTCTAAACTTTTTTTTACAAACAAGATCAACACCGTCCTTTTACACAACACTTGAGTCACTTGGGAACTCTTAGTGGGATAAAGGTCACCTAACCATTTTGAGGGAACTTGTGACTTGAGGTGAGAATGCCTTATTTGTGGGATAAAGGTCACCTAACCACTTGTTTTGGCAAACTCACACGTGGGTGTAAGTAGGGTGTCTTGATTTGCAAATCATGTCAAATGGATCACCTACGATGTGGTTTCCAAATGGTGTTGATGGGATTAACATGCCGACTTTACATATGATGTTTTAAGTCGATCCCATATCTCTAGAAGTTGCAAATGGTTGCAATCGTCAAACGTTGACCACCTTATTAATTTAAAACGTGGGATAAAGGTCACCTAACCACGATTTAAATGTAATGTTGGGTTCTAGATTTTAATATGAAAAGACCTTAAAAGGCATTAAATATTAAAATTAGCAATATCGAAAATACTAAAATTGATCTTTGTTAAATTTTGTAGATGGCCACCAATAATGAAAATCACGATAACTCGTCCGCGTCAAACCAATCACTACGAGCGATCCTCCAAAAGGAACGTCTAAATCATAACAACTTTATTGATTGGTATCGAAACTTGAGAATTGTTCTCAAGCAAGAGAGAAGATCATATGTTTTAGACGACCCTATCCCCGATCAACCTAACGAGGATGATGAGGAGGCCTTTAACGATTGGCTGAAATACACTGAGGACTCCGTCCAAGTTTCTTGTCTCATGCTAGCGAGCATGACTCCGGATCTCCAAAAGGAGTATGAACATCACGGAGCTTACGACATGATAACCCAGCTGAAGGAAACGTTCCAACAGCAAGCAAGGGTTGAGCGGTTCGAAACGGTTCGAGCGCTCCATGCATGTCGTATGGACGACAACCAATCTGTTTCATCTTATGTACTTAAGATGAAAAGTCATATTGACCGCCTCGAGAGGCTAAACTGCCCCGTCTCGAAGGAGTTGGCCACGGATTTGATCCTAAATGGCCTAACCAAGAAGTTCGAGACATTCGTGTTGAACTACAACATGAATGCATGGGACAAAAGCATTGGTGAACTTCACTCAATGCTCAAAACGGCCGAGGCGGCCATGGGTAAAAGGGTTTTACCCGTTCTCATCATCAATGAAGGTGGGAACAACAAAAGGCCTCATCCCGCACCCAAGGCAAAGGTTGCCAAGGGTAAGGGACATGTGTGGGGAAAGGGGAAAGGGGTGGTAAGGGTACCACCCAAACCACAAGAGAAGAAGCAAAAGGTTGCTACAAATGACCCATGCTTCAAGTGTGGGGAGATAGGACATTGGGCAAGGAATTGTCCTGTCCATCTCCAAGAGTTGAAAGCAAAGAGGGATGCCGGGCAGACCTCAGGTACAATATACATGATACATATTGATCTTAATGTTACATCTTCAAACACATGGGTATTGGATACCGGATGTGGAACTCATATTTGCAATTTGTTGCAGGGGTTCACAAGAAGTAGGGACTTCAAGAAAGGGGATGTTAGCCTCTTCATGGGCAATGGAACTAAAGTCTTAGTTGAAGCTCGTGGGGACTACATCCTAAGACTTCCAAGTGGCTTGGAAGTTATTTTGAAGAATGTTTTGTATGCTCCTAGTTTGACTAGGAACATTATTTCTGTATCTCAATTAAGACATTATGATTATGTATTATCCTTTATTGAAAATGATATTCATGTTTCTTTAAATGGTATGTTCTATTTTAAAGCTATTCCAATTAATGGTATTTATGAATTGGTTCATGAAAATACTTTAAATAGTTCATTGTACCAAACTAACACCAAGAAACTCAAGTTGGACTTGAGTGATACCTATCTTTGGCATTGTCGTCTTGGTCATATAAACAAGAAACGTTTACAAACACTTCAAAAGAATGGTCTTTTAAAAACAAATGAATGTGATTCATTTGGTGTTTGTGAATCTTGTTTACAAGGTAAGATGACTAAGGCACCCTTTAGTGGAACTACCGAAAGGGCAAAAGATTTATTAGGAATCATACATTCGGATGTATGTGGTCCTTTTAAGCCAAAGACTAGGAATGGTGAAAGATACTTCATTACCTTTACCGACGATTATAGTCGCTATGGGTATGTGTACTTATTAAGGCACAAAGATGAAGCTTTTGAAATGTTCAAAATCTTCAAGAATGAAGTTGAAAATCAACTCAACAAGTCAATTAAAGTTCTCCGTACCGATAGAGGAGGTGAATACCTAAGTGATGTTTTTCAAGATCATCTTAGGAGTTGTGGGATTGTCTCACAACTCACTCCACCTGGAACACCACAACATAATGGTGTATCTGAAAGGAGGAATCGAACCTTATTGGATATGGTTCGATCTATGATGGCTAGAAGCTCATTACCTCTATCATTTTGGGGTTTCGCTTTGCTCTCCGCGGCCCGTATTCTAAATATGGCCCCAACCAAAAAGGTGGAAAGGACACCTTTTGAGATATGGCATGGAAGAGTTCCATCCCTATCATACTTAAGGGTTTGGGGATGTGAGGCTTATGTTAAGACTCCCACCCCAAACAAATTGGAAGTCCGATCCACCAAGTGTATCTTTATTGGATATCCTAGAGATTCTATGGGATATTATTTCTATGATCCACTGGAACAAAAGGTGTTTGTTGCCAGAAAGGGTGAGTTCTTAGAAGCAAAGTTCCTTATGGAAGGAGCTAGCAGTAGAACAGTGGATCTTGAGGAAGATCAAGAACCACAACCCGATGCACGTTTGGTTGAAACTAGCACTCAACATGAGGATGTTGAAGATGATCAAATGGTTGATCAATACACACAAAACGTTCGCAGAAGTGGTAGAACTAGTAATCCACCTGAAAGATACGGATTTTTCATGGATGGATGCTATATGGTAGATTCAGATGAACCAACCACATACCATGATGCAGTGTCCAATTTGGATTGTGACAAATGGCTTGAGGCCATGAACGTTGAGATGCAATCCATGTATGACAATCAAGTTTGGGAACTTGTTGTACCACCTCTTAATTCCAAAGTAGTTGGAAGTAAGTGGGTTTTCAAGAAGAAAACCGATATGCATGGAAACTTGGATACTTATAAAGCTAGACTTGTAGCAAAGGGTTTCACTCAAACTCAAGGGGTTGATTATGATGAAACCTTCTCACCTGTAGCGATGCTAAAGTCTATAAGGATATTGTTTGCCATAGCTGCTCATTATGATTATGAGATTTGGCAAATGGATGTCAAAACTGCTTTCCTAAATGGATATCTTGAGGAAGATGTCTATATGGTTCAGCCTGAAGGTTTTGTCGATCCAAAACATCCTAATAAAGTATGCAAGTTAAAGAAATCAATCTATGGATTGAAACAAGCATCGAGAAGCTGGAATCACCGTTTTGATGAGGAAGTAAAGAAATATGGCTTCATCAAAAACGCTGATGAGGCTTGTGTGTATAAGAAGGCTAGTGGGAGCACAGTAACTTTCCTAGTATTGTATGTTGATGACATACTACTATTTGGAAATGACATTCCAACCTTGGAAGGTGTAAAAACCTGGCTTGGAAGTTGTTTTTCCATCAAGGATCTTGGTGAAGCCGCCTATATTCTAGGAATAAAGATCTATAGGGATAGACAAGGCGGTTGATTGGTTTGAATCAAAGTGCATACATTGATAAGATCTTGAAAAGGTTCAAGATGGAGAACTCTAAGAAAGGTACCGTACCTATTCAAAGAGGAACGATATTGAGTACGACTCAATGTCCAAGCTCAAAGGATGAGCAAGATAAAATGAAGGCAATCCCATATGCATCTGCTATTGGATCCATCATGTATGCAATGATATGCACTCGACCGGACGTGTCATGCGCTTTGAGCATGACAAGCCGTTACCAGCAAAATCCTGGAAACAGTCATTGGATGGCTGTTAAGAACATACTTAAGTACCTAAGGAGGACAAGGGATATGTTCCTAATTTATGGATCTGGTGACGAGGAACTCGTTGTAAAAGGTTACACGGATGCGAGTTTCCAAACCGATCGTGATGATTCTCGGTCACAATCGGGATACATTTTCATTCTAAATGGAGGAGCTGTCTCTTGGAAGAGCTCCAAGCAGGATGTGGTGGCTCTATCGACTACAGAATCAGAATATGTTGCCGCCTCATTGGCAGCTCAAGAAGCTGCATGGTTGAAGAAATTCATTGCCGATCTAGGGGTAGTCCCTTCCATTCAGGACCCCCTAGAGATCTTTTGTGATAACGAGGGTGCGATTGCACAAATCAAGGAACCCCGTGCTCATCAAAAGACTAGGCACATTGAGCGGAGATTCAACTACATACGAGATGAAGTTGAAAAGGGAAAGATATGTATTCGCAAAGTTCACACTGATCAAAACATTGCGGATCCTCTCACGAAGCTCCTTGAAAAGGCAAAGCATGAATGTCATACTTGTGCCATGGGACTTCGATATTCTAGTGATTGGATTTGATCTGTAAACTTTGTATTTGGATATGTGGAACTCTTTATTATTTGAATAAAATTATTTGGTTATAATGTTTCAATTAATGTTCCAATTTTGCATGTTTAATCCATGAGTAAATTGTTTACTCTAAAATGTCCGTAGTCGCTCGTACTTGTGGGAACAAGTGTGAAAGTAAGATTATTATGAACTTGGATTGGTTGATATTCATAAGGATGAATATAGAGCAATGGGTTGCTGCCAAGGTTCATAGATATTTGTGGGATACAAATATTGGACTAACCCGCATCTCAAATTTTACTACATGGAATCTTATTGATTGATCATAAGTAAATTTGAGTAAAGGCAAATATCATTTGGTATCCTCAGACCTGAGACACATATTGGGTTTTGATATTCACCAAGTATTACACCTTGAGCCTATTCTTCACTGTCCTGAAATAGTGGACAGTACATAAGGATATGTTCAGGTATAACACGAGGTGTTTGTGAGAAACGTATGTAGTCAAGATGGAATTTGTTCCTCTTATTCGTTGAGAGTTAGATGTCTAAGGCCTGATTAAGTTAAATCAACAAGGAATGATCATTCTGTGTCCTTGGATTTAACATGACATCTGTAACAAAAGGATAGATGATTGATTCACCTAAATCATTTCAAGTAGGGCACTTGAAAGGGATGATGTTATTGAATGGCTATAAGTCATGCGTATTAAGGGTAGTAAACCGTTGTTAGGCGGTATTTACTGCTTGCATCAATCTTCTATGAATCTTGGGCAAGTGGGAGATTGTAGGATTTTGTGTGCCCAAGACACTTAGAATATTGATGTGGTTAGTACGTCATGATCCAAGTCGGGTTATACCCAATAACAAGCTTAGCAAACACCAAATAATATTTAATTGATGATGTGATCATGCAATAAAATATTAACACCAATTTAGAAAATGGGTTTTCTAAACAAGTTGCATATGACATGGAACAATTTATTAGGATATTTTGTTCAATTATATTATTTGTAATGTTATTTGCATTAGTTAGATGACATTACAAATTAAAATGGCTACATATGTTATACAATTAATTGGTTAGTTGTATACATTTACTAAGAGATACCAAGTTATAAGACCATGTAACATTGTAATGTGTCTAAAATAAAAGGGGGGAAAACTCATTCAAAACCCTTTTTTTGGCCGCCCCTTCTTGGTTTTCTATTGGACCACTTTTGTTGATTAGATCATTACAATTAAGGGCTCTCACAACTTGCCTCTTGGACCAGCCATTTGAAATACACACATGCAAAAGAACTCTCTCACTCTCCCCTCTCTAGTTTCGGAAACAAGACAGGAAGAAGAAGAGGTTTCAGCAGCTTGTTTGGTGTTTAATCCTAGCATACAAGGTGTTTTGCAATAGTGCTTGGGGTATACTAGCTTGAGGAGTCCTCCATTGGAGTCTTGGCCAAAAGAACAAGCATCAAAAACCCCATTTTGGTCGACATTTGCTGCTGGAACAAGGTAGTTGTCACAGCTTGTTCTAGCTGTGATTTTATGTACGATTTTGTATGTTCATAGCTTGTTCCATTCATATATTTAAGATCCTTATGTTTGGGTTTGTTTTCACCTAAAAATGGTCACCTAAGAATATGGAATTTCAGCTTTAAAAATCGTTTTTAAAAGCATTATATCCGCTGCGTTTTTCAGAATGTTTAAAGGTTAAACATGGATTTTATGTTCTATCAAACCCTACAAGAACAAGAGGACAAACCCATGAAGCAAATGTTTGTCTTCACTCTTGTTTCTTATCTCATATAGAGCCTAAGAAAGTTGATGAAGCTCAAAAGGATGGAAGTTGGGTTGAAGCTATGCAACAAGAGCTGCTTCAATTCAAAAGGCAGAAAGTTTGGAACCTTTGTCCTCTTCCTCATGGGAATACTACCATTGGAACCAAATGGGTTTTTAGAAATAAGAAGGATGATAGAGGAATCATCATCAAGAACAAGGCAAGACTAGTTGTTCAAGGATACACACAAGAAGAAGGGATTGACTACACTGATGTCTTTGCTCCTGTAGCAAGACTAGAAGCTGTTAGGATATTCGTGGCATTTGCTGCATCCAAGAACTTCAAGGTCTACCAACTTGATGTAAAGTGTGCTTTCTTATATGGAGTGATTGATGAGGAGGTTTATGTCAAACAGCCACCTGGTTTTGTAGACCCTGATCATCCTGATTATGTCTGCAAGCTTAACAAAGCTCTTTATGGGCTGCATCAGGCACCCAGGAAGTGGTATGAGACACTATCTGAGTATCTTTGTAAGCATGGATACATGAGAGGTACTATAGATGGAACTCTCTTCATCAAAGGACAGGGAAATGACTTATTGCTGGTTCAAGTATATGTAGATGACATCATCTTTGGTTCAACTAATCCAAAGCTCTGCAAAGACTTTGAGAAGCTGATGAAAGACAGATTTGAGATGAGTTCAATGGGAGAACTCAACTTCTTTCTGGGAATTCAAGTGAAGCAGGTTGAAGATGGCATCTTCATAAGTCAGTCAAAGTATGTTCAAGACATACTCAAGAGGTTCAACATGACTGATTGTAACATTGCTAAGACACCCATAGCCAGAAATCACTCCCTTGGTCCAGATCTTGAGGGGGAGTGTGTAGATGAGCACTTATACAGGGCTATGATTGGGTCTCTTATGTATCTTACAGCTAGCAGGCCTGATATCATGTTTGCTACATGTATTTGTGCAAGATATCAAGCCAACCCTAAGATGTCTCACTTAATCACTGTGAAAAAGATTTTAAGATACCTCAAAGGTGCTTCAACACTTGGTCTATGGTATCCAAAGAATCCAAATTTCAATCTGTATACCTATACAGATAGTGATTATGGTGGTTGCAATATGACTGCAAAGTCTACATCTGGAGGATGTCAATTCCTTGGTGGAAGGGTGGTCTCATGGCAATGCAAGAAACAATCCTGTGTGTCTGCATCAACTGCTGAGGCTGAATACATTGCTGCTGCAAGCTGCTGTGCTCAAGTCCTTTGGATTCAAAATCAGATGCTTGACTATGGATTTAACTTCAAAGAGACTCCTATCCACATAGACAACAATAGTGCTATCTCTATCACTGAGAACCCTGTGCAGCACTCAAGGACCAAACACATCAACATCAGGTATCATTTAATAAGAGATAACTATGAAAAGGGATTAATTAAACTAGTCAAAGTTCATACAGATGAACAATATGCTGATCTGTTCACAAAAGCTTTTGATGAACAGAGATTTAAGTATCTGATATCAGCTATTGGGATGATTAACTTTGAGTAGACTTTTTCTTAAAACTAATTCTAATTATTTCTTCTTAAAATATGTGTGTCCTAAGTTGTCTAGTTCATCACTTTCATAAACTCATGTTTTCTTTGGATGTAAAATTCTTTTTGAAGACTTTCCTTAGATTCTTGAAAATTTTTGATACTTCGGAAGATAAAATTTTATCTTCGGAAGAAAAACATGTCTTCAAAATACATAACTGTCTAAGAGATTTTACCTTCGGAAGAAGTCAAATTCATCTTCCGAAGCTTAAAATTCTTATCTCAGACACTTATTTATTTTTAAGGACCTTTTCCTTCCGAAGCAAAATTAACCTTCGGAAGCTTTGTTTATTCCTATACAAAGCATTCAAGGGTTTATTTCTCTTCCGAAGCATAAATCTTCAAGACTCTCAGGAAAATCTTCCGAAGCCATTTTAGCTTCGGAAGCTTTTTCAATCAAAACTTCCGAAGACAAATAAACTTCGGAAGCTTTTCGAATTCCAAGAAAACTACTTTTTGAGCAAAAGTAAACTACCTTTTCAGAGGTGGGACCGACTTCCGGATTTCAAAGTTTATCCTCTTTCATTAACTTTGGTTCAAATCCCTTTTCATATAAATACCCAACGGTTCCCCCTCTTTCCCACTATCTTCCTCAATTCTACTGTTTCTCTAACCTAATTCTCTAAACCGCCTTTGCTTTCTACCTTTCTTCACCCTTAAGCTTCTGAAATGGCCAACCTTAACCGCAGAAACAACCCTGATTTCTCCATGCAACTTCACAGGCAACATAATCAAGTTGCTCTGTTAACTCTGAGAAAGATGCAAGTTTCTCAGAGATTTGCCAATTCTTGACTCTGTCAAACTATTTCACCTCCCTGACCATTGATCCTACTCTATATGAGGATCACTTGCTTGAATTCTGGAAGACCTGCCAAGAGGTCATTATGGATGGGGAGAAGGCACTGTCTGCCACAGTGCAAGGGAGGACAATCTTCATCACTCCGGCCATCATCAATCAACATCCGCAGCTGGATGATGAAGAAGGTGAGGTGTCCATCCCAAAAGAAGCTGTTAATCATTCTTTTGAGCAGATGGGCTATGAGGGAGATTTCTCTGTAAAGACCTTTAGGAAAGGGAAGGTCTCATCCCAATGGAAATTCCTGCTCCATATGGTTATCCACAGCTTGTCAACCAAGCATGGTGGATGGGACCAGATTCCTGAGGATCTCTCCTTTATAGTTCATGGAATGGTTCAGGGGGTCAAGTTCAGGTATTCACAATTTGTTTATACTAATTTACTTGCAAACTTAGACTCCTTAGAGTATTACATGTTTCCTAGATATGTTCAACACATTCTCAACTGTGAACTGGGCTCACAGTTGAGGGAAACAGGTAATATTCTTAAATTGGGACAGATGAAGCCCGGCATCTTTAAAATAATGAAGAAGCCAACTGTAGGCTTCTCAGGGGTAGAAACAGCCCTAGTCCCAAAAATATTAGAGCTCATTGCTCAAGGTGACAACCTAGCAACACAAGCTAGTGTTGAACCCACACCTCTTTTGTCCCTACCCTTAAAAAGACCAGAAATCACCCTCACCTACCAAAGAAAATCCAAACGAACCCCTGCTCAGGCTATTGAGTCTGTGCAGGCCCCCAAATACTCAACCTTACAGAAGAAGTGGACACTAGAGCTCCTACTTCTCCTGAGGAGCAAACCACTCCCATTACTTCACCTATCAGGGCTGAGGTTCCTCAAGCTCACCCTGATGAGCTCATTAGCCCAACAACCTTAAGCCTTCACTCTGAGTCTCAACACTCAAGTGAACAACCTTCAGGGGACAGTTACCATCCCCAGCCTTTGGATCTCAACCAACCAATTCCCAACCTATCCTTTTACACTGATGAAGACTTAGGATTCAGTGAGTACCATGAGTCTCTCTTCTCCTCCCCTACTCAAAGAGAGATGAGTACCTCTGACTGTCCTCAGTCTATCCCCCATCAGTCACCTATTACTGAGGTGGACACTTCTAACCTGTTCAGGATGTCCATATGGAAGAGGCTCTCACTTTTGAAAGTGATTACATCATTAAGACCTCAACCATGGCAACTCAGCCCATTGGCATCTCAACTGAGGCTGCCAGTGAGCAGAGGAAAACCAGCAGCCAAGAAACTCAAGCTGGTGGTGAGAGAGAGGACTTTGGTCAATCATCTCATCCCCCAATGAATCTTCTGATGAAGATGAGGGGAATTTGAGACTAAAGGTGCAAAAACTGTCAAAAACATGCACCTATTTAGTCTCTAAGGTTAGTCACTTGGAATCTCAGGTGACTACCCTGCAAAACAGGGTCAATGATCAGCAACTACAGATTTCATATCTGCAGGAAAAACTAGCTGGGAGACCTTTAAGGAGAGCTCAACCAGGAACACAAGAACCTGTGGAAGTGATTGACTTATCCTCCAGCTCACCTATGCAAGTGGGTGATGCTACCAAAAAGGGGGAGAAAGTTGTTATAACCACAGAACCTGGGAGTTCTTCAGAGAGAATGGACATAGAGGACTCACCATCCTCACTTGCTGTTGTGCATTCTCAGCAACTTCCTCAAGTTCACATTAATGTGGACTCTATAGACACTCTCATTAGGAGTCTCTTTGAGGAAGGTATACCAAGGGCTGTCTCATCTCCACCACTAGGAACTGGCAATCACATCATAAGGTGGAGGTATGATGATGACAGGAGAGCCCTTATACTTCAAAGAGTTCAAGGCCAACAAGAAGTTTTTCAATTCCAAAGCCTGAGCTTTTATGAAAGACTGGATTTAGTCAACTTGCCACTTGTCAATCCAAGCAATTCAAGACAAGCTGACAGGCTGGCTCAAAGAATCCAAGACAGGATCCTTGCAGAGTTTACTCTAAGAAGAAGACTTAGGGAATCAGGCAATGTCATTGGTCAACTGGATATTGAGGTGGACCCTAAGATTAGTTTCATTGGGGAAACCTTGACTGAAGGCCTAGTGGCAGAACCTGAGACCCCTGTCTCATCATCAACAACTGCTGCAGAGGTCCAAACTCCATCTGAGACACCTACTGGTGAAGGTGTTTCTCAGCCTCTCTCTGGCCAGACCATGGAAGCTACTCCAAGCAATAAAGGCCAAGCCTCAATCCACCCTGAGTCACAAAGGTCTGTTGGTGACAAAGGAAAAAGGATAATGACTCCTGAGGAAATTGAGGAGGAAGAGAGAGAGAGAGAGAGGAAAAGGAGACTAAGGGGAGAAAGTTCTACTGGGTCATCTAGCTTCATGCAAGCTGCAATCAGGGCTGCTCCCAGACCAAATACTCAAGATGATGAGTTAAGGGCGGTCAGGATTACCTATCTACAGACCAGGAACTATGACATTGATGAAATCATCTCCCTCCCCTTAGAAGAGTTAAATGAACTGGCTGACAGGGAAGTGTCAAGAGAGTTGAAGGAGAAAGAGGATGTAATGATACTTCTCCAACTCAAAGAGAAGAAGAGACAGAAAAGACTTTACAAGCATACTCCCACTCTCTCACCAGTTCAAGAAAGTCCTACACAGGAAGATGTGGCTCCACAAGAACCTCAGGTAGATAAAGAAGAAGATAGGATCAAGATGATCAACTACCTGAGTGCCACAGGCTTCTATCAGGCAGATGCACTTCTTCCCATGTCCTATGACTTCATTGAGTTCGAGTATCTAAAGCAACTTGAGCTTGAGTTAGTCAAGGAGAGAAAGACAACTAAAAGGAAGCTAAGGGAAGAAGCTGCAAAGTCAAGAGCCATCATTCAAAAGAATGCAAAGAAGTCTGCTAACAGACAAAGAATGGTGAGCTTCTTGAAGCTGTATGGATTCTCCGGAAGGAGACTTGGCCCCATGTCTCTATCCACTATGGATGAGCATATTAGGGTGATCAAGCAGAAGATTAAAAGTGGAGAACTCATTGACTTGCACTCTCTTCCAAGTCAAGTCCCACCTGAAGTGGAGGTCAAGTTTGAACAACCAGAGACACCTCAACCAGCACCTCCAGCTGAGCCTCAGCAAGCTTCATCTTCTGATCCTAGGCAGGGTCAAACTCCCTCTCCTTCTGAACCTGTGAGGGAGGAACACCCAACTGAGAAAGACACTGATGATCAACATGGTGCTGCAGACCAGTCTTCTCAGTTAAAGACATCCAAGAGGAAGAAGAGGATGGCTTCTAAACCAAAGACTAAGAAGAAGAAGCCAAAGTCATCTACCTCTGCACCTCAGGCTGAATCAGATCAACCTGAGGAGGTGCATGATGAGGCAGCCCAAGCAACTCCTATTCAAGTGGCTCCTCTAACTAGTGAGACACCCATCTTGTCCTGGACTTACTCTACCAATCCAGAAAGATGGAATGTTATCAGAGATCAAGGTGTTGAGAATGTCTACTCATGGCAAGACATAATCAACTTACCTCTGCATGATCTCTTTGAGATGAGAAGATACTATGAGAGTCTTGATGATCCTGACCATCTCATGAAGAAATGAATGGTCCTGATTGTACTGAAGACTACCAACATTTGAAGATCTTCTAAGTGTTTTGGTAGCATCAGCCTAGGGGGAGTTTGTAAGGATTCCTGAAGTCTGATGCAACCCAAAACAGCCTAAGTGTCTCAGCAACATGCACTAAGTACTGAAGTGAAGAATGATTCGGAAGTTTTACACAAAGCATTAGAAAATACTCTAAGTGTAAAATCTTCCGAAGCCAAGACCAATATCTTCCGAAGCCAAACATGAAGTCTTCCGAAGCTTCAAAGACAAAGTCTTCCGAAGCTTCAACCTATGAAGACAGATTTCTTCCGAATACTTTTAGTACACATGCTTTATCTGATGTACTGTTCCATAAAGCACCTTTCCGCTGCATCTCTGTAAAGTCACCAACTTACATGAGTTGGTGAAAAGGGCATTGCTTTTGGTAACTGTACATTGAGGTCTTGAGTCTGTAACTTTCCACTTTATGTACTTTATCCTTTTTGTAATGTATAAGGATGTGAGCTATGGCATGTCATAGTCACAAGGTCAAAAGGCAGATATGCCTTTTGATCCTACAATTGATTTTGTTAGTGTCTAGTCAATTGTATCCAGCTGGCTTTCAAAGTATAGCCGGCTGTAGGTTGTAGTATAAGTATTTCAAGTTCTTGTATCTTTTCTTTATGCTTTGTAACACTTGTAAAAGAACTTGAGAAAGCAATATACTGCCTCCTTGAAACCCATACTCTCTTGTTCTGTTTCTTGCTTTACTTGTGTTCTTTGTATCACCTTTGGTTACCCAGTTCACTGTTTGATTAAAGTTTAGTTAATCTCCTCATTGTGTTGTTGTGTTGTAATTGTGTTTAAGCCCTTAAACGGTCCTGCAGTACCCTTCCTAGAAAGGAAGCCACTGTATGTGGGGGATTCCCCAAATAGATCTATCCATATAAAACAAGCGGTTCACGAAAGAATTAATGATCATGATATAAGTATCAGCAGGTATCCTTAAATCCCACATACAATCACCAAGTAAAGCACAAATATAGTTCATATATAACAGAGCATGTTTCACCCCAAAACAATAGTAAAAAAGGGGGATCACTAGAACTCACATTAGGTGTTAAGCCAAAAATAACTCTTCGTGTGCCAGGAGTGTCTCAAGTCTAGCACCCTAACATGAATATATTAAGTGATAAGCTACTGCTCTAAACTTAGTTAAGGTGCAACAAGCGTGTCAAGAATTTAGTTATCGGATAAGGCTTTGATTTCGCGAGGGTTTGTATAAAAAGTTTCCTTTTATGGCTGGTCGGGGTTTCTCCATGTAATTTGGGATTTTTACATCATTAGGTTAAGGATATAAGGAAATTTTGTTGTTCAAGTGATTATTAGTTTCATAGGATTCGGTTATGAAGTTTTGTAAAATTTTACAGTTTAGTCCCTCAAGTTTCAAAATTGACAGTTTCTACCCTCAAGTTTGGTTTCTTGTTCTTTATGACACTTAAGACCAAAAATCAGGCTCTTAGAGTAAAATTTGACTTATTATTGAGTAAGTGTTCCAAATTTCCAGTTTATGGGTCCGGTTTAAAACTTATGCGTTTAACGTTCCCGGTTGCGGTAAAACCGGAGAGTTTTAACGGTTAATTTAGGATTCCCATAAATTTGAGTCTTGGACCAGTAGGTATCATCTAAAAGATATTTTTATAAGTTTTAAGTCCTTAATTTGTGAAATTTTGCCTCTAATAGTTGAAAGTCTTGTTTTTACGTTTAACTCGTTAAAACGTGTTTTTAACTGAATTTGACCATTTAAAGCTTGTTTGACCAATATTTCAAATCCTTTAGGTCTTTTATCAATTAACTTGCTGAAATGACATGATTTTTATAAATCTTATCTTTAAAATCCTTTTTCTTGGATTTTCTCAAAAACGTTGCTCGGTTGGTACCCGTTTCTAGTTAAAACGCCATTTAATTATTCTTTTGACCATTTAAATTACCCATTGACTCCAGAACACTTTATTAACCATTTCTGAGCCTGGAATACTTTTTAAGAGGGTTAAACCCCATGTTTTACTATTTTTAACGTTAGTTTACCATTCTCCTCACACTTAATATTCATCAAAACTTTCTGAAATCATGTCCCAAACTCACGGCTAGGTTACCCAACACAACAATGAACCATCAACTTAGTGATTTAGCCATAACCGACCATAACACATGTGTAAATCCATGTAAACTTGTCTTTAAACATTACCAAAACCTCATTTAACTTTAATATCAGATTATTAGGGTGTTACAAAGTCGTTCATGAGCAGGTTGTAAACCTTGGTTGAGAGGGTTTTCAAACAAGTGCTTAGATTGTATCATTTCTTGTAAAAAGAAGGTTTTTAAGGTGTATCTTGAGCTACAACCACATGTTCACGGTGTATATTCTTTTGTAACTTTCAAAACAGTTTATTAGGAGTCCATTAAACCATTAACAAGCAGGTTACAAGTTTTGCTTTCAAGGGTTACAAGATTTACAAGTTAGATGGTACAAAAAGCCCAAAAAGAGGGTTTTCATGGTGGAAATCGGTTTCCACCTTAAGAATGACCAATATAACGTGTGAGATACCTTTTGTGAAGTTGAAAGCTCCTCAAGAACAAGATAATGGTGTTGGGTTTCTGCTACAACAAAGAGAGGAGGTGTTTTTAAAAGAGAAGTGAAGGAAACACATGAAATGACCATTTTCGGGTGACATGAAGCTTACACTTGGTGTTGTTCACGTTTTGAAGAGTGTAGATGGTCTTGAATAGCTCAAAGCTCCTTGGACAAGGCTGGAGAATCTTCAAACAAGGCTGGAAAAGTCAAACAAGATGCAGATGTGTGTCCAAAGCTCGCGAATATGGCCACCTTCTTGCGGTTTTAGGTTGGCCGAGGATGCGTATGCCTTGTTCTTCGATGAACAAGGCTGGAACTCTAGAGAATAGTTGTGCCTGTGTTGTTGGGAGTGCTTTCAGCTGATGAAAGGTTGAGAGGATGAGAGAAGAGGTGTAGAGTGGAAAAAGGATCTTGCATGTGTGGTGTATGGTGAGAGTGTTGGTGGTGTAGAGGAGAGGTGAGTGGAGGGAGGGGGCGGCCGAGCTTGGAATCTTGTGGAGGTGCTTAAAATTTAAATTTTTAATCTAAAACTAATTGTTAAGTGGTGTAGTTTTGTAGTATTGGGTAGAATATTATTTGGTGGATGATGTTAGTGGTGGTGTCATGTGCATGTCCATGCATGCATGAACCGAAAATTTATAAGTGTGTATGTATGCACACATTTTAATTGTTTCACTTGAGATTTAGCTTTGCAAGGGTGGCTAGTTAACATTCCCGGGACACTAAGTTTTAAAAAGGTAAAACTTAAATTAACTAAAAATCAATAAAATCATATGAAATCATAAAAAGGAACAAATAGCAAGAGATGATTCCAAATTCACAGATAGGGTTGGATTGTTTCTATTATTAGTACTCATAAGACGGATAATGATGCAAGTAAATTAGGGTTAGAATAACGACCTAGAGGCCGGTTGTCACATTCTCCCACCGTTTAGGAAATTTCGTCCCGAAATTTTAGCTTCGATTAGACGGGTGGGTTTGAAGAGGTGTGGATAATTCTTCCTCATCTCATCTTCACTTTCCCAAGTGAATTCAGGTCCTCGCTTTGAGTTCCATCTAACCTTGACCTTGGGTATGCGGCTTCGCCTGAGTTGCTTGGCCAAGCGGTCCGTGATCTCGATGGGCTCTTCCACGAAGTTCAGCTTGTCATTGATTCTTGCTTCTTTCAATGGTAGCTCCAGGGTTTTGTCTACCATACACTTCTTCAAGTTCGACACATGAAAGGTGTCATGTATGTTGCTCAACCTCTGGGGTAGTTTCAATTTGTAAGCCACTGGGCCAATTCTTACCAGTATTTCGAAAGGTCCAATGTATCTCGGGCTTAACTTTCCTCTCTTTCCGAACCTCACGGTTCCCTTCCATGGCGCTACCTTTAGCATTACTCTGTCACCCACTTGAAACTCTAAAGGTTTCCGTCTCCTATCAGCGTACTTCTTCTGCTGGTCTCTGGCTGCTTTTAGTCGTTCCTTAATTTTAAAGATCTTGTTAGTGGTCTCCAACACGATGTCGAGTCCCATTACTTGGCTATCACCGATCTCATTCCAGCTCAATGGTGATCGGCATTTCCTGCCATATAGTGCCTCATACGGAGCTGCTTTAATACTTGCGTGGTAACTATTATTATAGGCGAATTCCACCAAAGGGAGATGGTTGTCCCAGTTTCCACCAAAGTCAATCACACAAGCTCTTAACATATCTTCCAACATTTGAATAGTCCTTTCACTCTGACCGTCGGTTTGTGGGTGGTACGCGGTGCTTAGATCCAAACGGGTTTCTAAAGCCTGCTGGAATGATTTCCAGAAACGTGAAGTGAAACGGCTATCACGGTCGGAGATGATCGACAAAGTCACTCCCTGCCTAGTTACTATCTCGTCGACATAAAGTTGGGCCAATCTCGTCAAGTCGTAGTCTTCTCTAATTGGCAAAAAGTGAGCTGATTTCGTTAGCCTATCCACAATCACCCAAATAGCATCATGGCCTCTAAACGTTCTGGGTAACTTTGTAACAAAATCCATCGTGACGTTATCCCATTTCCATTCTAGGATTTCGGGTTGTTGTAACGTTCCTGACGGTTTTTGGTTTTCATTTTACCATGGCACAGGTTAGACATTTCCCAACATAAATGGCGATTGATTTCTTGATTCCAGGACACCAGAAAAGTGCCTTTAGATCCTGGTACATCTTATCACTTACAGGGTGAACCGAATACCTAGACTTGTGTGCTTCGTCGAGGATTACTTCTCCCTTCGTACCTGTATGTACCATCGTCCCCTGTCTCAAATCGCTTTTCCATTCCGGTTAACCCTTCTTCTTTTAACCTTTCTTCCTTTAATGCTTCGTTTTGAGCTTCTTTCAGTTTTGCGATAAGGTTGGTATACACACTCATCCTTAAGGCTCGTACACGAAGAGGCTTTTCTCTCTCCTTTCTGCTCAACGCATCTGCCACAACATTGTCCTTACCGGGATGGTAGCGGATTTCGCACTCGTAGTCGTTTAACAGCTCGACCCATCTTCTCTGACGCATGTTTAGCATCTTTTGGTCAAGAATGTGTTGCAAACTTCTATGGTCAGTGTAGATAATGCACTTCGTGCCATAGAGATAGTGCCTCTACATTTTGAGAGCAAACACCACGACACCCAATTCCAGATCGTGCGTCGTATAGTTCTTCTCATGATCGTTCAGCAGTCTAGATGCATAAGCAATCACCTTGTTGCGTTGCATCAATACACATCCTAGTCCTTGACGCGAAGCGTCACAATAGACCACGAAGTCTTCTACTCCTTCCGGAAGAGCAAGGATAAGTGCACTGCACAACTTCTCCTTAAGCGTTTCAAACGCCTCATTCTGCTCTCGTTCCCACACAAAGGTTGTGTTCTTTTTAGTTAATGTGGTCAAGGGTTGCACTATGCGTGAGAAGTCCTTTATAAACCGTCGGTAGTAACCGGCCAGCCCTATTAATTGCCTTATCTCCTTGGGAGTTTCAGGAATCTTCCAATTCTTTATTGCCTCAATCTTGGAAGGGTCGACCTGAATCCCATTCTCATTCACCACATGCCCTAAGAATTGAATCCTACGCATCCAGAATTTGCATTTAGAGAACTTGGCATATAGTTGCTCATTCTTGAGTAATTCAAGAATTAGCCTGAGATGCTTCTCATGCTCGTCCTTACTACGGGAGTAGATCAGTATGTTGTTGATAAACACGATCACAAACTTGTCGAGATAAGGGCGGCAAACGCGGTTCATGAGGTCCATGAACGCTGCTGGAGCATTAGTCAGTCCAAAGGGCATGACTAAATACTCATAGTGTCCATAGCTAGTTCGGAAGGCCGTTTTGGGTATGTCCTCTTCTCTTATCTTCAGTTGGTGGTAACCTTACCTCGAATCTATTTTGGAGAAATAACTTGCTCCTTGCATTTGATCAAATAGGTCATCTATTCTCGGAAGAGGGTAACGGTTCTTTATGGTCAGCTTTGTAACACCTAATGGCAACCTCCCACATATACGTTGGGGCAAAACCTCATCGAGTGCGATGAGTCCCTTATGGGGGGTGATTGCAACACCTAGAGGCGTACCTCCGACATTGTCCGTGGACAGGAGAGATTCCTGGGTCATAAGTAATGACCTGCCTCTTAAATCACCGACGCGTTTTGGGCTTAGTTGGCTGTGGAGCCTAAAAAACTCCACAGTTAAGCGTGCTCAGGTGGGAGTAGTACCAGGATGGCTGACCCCTGGGAAGTTTTCACTTGGGTAACTAAAAACAAATCCGTGAGCTCTTAGTGAGCAAAGCGGACAATATTGGTGATTACGAGGGGCCGGGGTGTTACAGAGTGGTATCAGAGCCACTCCTGTGCCATCCAGGATGTGGGGCAGAAACTCATCGAGGACGATGAGTCCCTAAGGGGGGGTGATTGTAACACCTAATGGCAACCTCCCACATATACGTTGGGGCAAAACCTCATCGAGTGCGATGAGTCCCTTATGGGGGGTGATTGCAACACCTAGAGGCGTACCTCCCACATTGTCCGTGGACAGGAGAGATTCCTGGCTCATAAGTAATGACCTGCCTCTTAAATCACCGACGCGTTTTGGGCTTAGTTGGCTGTGGAGCCAAAAAAACTCCACAGTTAAGCGTGCTCAGGTGGGAGTAGTACCAGGATGGGTGACCCCCTGGGAAGTTTTCACCTGGGTAACCAAAAACAAATCCGTGAGCTCTTAGTGAGCAAAGCGGACAATATTGGTGATTACGAGGGGCCGGGGTGTTACAAGCTTGTTCAATTCTGTGTAATCAATGCACATTCGCAGGGTTCCGTCTTTCTTTTTCACAAAAGTACCGGGGCACCCATTAGAGAGACACTCGGACCTATAAATCCCTTGTCCAGTAGTTCTTGAATTCGCGCCATTAGCTCCTTCATCTCAGGTGGGGCGAGTCGGTACGGTGCCCTGGCTACCGGTGCAGCGCCAGGCAGCAAATCTATCTGGAATTCAACTTGTCGGTTTGGGGGAAGTCCCGGTAGGTCTTCCGGAAACACTTCTGGGTATTCAGAAACCACAGGAATATCTTCAATCTTCATCTCCTTTTGGTTCTTCATCACATAAACTATGAAATCTGGGCATCCCTTCATTAAGCTCTTGGTAGCTTTTAAGTGGGATACCATGGGGTATAGGGTGTTACTCCTTTCTCCTTGTACCACTAACACTTCTTTGTCGCTCAACGGTATCTTGAGTAGACGCTCATCACATACGATTTCGACTCTATGCTTAGCTAGCCAGTCCATACCAACAACCACATTGAATCCTCCTAACTTAATGGGCATCAGGTTGATCATAAATATATTTCCCTTTAGATTCAGCGAGCAATCCTTGATGACTTCGTTAGTTTCTAAAATGTTACTGTCAGCTAATTCTACGGTAAACGTATCACTCAAGGCACACGCGTCTAAGTCAATCAAAGGCCTAAAAGTACTAGAAAAAAAACTAGCAGTCGCTCCAGTATCGAACAGAACAGTAGCAGGATGATTGTCTACAAGGAACGTACCGTTAACCACATCAGGTTCCCTACGAGCTCCAGCTGGGTCCATAACGAATGCTCTTCCCTTTGGCTTGTTGTGCTTGGCATCCTTGTCTCTACCCAGCTTAGGACACTTGTTCCTCATGTGCCCTGGATCTCCACATTCATAGCATTGTTTTCCTGGTGCGTAAGTGTAGTCTTTGATTAAGTGACCTGTTCTCTTGCATCTGAAACAGGGCATCGGGTTACATTCCCCTTGATGGTGTAGTTTGCACTTGTTGCAAAACAGGCTTGTCCCTGAGTACAGTCTCCGGGTCTTGCTTCCCTGATCATCGCGCCTCGCACCTTCAGAACTCTTTCTACCTGACTCGCTACTACTTCCAACCGCTCTCTTTACTTCAAACCACTTTCTTTTCTCACCAACAAACTTCCTCTTCTCATCAGCCCTTGCTTGCTCAGTCCATCCAGCCCTAACTAGGACATCGGTCAAACTGCTGGTAAGGTTGACCGCAGCTTGTAGGGTTGAAGGCTGGGAGGAACGGTCCATTCCCCTAACTCTTGGGTGTAGCCCCAAGATTAATCGTGCTACACCTTTAGTTTCAAGTGTCACCAGATGGGGAACAAATCGGGATAGGGCTAACAAACGATTGATATATTCCGTGTAGTTGGGACCTTTCATTTCCAGACTTAGGAATTCTGTCTCTAGCTTCTCGAGTTAATTAATGGGGCAATACTTGCTGGTCATCAGTTCTCTGAATTCGGTCCAACTCATTCGGTTAGCCACATTTCTTCCACGGGTTTGAGTAATCGACTTCCACCATTCAAGAGCTGATCCCTTGAGGGATTACGATGCGAACCTCACCATATGATCCATCTTGCACTCGCTAATGTCCAAGACCGCTTCCATTTCGTCAATCCATCTGTAAGTGTCTATAGCACCCTTGGTGCCGTAGAAGTCCTTAGGCTTACATGCCATGAAGGTCTTATAGGAGCATCCGTTCTTTAACGCCTCGGCTTCCTCGTCATGGCCCTCGTCGTTTGCTGGCCGATCATTACCATTAGCATTATCCCGATCAGCATTGATCTGAGCGATAATGGTCGGGATGGCGTTAGCCAGTTGCTGAGCTACGAGGTTAGCAATCCTCTTATCGCTTTCTTGATTAGCATTTTCCCTATGGGGAGTTCCTGGTGGAGTAGGTTGGTTTCCAAATTGTTTGGCTTCCTCACGGCGGCCCCTAGTGGCTCCTCGCCGTCCAAATCGTGTTCCTCTGCGAGTCGGCATTCTGATAGTATCACAAATAGATTCATTTAGCATCTCAAAATTTGTTTCGAATAGCTTATGCATCATTACCCTATTACACCATGCCTCGGGAAGAGGGATCATGGCGTGCACATATGTATATACAACCCACTAAGAAATTCTTACAAGGTCCAATTCAAAGCATGTCATAACAGTTAGACAATCAAATAGAAAGGGGCACGGACCAATTACAAAGCACGACACAACATATTGCAATTCAATTTAAATAGTCCAATAATCCAGCATCCAAACAAACAATTCATAGATGAATAGAGATAGTAGTATCATCCAGCAAAGTTGAATCAGAGTCAAGCTCTTACAAATTGGAAGGTGCCATCACCCCCATGATAATAATAATAATAATAATAGTATCAAATAATAATTCAAGTAGTTACCTTCGACTGTCAAAAGACAGATAATCCCGCTGCTTACCCCTGCTCTCACATCCACTTTGTCTTCAACCATCCAAACCATCCTGAGCTCTTCTTTCTCTGCTCCTGTTCCAAACGCTGCACTCCGTGCGTAGCCATCATGGCCTGGAATTGAGCAGACTGGGAGGTCCCGGTGGCGTGCTGAAGAGTCAACTCGTGACGACGAACAGTCTTCAAGATTTCATCTAGTGTCGCATCGGAGGGTCCTACGTCGGTTGCCCGGCGGCTCGACTGGGAGTACCTATCACCAGCCAGTATGCTAGGGCTATCATACATAATATGCCTCGGTGGCATCAGGTGCTCATCACGTGGGTCAAACAGCGGAGGTGCTGGTGTCGGAATCCTAACAAGCGGTGGAGGAGGAGGAGGCATCCTAAAGGATACTGAGGATCCTTGCCTAACACTCATGCGTGGACGGGTGACAGTACGTGCACCCCTATTCCCTATAGGTGGGATGGGTGAGTGGGTAGAAGCAGCTACTTGAGGAGAGTTGGAACGCGTCCGGTTCCTAGAAGGTGATGTGGAGGAAGAGTCCTCAGAAGCTTCAGTGTCATCTGACGTGACGGATATCCATCCTGGATGTCCGCATCTCCGGAGGTACGCTTCATACTCAGTCTGAGGCTTCGCCCTTCTCAGGGTCCCGGTAGGAGTGGTCTCAGAATCAGGGTGAGCAGGCGCCTTACCTTTATCAGCCATAGTCGTTGTGTCCTGTAAGAAATATATCATGACTAATTTGGTTTCTCATAGCTCATTATTATAATAATAGTACTAGTAATAGTAGTGATGGCAGTAGTATCTGTTATTCCAACATATCATTGTCCGTGTTCCCCAAATCAATAGACTCTTTAAATAGTATCGGATAACATAGTTCATCATAAAAATAATTTAAATCCCTTTTTTTGAAATAAGCTTCAAAATCATCAATGTGAATCTGAAAAAGCCCAACCATAACCTAAAGGTCCGTAATGGAAATTACGCGTCCGGTAAATTTATGATTACGTTGATCAAGTGTAATCATCAATTTACCCTACCCGATCATCCCAACACTTCCCAAGAGGACAGTCCTAGGGTATCAGGGTTGTAGCCTAGGGTCTACTATAGTATTCCCTACTTCTCTACAACCTTTGGCTCTGATACCAATCTGTCACACCCCGGGCCCAGGTAGGGTGGGACGTCACAGACTAGCAACATCATATGGCAGCGGAAACAAACCATTACAAGAGCTCAAAGCAGAGAATATCACATGGCATTAAAAGTTTTTAACAGGTACCGGGGCTAGAAACAGATCAAGCCCCCAAATAAGTTTTACAACCAATCATAGAAATAAATTGTACTTGTTCAACAAAGATGTAAAATTGTTCAAGTTGTTCATTAAGGAAAATAAGCCAATGCCATGGTCGTGGGGATAAATCTAGGTCTTCACAACAGCTAGGATCTCTTCATAAATTACCTGAAACATGCTCAAAAAGAAAATTGTGTCAACTAAAAAGTTGGTGAATTCAAGTGCTTAAAGTTTAAAAACAAAAAGGACTTAACAAATCCTTATTTGATAAAAAGGAATAAATCATAGTTTCAACATCGTGGGAGAATCATAATCAACCCTGCACTCAGTCCCGGTTGGCCTCTTCTAAAGTTGTGTTTAACCGGATATTCCCGAAGGAAGAACTGCGCCCCAAACCACTGAACCATACCTGCTCGGATGGTTCACCATAGTTTCTTAACAAAACCTATCACATGCCATGAACGACCCCTTAGGATCTCAGTGGGGTACCCTTCCTAGAACGGAGGGCACTGTGTGTGGGGGATTCCCCAAATAGATCTATCCAAATAAAACAAGCGGTTCACGAAAGAATTATTGATCATGATATAAGTTACAGCAGGTATCCTTAAATCCCACATACAATCACCAAGTAAAGCACAAATATAGTTCATATATAACAGAACATGTTTCACCCCAAAACAATAGTAAAAAGGGGGATCACTAGAACTCACCGTAGGTGTTAAGCCAAAAATAACTCTTCGTGTGACAGGAGTGTCTCAAGTCTAGCACCCTAACATGAATATATTAAGTGATAAGCTACTGCTCTAAACTTATTTAAGGTGCAACAAGCGTGTCAAGAATTTAGTTATCGGATAAGGCTTTGATTTCGCGAGGGTTTGTATAAAAAGTTTCCTTTTATGGCAGGTCGTGGTTTCTCCATGTAATTTGGGATTTTTACATCATTAGGTTAAGGATATAAGGAAATTTTGTTGTTCAAGTGATTATTAGTTTCATAGGAGTCGGATATGAAGCTTGGTAAAATTTTACAGTTTAGTCCCTCAAGTTTCAAAATTGACAGTTTCTACCCTCATGTTTGGTTTCTTGTTTTTTATGACACTTAAGACCACAAATCAGGCTCTTAGAGTAAAAATTGACTTATTATTGAGTAAGTGTTCCAAATTTCCAGTTTATGGGTCCGGTTTAAAACTTATGCGTTTAACGTTCCCGGTTGCGGTAAAACCGGAGAGTTTTAACGGTTAATTTAGGATTCTCATAAATTTGAGTCTTGGACTAGTAGGTATCATCTAAAAGATGTTTTTATAAGTTTTAAGTCCTTAATTTGTGAAATTTTGCCTCTAATAGTTGAAAGTCTTGTTTTTACATTTAACCCGTTAAAACGCGTTTTTAACCGAATTTGACCATTTAAAGCTTGTTTGACCAATATTTCAAATCCTTTAGGTCTTTTATAACTTAATTTGCTAAAATGACATGATTTTTATAAATCTTAGCTTTGAAATCCTTTTTCTTGGATTTTCTCAAAAACGTTGCTCGGTTGGTACCCGTTTCTAGTTAAAACGCCATTTAATTATTCTTTTGACCATTTAAATTACCCATTGACTCCAGAACACTTTATTAACCATTTTGAGACTGGAATACTTTTTAAGAGGGTTAAACCCATGTTTTGCTATTTTTAAAGTTGTTTTACCATGTTTCGGGTCCCGAAAATAACTGAAATGGGTCTAATCTTAACATGTCTTTAATTTCCAGAGATTAACCGTTTGCCACACACTTAATATTCATCAAAAATTTCTGAAATCATGTCCCAAACTCACGGCTAGGTTACCCAACACAACAATGAACCATCAACTTAACCGAGCATAACACATGTGTAAATCCGTGCAAACTTGTGTTTAAACATTACCAAAACCTCATTTAACTTGAATATCAGATTATTAGGGTGTTACAAAGTCGTTCATGAGCAGGTTGTAAACCTTGGTTGAGAGGGTTTTCAAACAAGTGCTTAGATTTGTATCATTTCTTGTAAAAAGAAGGTTTTTAAGGTGTATCTTGAGCTATAACCACATGTTCACGGTGTATATTCTTTTGTAACTTTCAAAACAGGTTATTAGGAGTCCATTAAACCATTAACATGCAGGTTACAAGTTTTGCTTTCAAGGGTTACATGATTTACAAGTTAGATGGTGCAAAAAGCCCAAAAAGAGGGTTTTCATGGTGGAAATCGGTTTCCACCTTAAGAATGACCAATATAACGTGTGAGATACCTTTTGTGCAGTTGAAAGCTCCTCAAGAACAAGATAATGGTGTCTGGTTTCTGCTACAACAAAGAGAGGTGGTGTTTTTAAAAGAGAAGTGAAGGAAACACATGAAATGACCATTTTCGGGTAACATGAAGCTTACACTTGGTGTTGTTCACGTTTTGAAGAGTGTAGATGGTCTTGAATAGCTCGAAGCTCCTTGGACAAGGCTGGAGAATCTTCGAACAAGGCTGGAAAAGTCGAACAAGATGCAGATGTGTGTCCAAAGCTCGCGAATATGGCCACCTTCTTGCGATTTTAGGTTGGCTGAGGATGCGTATGCCTTGTTCTTCGATGAACAAGGCTGGAACTCTAGAGAGAATAGTTGTGTGTGTGTTTTTGTGAGCGCTTTCAGCTGATGAAAGGTTGAGAGGATGAGAGAAGAGGTGTAGAGTGGAAAAAGGATCTTGCATGTGTGGTGTATGGTGAGAGTGTTGGTGGTGTAGAGGAGAGGTGAGTGGAGGGAGGGGGCGGCCGAGCTTGGCATCTTGTGGGGGTGTTTAAAATTAAAATTTTTAATCTAAAACTAATTGTTAAGTGGTGTAGTTTTGTAGTATTGGGTAGAATATTATTTGGTCGATGATGTTAGTGGTGGTGTCATGTGCATGTCCATGCATGCAAGAACCGAAAATTTATAAGTGTGTATGTATGCTCACATTTTAATTGTTTCACTTGAGATTTAGCTTTGCAAGGGTGGCTAGTTAACATTCCCGGGACACCAAGTTTTAAAAAGGTAAAACTTAAATTAACTAAAAATCAATAAAATCATATGAAATCATAAAATGGAACAAATAGCAAGAGATGATTCCAAAGAGGCCGGTTGTCACAACCATGTTTAGTCCGATGCATTTAGTACATTTTTTTATTTTTATTTTACTTTATTTATTTTATTTTATGTTTAAATTAAATTGATGTTATTTCTTCGCCTATTAGATTCCTAAAAGCGCAAATCGTTTATGGTTTTAGAATTTTAGGGGGAGAATAGGTTTAGTTAACAACATTAAAAAAAACGAGGGAGAAGGAGAGGCTAGCTAATAGAAATCAGATCGTATTTGTGACACCGATTCAAAAACTTTGGAAGATGATAGTACACAGGAACAAACCATTTGGGACTTTTAAAAGTTTAAATTGTATTAGATGCAAAGTTCAAAGAATAAGTCTGTGTAGTCTGAGCAATATAAAAGAAATTATGATAGTAAAACTGGTTACTACTAAGGTAACACAAAGAAAGTAGACCTAGAGGTTGCTAGACCACAGATGATATGTCGGTAGATTCAACACAATCGATGATTAGACCTTGTTGGTGATCTCAGGAACAAACTAAGTTGTTCAACAAGCTATGGGTTATCATCTTATCCCTGGTTACCACAATCAACAAAATTCCAATAAGGGGTGACGAGCAAAATAAACGCAGCAAAAGTGTGCGTATGACCAAAAATGAGCAAAAGCACATGATGAAAAAATGCAAAAGCAATCAAACTAATAACCTATGTTGTTGGTGAGATCTGTGCAAAAAGAATAAAAGCGCTCAAACAAGAAGATAGGTTATGTGCCTCTCTGCTGTGCGGTGGCACTGACCTGAGGATAAGCATAACCTATATATTCTAGAATTCATTGTTGTTTGCCGCCTCTCTTCTGTGCGATGGCACTGACCTGAGGCTTGGCTTCTCCTTGAAAGCTCTAAGAATAGTTTCTTCTTGAATACTACCCTAAGACCGCTCAAAAATTTCTTGAGGAATGTTGATTACCATATAAGCGTGGGATCCACAAAAGCTTGTTGAAATAATTAAACCTTAAACTATCACCAATCTGTGTCAAAAGTCTGTGTATGGATTTAAAAGGACAAGTATATTGACAATCATTGTGGCTACAATTGTTGAAAGTCCAAATCAATGGGGGATCTAATAGTACTAGTATGATTTCCTAAATTTGCTAACGACTCTGGATGAAAAACAAGAATAGAGCATCAAAAGGTACTACAATTAACATCATCCACTAAACAATATATTCTACCCAATACTAAAAAACTACACTACCTAATAATTAATTACCATTTAAAAATTAAATCAAAACACCCTCACAAGAGGCCAAAAGCGGCCGCCCCCTCTCCCTCCACTCACCTCTCCTCTACACCACCCACACCCGCACCATTCACACTTCATGCAAAGACTTCAACTCTACACCTCTCTCTCATTCTTTCAAATCTTCATCAGCTGAATACACACTCCTAAACACACACACAAACTACTCTCTCAAAGGTTTTCAGCCTTGTTCATCGAAGAACAAGGCATTCCCACTCTCGGTCGACAGTAGAAGGAAACTATTTGAATTATTATTCGATACTATTATTATTATTAACATGGGGGTGATGGAACCTTCCAATTTGTATGAGCTTGACTCTGATTCAACTTTGCTGGATGATACTACTATCTCTATTTATTTAGGAACTGTTTGTTTGGATGCTAGATTTGTTGGACTATTTGTATTGAATTTCAATATGTTGTGTTGTGCCTTGAAATTGGTCTGTGCCCTTTCCTAATTGGTTGTCTAGCTGTTATGTCATGTTTTGATTTGGACTTTGTAAGATTTTCTTAGTGGGTTGTAAATACATATGTGCGCGCCGTGATCCCTCTTCCCGAGGCATGGTGTAATAGGGTAATGATGCATAAGCTATTCGAAACAAATTTTGAGATGCTAAACGAATCTATTTGTCATACTATCAGAATGCCGACTCGCAGCGGAACACGATTTGGACGGCGAGGAGCCACTAGGGGCCGCCGTGAGGAAGCCAGACAGACTGGAAACCAACCTACTCCACCATGAACTCCCCACAGGGAAAATGCTAATCATGAAAGCGATGAAAGAATTGCTAACCTCGTAGCTCAGCAACTGGCTAACGCCATCCCGACCATTATCGCCCAAATAAATTCCGATCGGGATAATGCTAATGGTAATGATCGGCCAGCGAACGACGAGGGCCACGACGAGGA
This sequence comes from Flaveria ramosissima, assembly GCA_025215565.1. Lineage (NCBI taxonomy): Eukaryota > Viridiplantae > Streptophyta > Magnoliopsida > Asterales > Asteraceae > Flaveria > Flaveria ramosissima. The sequence goes on from CM046037.1 coordinate 57,804,837, forward strand.
AGCCGAGGCGTTAAAGAATGGATGCTCCTATAAGACCTTCATGGCATGTAAGCCTAAGGACTTCTATGGCACCGAGGGTGCTATAGAGACTTACAGATGGATTGACGAAATGGAAGCTGTCTTGGACATTAGCGAGTGCAAGATGGATCATATGGTGAGGTTCGCATCACAATCCCTCAAGGGATCAGCTCTTGAATGGTGGAAGTCAATTACCCAAACCCGTGGAAGAAATGTGGCTAATCGAATGAGTTGGACCGAATTCAGAGAGCTAATGACCAGCAAGTATTGCCCCATCAATCAACTCGAGAAGCTGGAGACAGAATTCCTAAGTTTTGAAAAGAAAGGGCCCAACTACACGGAATATATCAATCGTTTCTTAGCCCTATCCCGACTTGTTCCCCATCTAGTGATGCCTGAAGCTAAAGGTGTAGCATGATTCATCTGGGGGCTACACCCAAGAGTTAGGGGAATGGTCCGTTCCTCCCAGCCTTCAACCCTACAAGCTGCTGTTGACCTTACCAGCAGTTTGACTGATGACTTAATTAAGGCTGGATGGACTGAACAAGCAAGGGCTGATGAGAAGAGGAAGTTTGTTGGTGAGAAAAGAAAATGGTTTGAAGTGAAGAGAGCGGTTGGAAATAGTAGCGGGTCAGGTAGAAAGAGTTGTGAAGGTGCGAGGTGCGATGATCAGGGAAGCAAGACCCGGAGACTGTATTCGGGGACAAGCCCATTTTGCAATAAGTGCAAGTTACATCATCAAGGGGAATGTAACCCGATGCCCTGTTTTAGGTGCAAGAGAACAGGCCATCTAATCAAAGACTGCACTTACGCACCAGGAAAACAATGCTATGAATGCGGAGATCCAGGGCACATGAGGAACAAGTGTCCTAAGCTGGGTAGAGACAAGGATGCCAAGCACAACAAGCCGAAGGGAAGAGCTTTTGTAATGGACCCAGCAGGAGCTCGTAGGGAACCTGACGTGGTTAACGGTACGTTCCTTGTAAACAATCATCCTGCTACTGTTCTGTTCAATACTGGAGCGACTGCTAGTTTTGTCTCTAGTACTTTTAGGCCTTTGATTGACTTAGACGCGTGTGCCGTGACCGATACGTTTACCGTAGAATTAGCTGACGGTAACATTTTAGAAACTAACGAAGTCATCAAGGATTGCCCGCTGAATCTAAAGGGGAATACGTTTAGGATAAACCTGATGCCCATTAAGTTAGGAGGATTTGATGTGGTCGTTGGTATGGACTGGCTAGCTAAGCATAGAGTCAAAATCGTATATGATGAGCGTCTACTCAAGATACCGTTGAGCGACAAAGAAGTGTTAGTGGTAGAAGGCGAAAGGAGTAACACCCTATAACCTATAGTATCCCACTTAAAGGCTACCAAGAGCTTAATGAAGGGATGTCCAGCTTTCATAGTTTATGTGATGAAATCCCAAAAGGAGAAGAAGATCGAAGATATTCCCGTGGTTTCTGAATACCTAGAAGTGTTTCCGGAAGACCTACCAGGACTTCCCCCGAACCGACAAGTCGAATTCGAGATAGATTTGCTGCCTGGTGCTGCACCAGTAGCCAAGGCACCGTACCGACTCGCCCCACCTGAGATGAAGGAGCTAATGGCACAAATTCAAGAACAATTGGACAAGGGATTTATACGTCCGAGTGTCTCTCCATGGGGTGCCCCGGTACTGTTTGTGAAAAAGAAGGACGGAACCCTGCGAATGTGCATCAATTACAGAGAGTTAAACAAGCTGACCATAAAGAACCGTTACCCTCTTCCGAGAATAGATGACCTATTTGATCAACTGCAAGGAGCAAGCTATTTCTCCAAAATAGATTTGAGGTCAGGATAACACCAACTGAAGATAAGATAAGAGGACATACCCAAAACGGCCTTCCGAACTAGGTATGGACACTATGAGTATTTGGTCATGCCCTTTGGTCTGACTAATGCTCCAGCAGCGTTCATGGACCTCATGAATCGCGTTTGCCGCCCTTACCTCGACAAGTTTGTGATCGTGTTCATCGACGACATAATGATCTACTCCCGTAGTAAAGACGAGCACGAGAAGCATCTCAGGCTAATTCTTGAATTACTCAAGAACAAGCAACTATATGCCAAGTTCTCTAAATGTGAATTCTGGATGCGCAAGATCCAATTCTTAGGGCATGTGGTGAATGAGAATGGAATTCAAGTCGACCCTTCCAAGATTGAGGCCATAAAGAATTGGAAGATTCCTGAAACTCCCACGGAGATAAGGCAATTCTTAGAACTGGCTGGCTACTACCGACGATTTATAAAAAACTTCTCACGCATAGTGCAACCTTTGACCGCACTAACCAAGAAGAATACAACCTTTGTGTGGGAGCGAGAGCAGAACGAGGCGTTTGAAACGCTTAAGGAGAAGTTATGCAGTGCACCTATCCTTGCCCTTCCAGAAGGAGTAGAAGACTTCGTGGTCTATTGTGACGCTTCGCGTCAAGGATTAGGATGTGTATTGATGCAACGCAACAAGGTGATTGCTTATGCATCTAGACTGCTGAATAATCATGAGAAGAACTACACGACGCACCATCTGGAGTTGGGTGCCGTGGTGTTTGCTCTCAAAATGTGGAGGCACTACCTCTATGGCACGAAGTGCATCATCTACACTGACCATAGAAGTTTGCAACACATTCTTAACCAAAAGATGCTCAACATGCGTCAGAGAAGATGGGTCGAGCTGTTAAATGACTACGAGTGCGAAATCCGCTACCATCGCGGTAAGGCCAACGTTGTGGCAGATGCGTTGAGCAGAAAGGAGAGAGAAAAGCCTCTTCGTGTATGAGCCTTAAGGATGAGTGTGTATACCAACCTTATCGCAAAACTGAAAGAAGCTCAAAACGAAGCATTAAAGGAAGAAAGGTTAAAAGAAGAAGGGTTAACTGGAATGGAAAAGCGATTTGAGACAGGGGACGATGGTACATACATGTATGAAGGGAGGACTTGGGTGCCGAAGCACGGAGGAATTCGAGAAGTAATCCTCGACGAAGCACACAAGTCTAGGTATTCGATTCACCCTGGAAGTGATAAGATGTACCAGGATCTAAAGGCACTTTTCTGGTGGCTTGGAATCAAGAGATCAATCGCCATTTATGTTGGGAAATGTCTAACCTGTGCCATGGTAAAAGCTAAAAACCAAAAAAAACCATCAGGAACGTTACAACAACCCGAAATCCCAGAATGGAAATGGGATAACGTCACGATGGATTTTGTTACTAAGTTACCCAGAACGTTTAAAGGCCACGATGCTATTTGGGTGATAGTAGATAGGCTAACGAAGTCAGCTCACTTTCTGCCAATTAGAGAAGACTACGACATGACAAAATTGGCCCAACTATATGTTGACGAGATAGTAACGAGGCATGGAGTGCCTTTGTCGATCATCTCCGACCGCGATAGCCGTTTCACTTCTTGTTTCTGGAAATCATTCCAGCAAGCTTTAGGAACCCATTTGGATCTAAGCACCGCATACCATCCTCAAACCGACGGTCAGAGCAAAAGGACTATTCAAACAATGGAAGATATGTTAAGAGCTTGCGTGATGGACTTTGGCGGAAACTGGGACAACCATCTCCCTTTGGTGGAATTCGCCTATAACAATAGTTACCACGCGAGTATTAAAGTCGCTCCGTATGAGGCTCTATATGGCAGGAAATGCCGATCAACATTGAGTTGGAATGAGATTGGTGATAGCCAAGTGATGGGACCCGACATCGTGTCGGAGACCACTGACAAGATCTTTAAAATAAAGGAGCGACTAAAAGCAGCCAGAGATCAACAAAAGAAGTACGCTGATAGGAGACGGATTTAGAGTTCCAAGTGGGCGAAAGGGTAATGCTAAAGGTAGCACCATGGAAGGGAACCGTGAGGTTCGGAAAAAGAGGAAAGTTAAGCCCGAGATACATTGGACCATTCGAAATACTGGCAAGAATTGGCCCAGTGGCTTACAAGTTGAAACTACCCCAGGGGTTGAGCCACATACACGACACCTTTCATGTGTCGAACTTGAAGAAGAGCATGGTAGACAAAACCCTAGAGCTACCATTAAAAGAAGCAAGAATAAATGACAAGCTGAATTTTGAGGAAGAACCCGTGGAGATCACGGACCGCTTGGTCAAGCAACTCCGGCGGAGCCGCATACCCAAGGTCAAGGTTAGATGGAACTCCAAGCGAGGACCTGAATTTACTTGGGAGAGTGAAGATGAGATGAGGAAGAATTATCCACACCTCTTCAAACCCACCCGTTCAGACTCTAATCGAAGCTAAAATTTCGGGACGAAATTTCCTAAACGGTGGGGGAATGTGACAACCGGCCTCTAGGTTGTTATCCTAACCCTAATTTACTTGCATCATTATCCGTCTTATGAGTACTAATAATTGAAACAATCCAACCCTATCATGAAATTAGAAGCATTTCTTGCTATTTGATTCAATTTATGATTTCATATGATTTTATTGACTTTTAGTTAGTTTAGGTTTTACCTTTTTAAAAATTAGTGTTCCGGGAATGTTAACTAGTCACCCTTACAAAATTTAATCTCAAGTGAAACAATTAAAATATGAGCATACACTCACACTTATATATTTTTGGTTCATGCATGCATGGACATGCACAAGATACTACAATTAACATCATCCACTAAACAATATATTCTACCCAATACTACAAAACTACACTACCTAATAATCAATTACCATTTAAAAATTAAATCAAAACACCCTCACAAGAGGCCAAAAGCGGCCGCCCCCTCTCCCTCCACTCACCTCTCCTCTACACCACCCACACCCTCACCATTCACACTTCATGCAAAGACTTCATCTCTACACCTCTCTCTCATTCTTTCAAATCTTCATCAGCTGAATACACACTCCTAAACACACACACAAACTACTCTCTCAAAGGTTTTCAGCCTTGTTCATCGAAGAACAAGGCATTCCCACTCTCGATCGACCTAAAACCGCAAGAAGGTGACCATATCCGCGAGTTTGGACACACCTCTACCCATTGTTCGACTCTTCCAGCTTTGTTAGAAGATTCTCTAGCCTTGTCCAAGGAGATTCGAGCCATCCAAGACCATCTACACTCTCCAAAACGTGAACAACACCAAGTGTAAGCTTCATGTCACCCGAAAATGGTCTTTTCATGTGTTCTTTCATTTCTCTTTTAAAAACACCTCCTCTCTTTGTTGTAGCAGAAACCCGACACCACTACCTTGTTCTTGAGGAGCTTTCAACTTCACAAGAGGTATCTGACTCGTTATACTTGTCATTCCTAAGGTGGAAACCGATTTCCACCATGAAAACCCTATTTTGGGACTTTTTGCACCATCTAACTTGTAGATCTTGTAACCCTTGAAAGCAAAACTTATAACCTGCTTGTTAAAGGTTTAATGAACTCGAAATAACCTGTTTTAAAAGTTATAAAAGAAGATACACTGTGGATATATGGTTTTAGCACAAGTTACACCTTAAAAACCTTCTTTTTACAAGATATATTGCAAACTAAGAACTTGTTTGAAAACCCTCTTAACCAAGGCTTACAACCTGCTCATAAACAACTTTGTAACACCATAATAATCTGGATTTAAAGTTAAATGTGGTTTTGGTAAGGTTTAACTACAAGTTTGTAATGATTTACACATGTGTTGGTTGGTTATGGCTAAATCACTAAGTTGATGGTTCATTGTTGTTATGGGTAACCTAGCCGTGAGTTTGGACATAATTTCAGAATGTTTTGATAAATATTAAGTGTGTGACAAGTGGTTAATCTCTGGAAATTATGGACATGTTAAGATTAGACCCATTTTGGTTAATTTCGGGACCCGAAACATGGTAAAACGACCTTAAAAATAGTAAAAACATGGTTTTAACCATCTTGAAAAGTATTCCAGGCTTAAAAATGATAAATAAAGTGTTCTGGAGTCAATGGGTAATTTAAATGGTCAAAAGAACAATTAAATGGCGTTTTAACTAAAAACGGGTGCCAACCGGGCATCGTTTTTGAGAAAAATCTTTGAAAAAGGAGTTTAAAGCTAAGATTTATAAAAATCATGTAATTTCAGTAAGTTAAGTAATAAAAGACCTAAAGGATTTGAAAAATTGGTCAAACAAGCTTTAAATGATCAAATACGGTCAAAACCGCGTTTTAACTGGTCAAACGTAAAAACGAGACTTTCAACTATTAGAGGCAAAAATTTCACAATTTAAGGACTTAAAATTTATAAAAATATCTTTTAGATGATACCTACTGGTCCAAGACTCAAATTTATGAAAACCCTAAATTAACTGTTAAAAACCCTCCGGCTTTTATCGCAACCGGGAGCGTTAAACGCATAGTTTTAAAACCGGACCCATAAACTGAAATTTTGGAACACTTACTCTACAATAAGTAAAATTTTACTCTAAGAACCTGATTTTTTGTCTTAAGTGTCATAAAGGACAAGAAACCAAACTTGAGGGTAGAAACTGTAAATTTTGAAACTTGAGGACTAAACTGTAAAATTTTACCAAACTTTATAACCGACTCCTATGAAGCTAATAATCACTTGAACAACAAAAATTCCCTTATGTCCTTAACCTAATGATGTAAAAATCCCAAATTACATGAAGAAACCATGACCTGCCATAAAAGGAAACTTTTTATGCAAACCTTTGCGAAATCAAGGCCTTACCCAATAGCTAAATTCTTGACACTCTTGTTACACCTTAAATGAGTTTAGAGCAGTAGCTTATCACTTAATATGTACATGTTAGGGTGCTAGACTTGAGACACTCCCGGCACACCAAGAGATATTTTGACTTGAAACCTAAGGTGAGTTCTAGTGACTTCCCCTTTTTACTACTGTTTTGGGGTGAAACATGCTCTGTTATTTATGGACTATATTTGTGCTTTACTTGATGATTGTATGTGGGATTTATGGTTACCTGCTGATACTTATTTCATGATCATTAATTCTTTCGTGAACCGCTTGTTTTATATGGATAGATCTATTTGGGGAATCCCCCACACACAGTGGCTTCTGTTCCAGGAAGGGTACCCCACTGAGATCCTAAGGGGTTGTTTGTGGCATGTAACAGGTTTTGTTAAGAAACTATGGTGAACCATTCGGGCAGGTATGGTTCACTGGTTTGGGGCTCAGTTCTTCCTTCGGGAATACCCGGTTAAACACAACTTTAGAATAGGCCAACCGGGACTGAGTGCAGGGTTGATTATGATTTTTCCCACGATGTTGAAACAATGATTATTTCTTTTTTAATCAAAGAAGGATTTGTTAAGTCCTTTTGTTTTTAAACTTTAAGCACTTGAATTTACCAACTTTTTAGTTGACACAAATTTCTTTTTGAGCATGTTTCAGGTAATTTATGAAGAGATCCTAGCGGTTGTGAAGACCTAGACCTATCCCCGCGACCATGGCATTGGCATATTTTCTTAATGAACAATCTGAACAATTTTATATTTGTGTTGAACAAGTACAATTTATTTTTATGGATGATTGTAAAACTTATTTGGGGGCTTGATTTGTTTCTAGCCCCGGTACTTTTTAAAACATTTAATGCCATGTGATATTCTCTCCTTTGAGCTCTTGTAATGGTTTGTTTCCGCTGCCATATGTTGTTGCTAGTCTGTGACGTCCCACCCTACCTGGACCCGGGGTGTGACAGCAGGTCAAGACTCAACTATCCATGATTCTTGATCTGCAAAGGATTATCAGAAGATCAGTGAGTTACACCCCTGAAGAGGGGGAAGTAATTCATGATCTTACTAATGAGCAACTGGCCGAAATGTTCAAACTCAATCCTGATGAGATTATCAAGGACGCTCCAACCTTTGAAGCAACCAGTGACGACGAGCTGAACGACATTGATGAAATCGAGATTGAGGACGTCACTGCAGTGCACTATCCAGAGTATGCTGACAAAGTGGGAAATGTGGTCCCCAACCTGGTTGATTCCCTGGTTAGTGATACGTTTGAGATACTGGATAAGATGGAGCAAGAGTCCGAGAAGATTGAGGAACAAGCCCAAGCCTCAGACACCAATGTTGATATCCGAAAGGCTGAATGGGCTGCATGTTTTGAGGAGATCCGAGTCCAACGCGCTGCTCCAAAACCGAATGTCTACACCAAGCTCTACACAGTGAAGAAACATCACAAGGTGTCAGGCAAGATTATCGCGTGGGCCCATTTTGATGATCTGAATGTTTATGTAGTAAAGAGAGAGAAAGGTATGGAGTATTTTAGATTCCAGTATGATCTAAAGACTCTACCTGGTTTTGAGCTCAACCAGCTGGCTAAATTGAAGCTGTTATACGCTGACCCGAGAAAGATGTTAGGCTGGTTTTGAGGCTGCATTGAAGAGAGAGTACCACACCAGGTGGGTCAACTTCAAACCTCAACAACCTACGAGGTATATCAGACGGTCTGAAGTTGATGCCATTACTGGAAAGCCAAAAGTAGGGCTGAAGTGGAGTCCTCCTCGCACGATGTCTAGAATCCCTCTACGGGAAATGCCACAGGACTTCACTCCACACTTCAAGTGGTGGTACTACGATTACAGAACAGGTGAGGCGGTCATAGTGCTGAATAGAAATGGAAACATGGAAAATATCAGGGTATTTGATCCCATGTGGCTTACTAACTTGTCTGCTGATGATGTTTATACCTTATACAAGTGGCCGCAGTTCTATGACGCGCAAGATATTATACAAGCCCTCCAATTCCAAAACGTGATCAGACTCTGCTTTGCATTTGAAATACATGCAGGAGTTACAAGAGAGGAGAAGTACAAGAAATATGAGGAGCTTATGAAGAATGTAAGACAATAGATGAATCTAGGTCCAAGGGGGAATTTGTAGATACATGTGTACCTAGTTTCTGAGCTTAATGTAATATGTCTTTATTGTCTTACACATATGTAATTGAATGGGTACTTAATGAAATACAATGTGTGGTTGTGCTTATAATGTTTATTATTTCATTTTTTAGTAGTTTAACGCTTATTGAACTGACTATATAAATTTGTGGTTGTTTGAATGAATCTTAATAATGTAATGATTAATAAATACATTCAAACTTAGTAATATGAAGTTCTCATGCGAATGGCCTATGCTAATGGACCATACGCATGAACAACTTCATGCGAATGACTCAGTCGCACGACTGAACCAGGAGACTGGATTAGTCGCACGATTGTAACATGAGATTGAATCAGTCGTGCGAATGGATCAACCGCATGGCTCAATCGCACGACTGAACCATGCTAATGGTTCAGTCGCCCGAATGAGAAACCCTAACCTATAAATACCATTTAATTCGTGGAAAACGTAAGAATTCAGAACACTTCGACTACATACGTACCCTAGCCATCCATAGACCTCTAAGAACCTGTTCCAAGTTCATATATCGCACTAGATTGTCACACCCCGGTTCCAGGTAGGGTGGGACGTCACAGACTAGCAACAATATATGGCAGCGGAAACAAACCATTACAAGAGGTAAGGAGAGAATATCACATGGCATTAATGTTTTAAAAAGATACCACGGCTAGACACAAAGCAAGCCCCCAAATAAGTTTTACCATCATCCATAAAATAAATTGTACTTGTTCAACGCAAACATGAAATTGTTCAAATGGTTCATTAAGAAAAATATGCCAATGCCATGGTCGCGGGGATAGGTCTAGGTCTTCACAACAGCTAGGATCTCTTCATACTTTACCTGAAACATGCTCAAAAGAAATTTGTGTCAACTAAAAAGTTGGTGAATTCAAGTGCTTAAAGTTTAAAAACAAAAGGACTTAGCAAATCATTCTTTGATTAAAAAGAAAATAATCATTGTTTAAACATCGTGGGAAAAATCATAATCAACCCTGCACTCAGTCCTGGTTGGCCTCTTCTAAAATTGTGTTTAACCGGATATTCCCGAAGGAAGAACTGAGCCCCAAACCAGTGAACCATACCTGCCAGGATGGTTCACCATAATTTCTTAACAAAACCTGTTACATGCCACAAACGACCCCTTAGGATCTCAGTGGGGTACCCTTCCTGGAACGGAAGCCACTGTGTGTGGGGGATTCCCCAAATAGATCTATTCATATAAAACAAGCGGTTAATGAAAGAATTAATGATCATGACATAAGTATCAGCAGGTAATCCATAAATCCCACATACAATCATCAAGTAAAGCACAAATATAGTTCATAAATAACAGAACATGTTTCATCCCAAAACAGTAGTAAAAAGGGGAAATCACTAGAACTCACCTTAGGTTTCAAGTCAAAAAGTCTCTTGGTGTGCCGGGAGTGTCTCAAGTCTAGCACCCTATCATGTACATATTAAGTAATAAGCTACTGCCCTAAACTCATTTGAGGTGCAACAATAGTGTCAAGAGTTTAGCTATTGGGTAAGGCTTTGATTTCGCGAAGGTTTGAATAAAAAGTTTCCTTTTATGGCAGGTTAAGGTTTCTTCATGAAAATTGGGATTTTTACATCATTGGGTTAAGGATACTAAGAAATTTTGTTGTTCAAGTGATTATTAGCTTCCTAGAAGTCGGTTATAAAGTTTGGTAAAATTTTACAGTTTAGTCCCTTAAGTTTAAAAATTGACAATTTCTACCCTCAAGTTTGGTTTCTTGTCCTTTATGACACTTAAGACCAAGAATCAGGTTCTTGGAGTAAAATTATACTTATTGTAGAGTAGGTGTTTCAAAATTTCAGTTTACGGGTCTGGTTTTAAAAACTATGCGTTTAACGCTCCCGGTTGCGGTAAAAGCGGAGAGTTTTAATCGTTAATTTAGGGTTTTCATAAATTTGAGTCTTGGACCAGTAGGTATCATCTAAAAGATATTTTTATAAGTTTTAAGTCCTTAAATTGTGAAAATTGGCCTTTAATAGTTGAAAATCTCGTTTTTACGTTTGACCCGTTCGAACGCGGTTTTAACCGTATTTGACCATTTAAAGCTTGATTGACCAATTTTCAAATCCTTTAGGTCTTTAATTACTTAGCTTACTGAAATCATATGATTTTTATAAAACTTAGCTTTAAACTCCTTTTTCATGGATTTTTCTCAAAAACGATGCCCGGTTAGTACCCATTTTTAGTTAAAACGTCATTTATTTGTTCTTTTGACCATTTAAATTACCTATTGACTCTAGAATACTTTATTTATCATTTTTAAGCCTGGAATACTTTTCAAGAGTGTTAAATCCATGTTTTTACTATTTTTAAGGTCGTTTTACCATGTTTCGGGTCCCAAAATTAACCAAAATAGGTCTAATCTTAACTTGTCCATAATTCCCAGAGATTAACCACTTGTCACAACCTTAATATTCATCAAAACATTCTGAAATTAAGTACAAACTCACGGCTAGGTTTCCCATCACAACAATGAACCATCAGCTTAGTGATTTAGCCATAACTAACCATAACACATGTGTAAATCATTGCAACTTGTAGTTAAACCTTACCAAAACCCCATTTAACTTTAAATCCAGATTATTATGGTGTTACAAATTCGTTTATGAGCAGGTTGTAAGCCTCGGTCAAGAGTGTTTTCAAACAAGTGCTTAACTTACAATATATCTTGCAAAATGAAGGTTTTTGAGGTGTAACTTGTGTTAAAACCATACATCCATGGTGTATCTTCTTTTATAACTTTTAAATCAGGTTATTAGGAGTTCATTAAACCTTTAACAAGCAGGTTATAAGTTTTGCCTTCAAGAGTTACAAGATCTACAAGTTAGACGGTGCAAAAGTCCCAAAAATAGGGTTTTCATGGTGGAAATCGGTTTCCACCTTAGATATGACAAGTATAACGAGTGAGATACCTCTTGTGAAGTTGAAAGCTCCTCAAGAACAAGGTATTGGTGTCGGGTTATTGCTACAACAAAGAGGGGAGGTGTTTTTTAAAAGAGAAATGAAAGAACACATGAAAAGACCATTTTCGGGTGTCATGAACTTACACTTGATGTTGTTCACGTTTTGGAGAGTGTAGATGCTCTTGAATGGCTTTAATCTCCTTGGACAAGGCTGGAGAATCTTCTACAAAGCTTGGAAAAGTCGAACAAATGGTAGAGGTGTGTCCAACCTCACGGTTATGGCCACCTTCTTGCGGTTCTTCGGTTGGCCGATACTTGATGTTGTTGTTCTTGCGATTTTTGGGGCTGGAGTTGAGAGAGTTTTGGGAGTGTTTGCAAAGAGTAGAGCGGAGAATCAGCTGGTGGTTCAAGTTATGAGAGGAGAGGAGAGAGTGTGGATGTGAAGTGTGTGTAAGAATTGCATGTGAGAAGAGTGGTGGGTGTGGTGGTGGTGTAGAAAAGAGGAGAGTGGAGGGAGAGGGGGCGGCCGCTTTTGGCTCTTAGTGAGGGTGATTAAATTTAAATTTTAATTATTAATAATTATTAGGTAGTGTAGTTTTGTAGTATTGGGTATAATATATTATTTAGTGGATGATGTTATTTGAGGTATCTAGTGCATGTCCATGCATGCATGGGCCGAAAATATGTGAGTGTGAGTGTGTATGCTCACATTTTAATTGTTTTCATTTGAGATTAATTTTGTAAGGGTGACTAGTCAACATTCCCGGAACACTAATTTTTAAAAAGGTAAAACCTAAATTAACTAAGAGTCCATGAAAATCATATAAAACCATAAATTGAATCAAGTAACAAGAAATGCTTCTAATTTCATGGTAGGGTAGAATTGTTTCAATTATTAGCACTCATAAGATGGATAATGATGCAAGTAAATTAGGGTTAGGATAACAACCTAGAGGCCGGTTGTCACATAGATCGATTCCATATCGTTCTTAACGTTTAGATTCAATCCATAATTGTTTCTACGTGCGTTCTCACTGATTGGATCGCCAATCATTCCGCACTATTTGATTCGGTATACACGTTAATCGGTTAGTATTTCGTTCAATACACGATCCTAACAAGAAGGCAATACTATGCGAAGGCATCAAGTTGCACATAAGGAGGCATAACATTATGTAGCATGCAAACAATATGCATATTTACAAGAATATAAATGTTTTTCTATAAGGTTCATGCATAAACTATAGTCTAGGTCACCATTTCTAATAACCTAAATCCTTATAGTTATGGTCTGTCACACCCCAACCTTGACGGCAGAATCGTCGAGATGTGAGGGTTAAGATTGTTCACAACCACATAACGCTATCTTTAAATGAAAATAATATTATTATAAGTTTCAAATGCGAATACATCCATAAGTTTCAACATGAAATAAGTCAAACATAAAACAAAAGTAATCCAAAGCTCTTTATTTATTATTCTAGATCCAAATCCTAGATTTAAGCAAACTTCAAAAGTTGACCTCAAACTTGCGCGTTTCCTGAAACATGTTAAAAATAATGGGTCAACTAAAAAGTTGGTGAGTTTCCAAGGGTTTAACATACATAATATATCAAAGGTTACAAGTAGCAATTCATGAGTTAGCAAGTTTATAGAACACATATAGTTACAACCAAACCTCGACTTGATTACAAGTTTATAAGATTGGCTAAGTGTACTTGGTTCCCAAGAAGAGCAAGTCATACGTATTAGAAAGTCGGCAATACATCGGCTTTAGTACCAAATAGGCTTGTCAGGCCCAAAGATCTAAGACTTCGCCAGGCTAGCAACAGTTAATGATTGTAAACAAAATATGTATCTCATATAAGACTTAAAATAACACAAATAACCATGACAAATAAAAGTATGAATTGCAAGTGCTTTACAAGATTTAAACATTTACAAATGTATGTTGATACAATTAACAGGTTTCACCCCAAAACGGTGTGAAATAATGTAAAAAGAGGCAAGGAAACTCACAAGGAAAATACGTATAAGGATGACGATTAATAAAAATAATAATAGGCGTCGTTCAAACGTGAATCGTCATAAGACACCTGAATATATGTATTTACAAGATTTAAGTTTAATAATAAGTTTAACGAATTGACGTGGACTAGGGTTCTAAGTGGGATTTAGGGATTGTCAAATAATTATGTTTTAACAAAATGGGACCAATTATATTTATTTACAATCAAAGAACATTGTTAGTTTACATATAAAATTTTATATATAAAATATAACATTTATAATAATTTTGTATATAGAAAGATTAAATAAAGTCTAATAAACAAAATTTAACAAAAGGCAACATTTGAAATAATCATATTTGTGGCACAAAATATAAGTTAAAGTTTAGCTTTTATAAAAATAAATTATTTATATTATTTTCAAAATATTTGATAAAAGTTTAAAAGTATTTCTTTTTAGGTAAATAATTTACAGAAAATAATTAAAATTATTTTAAAATAATCAGCTTTTATAAAATGGCTTTTTATAATTTTTAAAAAATTTTAGAATATGTTTTGAAGGCCAAAAGTGTTAAAAATAAAAACATGAGGCTCCCCGGGTTCGAATTAGGGACCTCTTGTTTGGAAGTCTCAAGTGTTACTGATGAACCAATGGCCTCAGCCGCGTTAAGGATTGGTTTTAAATTGTTAAAAGCATAACTTCAGAATGTCCCTTAAATCCTTAAGAACCCAAGTTTGTTCTTGATCCAAATTGAACCTTGATTCGAGTTATTCAACCAAATTATTCATAGGGTTTTGATTCGTTAAGAAAAACCGGGGATGTTGATGTGATTTGTTAGGACCTGGTATTTGAACGAAATACCGAGTGATTAGCGTGTAAAGCAAACCAAATAGTGCGGAATCCTATTTGATTGGGGATCCAATCAGTGAGAACACACGAAGAATCAATAAAGTATTGAATCTAACGTTAAGAATCTATTGGGAATCGATCTAATGCGTTCTATGAACTTGGAGAACGAATTGGGAGGCTTTTGGACGGCTAGGGTACGTCTGGAGTCGAAATAGAATGAATGCCTACGTTTTTCCACGAATTGGGTTGTATTTATAGGTTAGTATTGTTCATTCGTACGACTGGACCATAAGTATGGTTCAGTCGTGCGATTGAACCATGTGGTTGATTCATCCGCACGACTGAGTGTTCAGTGGTGCGACTGAGCCAATCTTATGTTACAGTCATACCACTGATCCAGTCTCCTGGTTCAGTCGTGCGACTGAGTCAATCAAATGAAGTTATTCATGCATGTGGTCCATTCGCATGGGCCATTCGCATGAGAACTTCATTGTGTTAAGTTTGAATGTATTAATTAATATAACATTAAGTGTAACCATTCAACCAACCACAAACATAATTAACCAATTCATCATCAACTCATTAATGAAATATTAAACATTATCAATCACAAACAATCAATATCATTTCATTAATCATTTCAAACATTACATCATAGTCAGACAAACAAGATCTATTACATTCATATCCTGATCTAGGGACATACATGTATCAACAAACTCCCCCTTGGACCTAGATCTTTCTAATGTCTTGTTTTCTGCATAACCTCCTCATATTTCTTGTACTTATCCTCTTTTGTGACTCCCGCGTGAATCTCAAACGCGAAGCAGAGTCTTATGACATTCTGGAACTGGAGGGCTTGTACAATATCCTGCGTATCATAGAACAGTGGCCACTTGTATAGTGTAGACATCATTGGCTGACAAGTTGGTAAGCCACATTGGGTCGAATACCCTGATAGTATCCATTTGGGCCTCTTTGTTTAGGACTATGACCGCTTCTCCTGTCCTCCAATCGTAGTACCACCACTTAAAGTGTGGAGTGAAGTCCTGTGGCATTTACCTGAGTGGGATTCTTGACATTGTGCGCGAAGGACTCCACTTCAACAATATCTTTGGCTTTCCAGTAATGGCATCAACCTCAGACCTTCTGATATACCTTGTAGGCTGTTGGGGTCTGAAGTTAACCCACCTGGTGTGGTACTCCTTCCTTAGGGCAGCCTCAAACCAGCCTGACATCTTTCTCGGGTCAGCATACAAAAGCTTTAGTTTGGCCAGCTGGTTGAGCTCAAAACCTGGTAGAGTCTTCAGATCATGTGGGAATCTAAAGTACTCTATGCCCTTCTCCCTCTTAACTGCATGTACGTTAAGGTCCTCGAAATACGCCCACGCTATGATCCTGCCCGACACCTTATGATGTTTCTTGACTCGGTAGAGTTTGGTGTAGCATCCTGTTTAGGTGCAGCGCGTTGGGCTCTAACTTCTTCAAAACACGCAGCCCACTCAGCCTTTCAGATATCGACATCATCATTTGAGGCTTGGGCCGTTTCCTCTATCTTTTCTGACTCTTGCTCCATTTTGTCTAACACCTCAAAAGTATCGCTAACAAGGGATTCACCCAGATTGGGGACCACATTTCCCTCATTGTCAGCATACTGAGGGTAGTGCTCTGCAGTGACATCTTCAATCTCTATTTCATCAACATCATTGAGCTCTTCGTCACTGGTCGAGTCGCACGTAGGAGCATCCTTCACAATCTCATCTGGATTGAGCTTGAAGATCTCTGCTAGTTGCTCGTTTGATAGATCGTGAATTATTTCCCCTTCTTCAGTGGTATAACTCACCGACCTCCTTACGATCCCTTGCAAATCAAGAATCATAGTTAGCTGAGTCTTGACCTGCTGAAGGGGAGCAACATCGAACTCATCCCTTTGGTAATTTGGATCTGTTTGATTTAAACATTTAACACATCAACCATTAGTAATTAATCAAAACAGAAATGCATTAAACTTAATATAAACATTGAATACATAGGTTTAAATACATGATTCAAATACAAAAGTAATTAAACACATAAACATCTAATATTTACTTTTGTCCTGGATCATCGGGTCATCACTTGGAGGAGCAGAGGAGGAAGCTTGTTGGTCTTGGTCTATTCTTGGATCTCCTCTCTTGACCTTGAGCAGAGGCCGATGCAGCTGCATCTCCTCCTTCTGCATCATCATCTTCATCCTTCTCCTCTGTCCTTTCTTCTTCAGTCCCTTCATCCTCTTCAGTCTCATCCTCATCATCCTCATCATCATCCTCATCATCATCATCACCATCATCTCCGTCTCCCTCTTTGATCTTCAGGGGCTCCTCTTTAGATCCCTTTAGATTTAACATGATCGTCTTCTGAGCCTCCTCCAACTCCTCTATCTTCTTGGTAGTTGTGACACTTTGCTCCTGGAGTTGAGCGATCTCATGGCTCTGAGCAGCCATTTGTTGGGCCTGCTCCTCAATCACCCGAGCCTGCTCTGAGATCTGCTGAGACTGTGCAGTAGTAAGGTCAGCCAGATGGCGGATCTGAGCCGTCTTCTCCTTATCCGCAGCTAATAAGCGCATCACCATCCGGTTAAGCGCAGACAGCTGTTCCTCTACCCCAATTGGAGGTAGAGGTGATCCATAAGTATGTGAGGGATATGAAGAGGGTCCTGCTTGGTGGGTAGTGGTGGTGGTGGTGGCTGTAGTGAAGATGGGGTTGGGTCTGTGAAATGGTGGAGGTGATGTGGGAGTGAAAGATATGGTGGTAGATGGCATCTGTACAGTGGTGGGAGGTGTGGAGGTAGTAGTAGTAGCTGTGGAGGCTGTGGAGGTGGATGGTGTGGCTGTGGAAGTGGTTGTGGTGGTGGTAGCGGTAGTGGCTATGGTGGTAACGAAGGTCAATCGTCTCTTCTTCTTCTTTTGCCCGTGGGGCTGAGCCATCCTTTTCCTCCTCGTTCTCGTCGAGGTGGATGCTCCCCCTACAACACTGCTAGCTGACTCCGGTGCATAACTAGGATCAACAGCTGTCTCTCCAGAATCTCTTGGGCGTTCACCAACCGCCCTTAGCCCATACTCTGTGGGAACAACCTTGCTTCCCACAGTTCTTGTCAAGGGCTCCTCGTCCAACTCCTCTTCCTCCTCACCAGGAACAAAGTCCTGATGGAAACCAGCAGACTCAGCTATGTCACCAGCTGGGGCAGACACTGGAGGTATAACATCTGAAGCTGTGCCCCTTGGTGGAGTAGGCATATCATCCCCAGCGTCCCCGCTGTCATCATCATCGGAATCATGCTCTTGGAGCAATAGCCTCTCGTCGTCTGAATCACTATCATCATGATGCCACTTGCGTCTCCCCGGCGCCACATATCTCTCATTGGCCAAATGGCCGATCAACCTCTTCACCTGGGGCTTTACCTGCTTGCCCCTATACACTCTCATACGACCCAAGGTCGTGTCATCCATAATCTCAAGTGCCACAGCATCATGGCTCTCCTTGGGAAGTAATGGCAGCTTCTCGTTGAAGATCAGCTGCAGAAACCTAGGGTACATACAAAAACCCTCCTTCCCCTTAGCCTCCAGGTTCTCAACCAGATATGAGAAGATCATACTCGAAAAACTGAAAGGGTGGTTCAGCACCAGTGCCATGTAGGCATTCTGAATCTGGTCTGATAGGTCATCGAACCCACCCCTCCTTGAAGCAATACACTTCAGGATCACATGCGCCAAGTACTTGTACTGGGGGCACAGGTTGCTCTTGTTGAGCACACCTGAGTTTATGTCCCCAGCGTACTTAATCCTGAGAAAGCAGCCTCTAACAGTAAGTGGATGTAATCTGGTGGGGTGATCAGTATCGTCCCCAAACTCAAGAACTCTCTGGATATCAGCAGCTGTAACCTCAATATCATGACCAAGAATGGAGCTCCGTATACTGTAAGGCTCACGAGAACGATCAACGGAGCCATTCTCCCAGAATGCCTGGTGTAATGACTTGTAAGGCGTGCATTGTGTAGATATGGCCTTATCTATCCGAGAACGTCTAAGGAACGCAATGATCTCTGTAAACTCGGCCCCGTTCCGAGTCGTATGATCCAAATGAGCACATATGTTGTGCTTTGGATTAATGGACCATCTATCAGCCATTTTTCTGAAACACAAGACACAGAACCATTAGTACATAATACATCACAATTCAGTTCTTTTAGACCAAAAGAACCAATGAGCCTGATCAGAAAAACCTCTAAGTCCCACAGACATTACAACTACTGAAGAAGATCACAACAGCTGAAGACATCAGCTGATTACAAGGTCTGAAGACAAAGTCTGAAAGTAAAGTACTGAAGACAAAGACTGAAGACTAGAGTGATCAGTAGTTGTCACAACAGCTGAAGTTATTAACTTCAGTAGTTGTGATAGTTTTTCCTTTTCAGTACTTGTAATTTTACTTTCAGTAGTTTATTGTTTCAGTAGTTTTAGTTCAGTAGTTTTATGTTCTTGTACTTAGCATTATCTGAGATGTAATCAGTTGTTAAGAACATTTCAGTAGTTTGCATAGTTTCAGTTGTTTGTATAATTCTGTTATATGTCACTATCAAGTGACATCAGCAGACGTCACATTCCTCTATAAAAGGAATGTTGACCTAGTTGTTTTGTAACCGAAGCATTAAGCGTGAATGAAAATATTCCTTTAACAGAAAAGTTCTCTCTCTCTATAATCGTCATTGTGTGATTGCATATTCATACTTATCTTGCTTGAAGTCGATCTTATTTCTGTTATATTCCGCTGCAAAATTCAAATCTAATTGATCAAACTAGATCCGATCCTATCAAATGGTATCAGAGCTGGTTAATCATTGATCGATTTAACAATTGATCATTGAAACTGCTCTTTTGATAGCTAAGTTTGATCGAATTAGCAAATTTGCAAGAATTGATTATAGAGTTTGATTTTCTATTGCTTCCGGTCATTTAATTGAGATTCAAATTGTGTTGTTGAGTTTTTAAACTAGACTGATTTTAATCTCATTGAATTTGGTTGAATTGGTGAAAATGACTACTTCAATCAATGATCCTCACAATACTAGCTCCTCAACTAAGCCTCCGATGCTTGTTAGGAGTGAGTATAACATATGGCAACGCCGAATGCTCCATCACCTGTCTGTTAACAGTTCAGGTTGTTGGAAGTCAGTGGTTCATGGACCATATAAGCCTATGGTGAGTAATCCTGAAACCAATGAGATGGTTCCGAAGAAGAAGGAACAATATTCTGATGAGGATTTAAAGCTTTTTGAAATTGATGCTAAAGCCCATGGAATTCTGGCCATGGCACTGCCTAATGAAATCTACTCTGGGCTTATGCATCATGAAACTGCTCATGATCTCTGGGTTGCTCTGAAGTAACAATTTGGAGGAACTGATGAGGTCTTAGCAAACAACAGAGAAATCCTTGGCCAGCAATATGAGACATTCTCATATAGGAAGGGTGAGACATTGACTCAACAGTTTGAGCGATTTTCATGTTTGATATCTGAGCTAAAAATGGTTCAACATGAATATACAAACAGCCAGATGAATAACAGATTCCTCAGATCCCTGCCTGAGAGATGGGACACTTATACCATTGTCCTACGCTCCAGTGCAAATCTGGATACTCTATCTCTCACCCAACTTCATGGGAAACTCTTAACATTTGAGAGAGAGATAGAACAGAAAAGGAAACTATCTTCATCTGGAAAGCTCACTGATGACTTTGTACCAGGAAACACTGCTCTGGTTGGTCATGAGTCTGAATATGCTTCATCTGAAAGTTCATATGATGAGCATATTGATTTCTCTTCAAACAGTGGAAATCATGCTTTTGTTGGAGTTGAGGGTAACTCAGGTTTTAGTGTTGATAACTTGTGTTTTCTGATGGATGATTTGAAAGGAATTGCTGATGATGATCTGGAAGAGATGGATATTTTGAGCCAAATGGCATTGATCAATATCAGATCTCAAAAGTTTTACAAAAGAACAGGTAGAAAATTCCCTGGTCTCTCAGGCAAAACCAAAGTTGGTTTTGATAAGAGCAAGTTGAGATGTCACAAGTGCCATAGACTTGGACATTTTGCTAGAGAGTGTAGATCATCTGGATCTAGCTCATCTGCACCCTTTGTGACTTTTCCAAGCAATAGCTCACAATCCAAAGGGCAACATTCTACCAGTTTTGATCATCATTCACCACATCAATCATCTCCTGCATACTTTGTTCCTCAAAGTCCAATGCCATATCCTTATCCATGGTTTTACATGCCTTAGTCTAGTCAGGTTCCTATACCCATGGCTCAACAACCACATGCTCTACCTAATCCTCATCCATCTCAAACAAATCAACAATCTCAATCTCAATCTCATCAGAGCTTTTTCACCCCTGAGGTTGTTGACTGGAGTAGCTTACCAGATGATGTCTCTGGTTATTCTGAACAACTATTTGCTGGTGCTGGTCAACATGGTGGTGAAAACCCTTTTGGAAATCTTGCTCTAATGGCCTTGGAGTCTACTGATGGAAATTCTTCATCATCACAGGTACCACAGGTATCTTCTAAGGCTAAGGCCAAGTTATGTTTTGAGTCATGCATATCTGCTTTTGTTTCAATTAGGGAAGCAAATGTAGCTTTAATTAATCAAAACCTTGACCTAGAAAAAGCAATTTCCAAAAGAAAAGCTGAGTTTGAGTCTGTTTTAAAAGAGAAGGATAAGGAGATTTATAAACTTAAGTATCAAATCACTGATGAAAAAGCAAAGGTAGAGGTCATTTTGGAAAATCACAAAAATCTCAAAGAAACACTTGCAGCTACCCAAGTTAATTGCGAACGTTGGGTAACATCATGCAAGGGATTTGAAATGCTTCTCAGTAAGCAAACAGCTTCTAATGTGAAGTTTGGGATTGGGTATAATCATACCATACCTCCTACAGATTTTACTCCCAAGTTAGAAGTAAAATCTGAGGATGATTGTCATTCCCAAACCACATCATCATGTGTCTCATCCTTAAACGATAATTCAAAATCAGAGGATGAAGTCAGTGTGAGTACCTCAGCTAATAAATTGCTGATGGTCCCACTGATTTGAAACACATGATCAAGAAGAGACTGAGTAATTCAGGTGTTGTTCCACAAGGTACTCAAAGTACTGAAGGGCAAAACACAACACCTGAAAAGCATTTCAAATCAGAGGAAAACAAGCATAGCTTGACAACTGCTGAAAGGTCTATCAGAAATCTCAAAAGTACTGATAGAAAACTTCTGAAGAACAAATCTTCAGTTGTTGAAAATCCTTCAGTAATTCCCAAAAATACTGAAAGGAAGAAAGTACTGAAGAACAAATCTTCAGTAGTTTCATCATCTTCAGCAGTTGATCAACAAAAGATGAAAAGAAAGCCATGTGAAATATGTGGTTTGTTTAATTGACTAATGCTGGTATAACAAGGGTTTAAAATTCAACAAAGAGAAAATCATTAAGAAGCAAATGCATAAAATGAAAGATGATTTTCAAACCAAGTTTGTACCACAATCATCTCAATCTGATAAACCAAAGCTTTTTCAAAAAATCACAAAGAAGGAAGGGGTTTGTCACACAAGAGCTGCAAATATTCCTCATGGACTATTAAAAACTCAGACTAAGTCTGTGTCTTTTCAAAAGAAGAATGTAGTGAATCACAAGAACAAATCACCAACAAGTACTGATGTGTCAACTGAGTTGAAAACTTTGACAACCAATCAGACACAACTTGTTATGATGGTTCAACATCTATTGGGGAGAGTTAACCAATTAGATGTTTTTGTGATTAAACCACTGAAAAGGACACCCAAGCCAAAATCAAAGGAATCCTTTTCAGCACCATCTACATCTTCAAAGGCTGTTAATCATGCAAAATCAGTTAGTTTAACATCTGTTGATGAAAACATACCCAAAACCAAAAAGGTTTGGGTCTCAAAGGCTAACTAATTTTTGTGAAAAATGCAGGGTTCTTCAGCATGCCAAAGAAGCATCTGGTATGTAGACAGTGGAGGATCCATGCATATGACAGGGAGCAGTTCTCTTCTTCATGATTATTCTCAAGGGAAGAAGGGATTTATTTCTTTTGGAAATGATGCCAAGGGTTACATCATTGGGAAAGGATTTGTCTCAAATGGGCAGATAAGATTTGATGATGTTAACCATGTGGAGAACCTCAAGTACAATCTTTTGAGTGTCAGTCAAATGTGTGATAAAGGGCATGTTGCACTTTTCACAAGTCAAAACTGTCGGATTCTGTCTTCCAAAGTTTTGCACAAGATTGACAAGATATTGGATGAATATACTCTCCTGAAGGCCAACAGGATTGGAAGAGTATATGCCTTAGATCTATCAAAGAAAATCGATTTTAAAGGCCATCCATGTCTGTTTTCCAAAGCCTCTCCTCAAGAATCTGAACTATGGCATAGAAGGCTTGGTCAGTGAATCTTAAGAACATGAATCAGCTCATTCATCATGGTTTAGTGGGAGGTTTGCCATTGAAGGAGTTCAAATGTGATGATAAGTGTCCAGCTTGCTTAAAAGGAAAGCAACACAAAGTTTCATTCCCTCCTATAGAAGAACCCAAGTCCACTGCCTGCTTGCAATTACTGCATATGGATCTCTTTGGTCCTGTTAGAGTTATGAGTGTGGCAACGAAAAAGTAATGTCTGGTAATTGTGGATGATTATTCCAGATATGTATGGACTTTCTTCTTGCATTCCAAGGATGAGGCTGCTCAAAGTATCATTTATTTTGTGTTGCATGTGGAAAAGCAGCATTCACTTCCAGTCAAATGTGTGAGAAGTGATAATGGCACAAGTTTAGGAATCACATTCTTGATGAATTCTATTTGTCTAAGGGAATCAAAAGACAATTTATTATTCAAAGAACTCCTGAGCAAAATGGAGTGGTGGAGAGAAAGAACAGGACCCTTATTGAAGCCGCAAGGACAATGTTGGCTGACTCAGGTTTGCCACTAACCTTTTGGGCTGAAGCTGTCAACACAGCTTGCTATGTACAGAATAGGGTATTAGTGAATCAGAGGTTGATGAACACTCCTTATGAGTTATTACATCATTTGGCCCCTCTGATTTCATTCTTTAGAGCATTTGGGTGTCCCTGTTATATTCTTAAAACAAAGAATCTACTTCAGAAGTTTGAATCCAAGGTGGATGCAGGGTATTTTGTTGGGTATTCATCTACTTGCAAGGCATACAGAGTTTTCAATTCCAGAACAAAGATTGTTGAAGAAACTTTGCATGTCAAGTTTAATGAATCTCCAAAAGACAAGATTCCTCAAAACCCTGTTGAGTTGTTTGATTTGGACATACTGCAATATGTTCCATATCAGTCTCCACCTGTTATTGTTTCTGAAGTTCCATCCTCTCCATCTGATGGTACAAATGCAAGTTGTAGTGATCTTTGCCTGTATCTACTACACTTGATGTTCCTGTAGCTTCAGCAGTTCCATCCACAACAAATGCTGATGAAATCTCTGAATCCTCTACTTCATATGAACTGCCATATCAGTCTAGGCTTCAAGAGTTTGAATCAACATCTGTTGCTGCTGAATCTCCAACAAACACTTGCACAGATATTATTGAGTATCAAGAATTGAAGAATCATCCCATGTCCCAGATCATTGGTGATATTAATGCTGGTGTTTCAACAAGAAGTCAATTGTCCAATTTCTGTCTCTATGCTCTCTTCATCAGTCAGTAAGAGCCAAAGAATTATCATGTGGCATTAAGGGACAATGGATGGGTTGAAGCCATGCAGCTTGAACTTCTTTAATTTCAAAAACAGCAAGTGTGGGAACTGGTTCCTCTACCCCAAGGTAAGTGTGTAATAGGCACTAAATGGGTGTTTAGGAATAAAACTGATGAAAAAGGCCAAATTGTCAAGAACAAGGCCATACTGGTTGTACAGGGGTTTTCACAAGAAGAAGGTATTGATTATGATGAAACCTTTGCCCCTATAGCTAGACTGGAGGCAATCAGATTGTTTTTAGCTTATGCTGCTTTCCATAACCTTAAAGTTTTTCAAATGGATGTCAAAAGTGCATTTTTATATGGTAAAATAAAAGAAGAGGTTTATGTGTGTCAACCACCAGGTTTTGAAGATCATAAACATCCTGATTGGGTGTATAAGCTTGATAAGGCTCTTTATGGGTTGAAACAAGCACCCAGAGCCTAGTATGAAACATTATCTAACTTTCTTCTTCAAAATAATTTCTCTAGAGGCTCCATAGATAAAACTTTGTTCATTAAGAAAGTAGGCATGCATAAGCTCCTTGTTCAAATTTATGTTGATGACATTATTTTTGCATCCTCTGATCCACAGTTGTGTGATGCATTTACTAAATTGATGCAACAAAAGTTTGAAATGAGTGCCATGGGAGAATTATAGTTCTTTCTGGGTTTGCAAATCAAACAACTGACTGGTGGAACTTTCATTCATCAGTCAGTCAAAATACACAAAAGATTTGTTAACCAAGTTTGATTTACAAAACTGTAAGCCTTGTTCTACTCCCATGTGCAGCAACACACAACTGGATGCTGATCACAAAGGTAAAGCAGTTGATGAAACTCTTTACAGATGTATGATTGGTTCCTTGATGTACCTTACAGCTTCTAGACCAGATATTATGTTTGCAACTTGTGTCTGTGCTAGATTTCAGGCTGCTCCTAAGGATTCACATATGATTGCAGTCAAGAGGATCTTTAGATATTTGCAAGGAACTCAATCTCTAGGACTTTGGTATTCCACTGGGCACTCTTGCAAATTAGTTGCTTTCTCTGATAGTGACTATGCAGGGTGTAAGTTAACCAGAAAATCAACTTCTGGTGGATGCCAATTTCTAGGCAACTGTTTAGTTTCTTGGTAGAGTAAGAAACAAACTTCAGTTGCTACATCCACAGCTGAAGCAGAGTATATTGCAGCTGCAAGCTGTACATCTCAGGTACTCTGGCTTCAAAATCAATTATTGGATTATGACATTACAGAGACTAAGACTCCTTTATTAATGGATAGTGCTTCAGCTCTTTGTATTGTTAAGAATCATGTCCAGCATTCTAGGACCAAACATATTGAGATCAGACATCATTTTATCAGGGATTGTTATGAAAAAGGTCTGATTGATCCAAAGTTTGTGCCTAGTGCTGATGAGCTTGCAGATATATTTACTAAGCCTTTGGATAGTGCAACTTTTCAAATCTTGTACTCAGGCTTGGTATGCTGCAACTAGAATAATTTGGCAACTACTGATGCTCTTAGTCAATAAATACTGATGAGCATTAGTATAATTCTGTCAAAATAAGTGCTGATAAGTCATTTTATCTTCAGTAGTTTTTATAACTACTGAAGACTATATTACTTAAAAGTACTGAAGTACTTCATTTGTTGAAAAGTACTGATGTAGTTCAAACTACTGAAGTCTTTTATAATAGATAAGTACTGATGACCAATGAAACATCTGAAAATCAGATGATCTGATGAGTAAGTGTTAAGGTCAGTGAAACAGCTGAACTTTGAGAATTGACGACAACAACTACTGTTTCATTTCCGAACAACTGAAGCCAAAACCAAGTCTTCAGTAGTTTACAACTACTGATGACCAACACCAAGTCTTCAGTTGTTTACAACATCTGAAAGTTAAAACAATGTCTTTAGTTGTTTTCTAACAACTGATGACTCACACCAACACTTTCAGTTGTTTTATTTCAGCCGTTTCATAACCTATATATACCTAACCCTAACTTCAAACTTTTCATAACCCACTTTCCAAACGTTCATCTTCCATTAATGGCGACCATGCAAATCAAACCTCGACACAACTGTGTCGCTTACCTTACCAAATCACCCTTTTGGAACAAGTTTGATGCTGCTATTGATTTGATGGTTGATTCCCAATATCGCACAGCCTTTCTCTTGAATCCTACCATCTATCCCGATACCCTTTGCCAATTCTGGACAAACGTCACTGTTCATACTGTTGAGAATGATGACTCCATCACTCTCCAGTCGTTTGTCAACCAGAAACAGGTGGTCATCACCTCTGAGATCATTCGTCAAACCCTAGACTTGAATGATGCCACTCATGTCACCAAATACCCCAAAGGCACCATTGATCTATCCTTTGCTAATCATGGTTATAAGGGAGACCTAAGTGCTACTACTATTCTGAAGAAGCACTTCCATGATGCTGAGCGACTCATTTTCCATATGATCAATGTCTGTCTTGCCCCCAAAACATCTTCATGCGATCAAATGTCATCCAGGTGGCAACAGGTATTGTATTCTATCCTTGAACATCAAAGCCTAAATTTTTCTGAAATAATCTCTTTGGAATTAAAAGATTTAGCAATGAAACCTGTGGCAAACAGATGGATGTTATATCCAAGGTTTCTTATGGCCATAATTCTTAATCAATTAAAATCTGATGGCCTTGTTGGCCTTGGAGTCCCTGCTCTGGTAGTTTTGCCAGAGGTATACTCCAGGCACAACTCCAATCCACAACACAAAGAGGCTGCCAAACTGCTAAAACCCAAGCAGAGGGAACCCACAGCCTCCACCTCCAGATCTAAAGTCCCCTCCAAATCAAAATCCAAGAAAACCAAAAAGGCTACTCAGGGAGTTAAGTCCCTGATGATGCCCCTGCAGCACAAACGCAGGATGACACTACAAGTCTTAATCCCCTTGTAGTTTCAATGACTCCACCAGCTGAAACCGCTCAGGTATCCTCTCAACAGGATCTTGATGCAACCAACATTGGGGAAGCCACATTACTGGAATCTCTCTCACTTGAGAAGATTGCCATTGAAGAGCACCATTCTCCCCGGGTGCAATCCTTTTCACCTCCATCTCCCACTGATACCACCCCTACAAGCCCAACTGCAGTCATTGCACAAGTGCTGACTCAACTACATTCCTCTACCCCTCCCCAGAAACCTGTTAACACTGGGAAAATCTCAACAGCTGAGGGAGAGTATCATAATGTAGTTGACAACCCACAGCATAGGGATTATAAAGTTCAATCTCCCAGTGTAGATGTGGAGACTAGAACATCTGGTGAGGCTACCTCTTCCCCTGTTTCAACACATGAACAGGATGAAGCAGGTATCATCTCTAAGACCTCACCAGAGGCAACTGCCAATGAAGGACTTGCTCCTGAGGCAGGAAGTCCCCAGTTCCAAGACAAAGGGGCACATGTGATTACTGATCTACACTCAGCACATGTTCATCCTGATTCACTCAGGAGGTCAGCTGATTCAGCTCACACTGATGATGACCTGGGCTTTTTCTTTGAAGTTCTAGCCCAAAACACCATTCTTGAGGCTGAGGTTTGCAGATTAAAAGAACTGCTTGCCAAAATGTCTCAGGAATCAAGTCCATCTGCCCAATTAACCCACAGATGGCAGCTTCTGTTGAAGCTCTCCGAAACACTAAGCCACTCAAATCAAATAATCCACCAACCTCTGTTTCAGGCACCATTTCTCAGGGAGAGAACCCCTCTGAGCAAATGGCTGCTGCTTTCAAATCTTCCTTACCTCTCATCACTCCCATCATCACTACTATTGTCCATCAAACCATTGATGAGAGGATTTCCTCAAATATTCAAACCCTTGTGGATGCTGCTGTGTCAAAGAAACTTTCTGACATTCATACCCCTGAACCCAATGCAACCAAAAAGGGGGAGTCTAAGTCAGTGAAAGATGATAAAAGAAAAAGAATTGAAGAGGAAGAAGCCAAGGAGAATAAAGGAAAAGAGATTATTACTTACAAAAGAAAGAAAAATGATGGTGAACAAACTGAGGATGAGAAGAAGTTGGAGGAGATGATCAAAGAAGCTGATGAGCAACACAGCAGATCCATGGACAGGATTATTGATCAGCTCTTCAGGCAAGGTTTTGATACTGCCAAACTTGACTCAGAGATCAGAAGGCTTGAGATTCAGGAGATTGAAAATCGATGGGCAGGCTGCAATGAGAAAGAAAGGGAAAGATTGGAGGCTATGATCAGATTCCTATCAAAACACTTGGGAAGACCTATCATTGAAGTCAAGTCATGGTCTAGAGATAGCATTTTGGAGATAACCACCAAAATATGCTCTTCTGAAAGCTTCAACAAAGGTCTGATCATAGAAGCTCTGGATGAAGCTGGTGCTGGGAAAAGATCTGACATGGCTAAGTTATCCAAAGCCACCCTCACAAACAA
Source organism: Flaveria ramosissima (assembly GCA_025215565.1). Classification (NCBI taxonomy): domain Eukaryota; kingdom Viridiplantae; phylum Streptophyta; class Magnoliopsida; order Asterales; family Asteraceae; genus Flaveria; species Flaveria ramosissima. The sequence continues at coordinate 57,833,838 of CM046037.1, forward strand.
AATGATAGAGCAGCCTTTACAATCTCCCTTACCAAAACAATCCTCAAAACCAACCTCACAATCCTCAAAACAACCAACCTCACAACCTTCAAAACAACCAACCTCACAACCCTCAAAACCAACTCCATTACCTAAGAAACCAACTCAATCTACCACCAGTGATGCACCTAAAAGAAAGAGAAGGGTGTTGAGGATGGAAGAAGAAGAAGAAGGTGATGAAGAGGATAGTCTGCCACTCTCTGCTGTGATCAAAATGAAGAAACCTGAGCCTAGGAGTCAATCAGCAACAATAACTCCTGAAACTCAAAGGCAAATGGTTAAAGTTAAGATAGAAGAAGAAGAACAACAGAAGCAGCATGATGAGCAATTTCTCAAAATGGTTGACAAGGACTTCCCTCAGTCCTCATCCATTCAAGCAATGAAGAAACAAGCTCTGAGGTTGTACACTCTTAGGCATACATTCCAACATCAAAGAGAAAGAGTGAGGATTTGGCCAAACCCCAGGGTAAGTTCCAGAATACACAAGAAAAACATACCAAGTAGATATCATGGCCAAGTGAAAAAGACTTTGAATGCTGCAATTATGTTGGCCATGGTAGTCTCACCCTGGGAGATTATAGAAGAATTCAAGAGAGCACACACCTCAAAATCAACCCCTCTATCTATACTTGAGAACAAAATGATCAAGAAGGGGTTGTTATACAAAAGACTTGAAGATCTTCAAAAGAGTGAACTCCAGTTGTTGCTAGAAGGCTCTCATCCAGATGAATTTGCATACAGAGAGATCACAACTGTTGAGTTGAAGAATGGGAAGACAGTAAGATTTCTGTCTGAATATTATGGCCCTGAGTTCTTCTTTGAGGGAGAAGCAGAAGAACTCACCAAGGAGGAACAAGTTGTTCTCCTTGAGGCTTATGCAAGAGAGTCTTACAGACTCATTAATGGGAAATAGGTTTCATGGTTGGGACAAGACTCTGTGTCCAGTTTCCCCAAGACAGAGTTCCCTTCCATACTTAGCCAATCAAAAGATTAGAAACCTTTTTCCGGCCTATGCTTACATGATTACCTCTGAAGCTGATCAAGAGAGTTTTTTTGCCAAAGAATAAGTGGGATCATCAATAAATTTAGAGGTTTTGGCTGCATTGGTTCAGGGGGAGTTTGTTGGACCAAAAGAACCAATGAGCCTGATCAGAAAAACCTCTAAGTCCCACAGACATTACAACTACTGAAGAAGATCACAACAGCTGAAGACATCAGCTGATTACAAGGTCTGAAGACAAAGTCTGAAAGTAAAGTACTGAAGACAAAGACTGAAGACCAGAGTGATCAGTAGTTGTCACAACAGCTGAAGTTATTAACTTCAGTAGTTGTGATGGTTTTTCCTTTTCAGTACTTGTAATTTTACTTTCAGTAGTTTATTGTTTCAGTAGTTTTAGTTCAGTAGTTTTATGTTCTTGTACTTAGCATTCTCTGAGATGTAATCAGTTGTTGAGAACATTTCAGTAGTTTGCATAGTTTCAGTTGTTTGTATAATTCTGTTAGATGTCACTATCAAGTGACATCAGCAGACGTCACATTCCTCTATAAAAGGAATGTTGACCTAGTTGTTTTGTAACTGAAGCATTAAGCGTGAATGAAAATATTCCTTTAACAGAAAAGTTCTCTCTCTCTATAATCGTCATTGTGTGATTGCATATTCATACTTATCTTGCTTGAATTCGATCTTATTTCTGTTATATTCCGCTGCAAAATTCAAATCTAATTGATCAAACTAGATCCGATCCTATCAAGTTCTAAGTGTATAGTTTGAATTCAATCTGATTCATTCGTGCGAATGAATCATGCGACTGAAGTCAGTCGGTTTTCCTTTCGTGCGACTGAGCTCATTCGGGTGAATGAGACATGCGACTGATTTCAATCTGCTGACTGAGTCTGCGATTTGTTCAGTCGACCGACTGAGCTCATTCGCATGGTTCATTCGGCTGATTGGAGTTCATCCGGACGACCAGTCGCCTGTCCCACTGATACCACTTGTTAGGACCTGGTATTTGAACGAAATACCGAGTGATTAGCGTGTAAACCAAACCAAATAGTGCGGAATCCTATTTGATTGGCGATCCAATCAGTGAGAACACACGAAGAATCAATAAAGTATTGAATCTAACGTTAAGAATCGATTGGGAATCGATCTAATGCGTTCTATGAACTTGGAGAACGAATTGGGAGGCTTCTGGACGGCTAGGGTACGTCTGGAGTCGAAATAGAATGAATGCTTACGTTTTTCCACGAATTGGGTTGTATTTATAGGTTAGTATTTGTGAATCCTAGGATCGTCAACAGGAATTATCAGTGTGAATCGATGTCAAGTCAACGTTAGCGGAATTAACGTTGATTTGGTTTAATTGTATTTAAGCAACTTTAAATATCAATGAAATATCAAGAACACACGAAACAAAACACAATTAATGATTAATCAATATTTTATTATAATGTGTTGGAGATTACAAAAGAATGAATGTACGATATCAATGAATGCTATGATGTTGTATATGTTTTTGATGATCGAAAGACTTTTGATGATTGTTGTATTGCTATTGCTGTTATCAATCAATCAATCGTCTGACTCAATCGTCCTTGAATCGAAACCTAGGATCCATATTTATAGACAAAGGTGTTTCAGTTATAGGAAACACCGGATCTCTTGGGATTTGATTTGTTTCTGATAAGGAATCATCGGATTTCTCGGGATTCGTATAACCGCCTTGTTGACTTGTTGACTTGTAACACTTGTATTATACAAGTGTTTGGACTCCGCAGAAATATTGTTTTCCGTAGATGTTTTGTTCTTCCGCAGATGTTTTGTTCTTCCGCAGTATTCTTGTTCTTCCGCAGCATTTCTTGAAATTCACTTGGAACTCGTTGATTTGTTCATCCGTAGATGATCTTCGGATGTTTTTGTTACTTGTAAAATATATATCTACGGAAGAACGAAATGTTCATCCGTAGATGTTTCTTACACTTGGTCAATTTCAGTAATTGACCAAGCATTATGTTTGTACCTGCAACCATACATAAATCAACACATATATAAATGGGTTAACCTATATATTTAATGCATACACAATAATGAAGTACAAAAGTTCATTACAGATTAATTCAAGTACTAAGCCTATACATAATGACTAGATCTACTGATTCTAGACCTAACAATACTCCCCCTTAGGCTTAGCTACTTGCAATCAGTCCTTCAAAACTGCAAGATCCTTGATTCTGGCAATCATCTTGTTGTAGAAGTAGGAAACAGCAGTCTTCTGATCATCATACTTATAGTTGATCTTCATCTTGTTGATCTTCTTCAGAGTCTCATAACTGATTCCCAGAACATCTTCCTCTGTAGTGAGTGTGTCTAACACCTTGTTGTTATTCACCACTTCTAGCTCATCTTGTTCTGTTATTCTGAGTTCTGTTACTTCATCAAAGGTTGTTCCCTTCAGTAGTCCAGCATTAAATTTTCTTCTTTTATATGCTTTGGCATGTAGTTTGTCTATTACTTGAATCACATGGACATGTAGGAACAGATCATTTTGTGCTTTTTCATCAGACAGCTTGGGAAAGAATTTGTCATTAAGATATGAGGTGTAGCTGGGATGGAGCAGTTTGATTTACAGGATCAAAGATTCTGATCTTTTCAGATTTCTTGTTCTCAACATTTCTCAGTAGGACCAACTCTTTTGTCTTCTCAACATATCCCCATTCAGTGATTGGGTATGTGAATTGAGTCCCTTCAATGCATTTAAGTGCTGCTTTGTTTCTGTTGTTGTAGCCAATCCTCTTCAAGAATTCATCATCTACATGTTCTGAGGCATTGGTCTTGAATCTTTTTAGCCCTTTGATTCTCTTTTGATGTTCTACATCTTCTCTTTTGGCTTCTATATGCACATCATCTTTAAATTTTGTTTTCAACTTTCCCACTAGGGTTGAGAAATCTCTTCCTCTAGGGTGAATTGGATAATTGCTGATGATTAAACTTTGAAGATCTTTGATGTCATTTTCTGGCAGACTCAACACTGAGAGTACATCATGGAAGTATTCAACTCTTCCAGATGTTCTTTTAATAACAGCACAATCCCAGTCTGGATCATATTTCCAGGCCATGATCTTGTTTTCTTCCGCAGAGCTGGGAGTTGTGAGATGATCTATCAGTTGTATTAGAGTGGACTTTTGCTCAGTTATCTCTCTAACTGCAGTCCCAAGTGGCCATACTTTTCCGGGGATAACTTCTCTTGGCTCTCTAATCAATTTCTCTTTTCTTTTGTGCTGATCTTTAGGTTCAACTGTTATAGGTTCAGCAGGAAGTTTGCTTTGTTGTTCTTAAGATGGATGTGGAGCTTCAGTTCTGAATTTTACTCCAGTATCTAGCTCAACTTTCATCACATGCTCCATCATCCTTCTGAGTTCCCCTACTGATCTTCCTTTAAGCTCATGAGGTTTGTAGTTATGTCCTTGTAACCAGCAAGTCATGTTGTATTTGCTCAGCTTGGTTTTGTCACAATGTCCTAACTCCTTCTTTGTTATTTGAATTGATTGAAAGGTGCTGAAGGCTTCATAATCACAATTTGGAATCATAAAGCATGCAAGCTCAAATTCTTTTAACAGGTTCTTTATCTCTGTCATGTTTAGTCTTTCAACCATGTCATAGGGGAAACCATGGTTTATAAGTGTCATGAACATGGTTGATTCTGGCCTCTCTTCAAATATGTCACTTGTAGTCAGAAGATCATCAGCCTTTGAGACTTCTTGTTTTGGAGGAGAGTCTTCTTTGATTAATTCTTTCCACTCTTTATCACTTTAATCTTTCTTTTCAGAGATGGGCTTCTCAGTAGATAAATCTATTGAGGGGGTGTGTTCAGGAGAAGTCAGCTTTTGTTTCTTTGAAATACTTTCATAAGTAGTTGGCTTCTTCTCAGCAGTACCAAGGTACTTTCTTTTCCTTAAGTACAAGATCATTTCTTTTGATGCTTCAGGACTTTGTTTTGTTTGAGCAGTTGAAGCCTTAGCATGAGATTCCAATGAACTGATCTTCAGTTTAAGTTGCTCAATTTCTTCTTCTTTCCTCTTTATAATGTTTGACTGAGCAGTCTGCAGGACCGTTTAAGGGCTTTAACACAATTACAACACAACAACACAATGAGGAGATTAACTAAACTCTAATCAAACAGTGAACTAGGAAACCAAAGTGATACAAAGAACACAAGTAAAGCAAGAGACAGAACAAGAGAGTATGGGTTTCAAGGAGGCAGTATATTGCTTTCTCAAGTTCTTTTACAAGTGTTACAAAGCATAAAGAAAGATACAAGAACTTGGAATACTTATACTACAACCTACAGCCGGCTATACTTTGAAAGCCAGCTGGATACAATTGACTAGACACTAACAAATCAATTGTAGGATCAAAAGGCATATCTGCCTTTTGACCTTGTGACTATGACATGTCATAGCTCACATCCTTATACAATACAAAAAGGATAAAGTACATAAAGTGGAAAGTTGAAGACTCAAGACCTCAATGTACAGTTACCAAAAGCAAGGCCCTTTTCACCAACTCATGTAAGTTGGTGACTTTACAGAGATGCAGCGGAAAAGGTGCTTTATGGAACAGTACATCAGATAAAGCATGTGTACTAAAAGTCTTCGGAAGAAATCTGTCTTCATAGGCTGAAGCTTCGGAAGACTTTGTCTCTGAAGCTTCGGAAGACTTCATGTTTGGCTTCGGAAGATATTAGTCTTGGCTTCGGAAGATTTTACACTTAGAGTATTTTCTAATGCTTTGTGTAAACTTCCAAAGCATTCTTCACTTCAGTACTTAGTGCATGTTGCTGAGACACTTAGGCTGTTTTGGGTTGCATCAGACTTCAGGAATCCTTACACAGTCATAGTGCCAGATGCTTGTTCAAGTCTCTTCATGATCTTTTCTTTATCTTTCTTCTCAGACTCTGCTGACTCTTTAAGCTCAGCTTCCTTGTCTAGCAGAGCATCAATGACTTCTTTATCAGTTTGAGCATCTTATCTCAGTCTCTTTATTCTTGCTTGCTGTCTTATCAATTCTTCATCCTTTCTTTTATTATGCCCTTCAGCTCTTGTATTCTTGCCTTTCTTTTATTTGATTTGAGCACCATCTTGTTGTACTCAGCCACCAGATAACTTTTGCTCACAGGAATGTCATCATCACTCAGATCATCTTCATTATAAGCAATCACATCAACCTGATCTGCTTCTGTGTCTATTTCCTGATGCTGAGACTCAATCTCATCTTCTTTTACTTCCTCATGATCAACACTTGCTGAGCTTGACTTTGGTTCAGTGGCTTGATCTTCATGCTCTTGAAGAGTTTGTTGTTGTTGCTGGTCAGTCACCGGAGAAACTTGTTCAGTTTCATTTGAATGCATAGGGGATTCAGTCTTGGATAATGACAGTTTAACTGTACTTGCTTCTGAGACTAATTCTGTCTCTCCAGTGTAGATGCTCTCAGTATCTGAATTTGGAAGTTGTTGGTAAAGTTGCATCTGAAGCTGAATTGGTGATTGGGGTTGAATGGGAGATATTGGTTCAGTATTTTGACTGGCAGGTGATTGTGTTTGGAGTGTTTGTTGTTGTTGTGGTGATAGGTGGAGGATTGGAGAGATAGGTTCTGTATTTTGGCTGGCTGGTGATTGTGTTTGGGGTGTTTGTTGTTGTTGTGGTGATAGATGGAGGATTGGAGAGATAGGTTCTGTATTTTGGCTGTGAGGGGATGGTGGTTGATGTGGTTGTTGTTATTGAGGTGATGCTTCTGGTGATGGAGTGTCTTGAACAGAGCTGGTAGCAGAGCTCTCTTCATCAATTTCCCAAACAAGCTCTTGAGGTATGTCTGCATTAGCATCAATCACATGAGCAAACATGTCTATGTCACCTCCTTCATATTTCCCTGAGATTTTGTTCAGCACAGATCTGCCAAGGTGTGCTTGGATAAACACACCACCCTCCACAGATGTTCCAGGCAGGTCTGCATTAATGATGAGCTGAATGAACCTTGGAAACATATACATCTTATCAGCCTTCTGTACTCGAATGTGATCACACAAACAATTAAAGATGTACTTTGAATAGTTGTAGGTCCTTCCCTCAAAGATGCCAATGATACCAGATGATATATGTCTTGAAAATCTGTCAAGCCCAGATTTTCTGTTTGACATACACTTCAGATAAGTGTGACACAAAAATCTGTATGGCTTACAGAGTCTTCCCTTCTTGATTTCTCCCTTTTCAAAGTCTCCATCATACCCCATTAGGAGAAAAACCTTTTCTATGTATTCATTATCAAATACATCAGGGTGTCCAACTTCAACATCTCCCAGTTCTAGTACCCTTCTTATTGTTTGTTCGTCTATTCTCAGCCTTCGATTCTTTACTTCTGCAATAATTCCTTCATCATCTTCTTCTATATGTGCAGAATTCCAGAAATCACTGATATGCGAGCGATAAATCGTTGGCTCTGCAGATAGTGCATAGAATATCCTTGATCTTCTCAAATATCTCATAATTTCTTGACATCCTTCTGACACAGGATCGTCAGGGTTCAAGAAAGCACACACATTATGCTCTTTTGCAAATCGTTGATCCATCTGTTCATAAGAAAAGACTTCGTTAGAATCACATTATTGATATGAGAACACGAACAGTTGAGAGATAAAACAAGAATCAACTTGTTCATTCTTGATGATTACGACATGTTTTACCTTAATAAACGTTGATTAAGAACACAGATATATGTTTGCTTAAGGTTTGATTTGGTAAATTTTGAATGTTGAGAAAGTGGGAAAAATTTGTTGAGTGAGATTTTCTAGGTCTGAAAAAGTGAGCTGAAAAAGTGAATAATGCATTTGACAAGTCAAATCTCTTTATTTATACCCTCAGACATATTAATTTTCTCGGATTTATTCAGTGGGTCCCACATTGTAATCTTCCGTAGAAGTAATTTCTCATTAATTGTGTGATCCACAATTTACTCTTCCGTAGTACATCTACGGATCAACAACTTCTAGTGAAATTTTAGTCTTTAAATTATTGATCTTTATTCATCCGTAGTTTACCAATCTACGATAAACATTAATATACTAATATTGATTTACACACAGTTGTATGTATGGCCCAACTCCATTGGTTGAACCAATTATTGCTATAGGACCTCGTTGGCTTTGTATACATGACAATTTAGTACAAGAAAATTTAAAATAGAGATTTTTACTAAAAAAAAATTTCATGTAACCAACGGCTAAGGTGATGCTCAGATTTCAATTTCTTCAAATTGATAAAGATATAGACATTGCTGCTGCTGATTTAGATGCTTTTTCATGAATTCTACTCCCCCTAAATTTGTGATTAATGATGAACTTAAGCATTTATCATAAATTTCTTTAAGAGGAATAACATAAACTTTAAATATATGATAATGATCAGATACACATAAGATGGGATCATACTATAATGCTAAGCCTCTTCCTGATTAGTTATGTTGTATAGTTGATACTAGAACAAGTTCTGATTGCAAGTATATTGTCCTTATAAATCCATACAAGAGCTCATGTATCAACTAGGCATGCTGTTTATCATGTTTTATTGTTTTAGAAATAACTGTCATGGGCTTCACATTTGATTCACAAAGGTGTTGTCCTCCCTTTGCAAGTCAAATCATCACTTTTTCACACTTAAGACTATGTACTTTAAATTATAATAGCTATCTTGAGATGTATTTGGCATCTCATTGATGCGATGTTGATAAAGCTCAAGATAATATACAGTTGATCACTTAGGATTCTTTTGAGAGCTTTAGATATGATCATCATCAGGTCACCAGGTCTTTACTCACGTAAAACAGAGGTGCCTTTAACCCAGGTCTTTGTTCACACAAAACAGAGGGATGATGATGAGCATGATCTTTTCACCTTTGATACTGATATTCAGTATGGTGATCATACACCCAGGTCTTTGTTCACACAAAACAGAGGGAGTATGATTTGCAAAGATAGATAGTATAAAGTGTTTTACATAGTGTGTTCAGATGAATGATTTGATCACATTAGGATAAGACTCACTTTGTTTTCTCAAAATGAAGTTTCCCACAGACAATTATGACAGTATTATGTTTTGCAAGCACTAAACTTTGTTTCCACTCAAGATGAACCTACTCACATATCAAGAAACTTGTTGAGATATATTGTTATTTGTTTATGCAGAAATAGGCAAAGCTATAGTTTACTATCATTTCCCATGCATAAGTCATACTGATGCATTATTGCACACAACATGTTGTTTGTTTGGACTTGATTTAATCTAAGTTAATCATACCTAGAGACTCAATCAGAAAATTAAATCTGACTGAATCAAAGGCTTTAGTGAATAAATCAGCAAGCTGATTTGATGTATCCACTTTGACTAACTTAATCAATCCCTTTTCTGAGCAATCTCTCAGAAAATGATACCTAATCTCTATATGTTTTGTTTTACTATGTTGCACAGGATTAGCAGTGATAAACATAGCAGCAGAATTGTCTATATAGATTGAAGTTTGAAGAAAGTTGTAACCATAGTCAAGCAATTGGTTTTGTAACCAAAGTACTTGAGAACACCCAGCTGAAGCAGCAATGTACTCAGCCTCAGCTGTGGATACAGAAACATTTGTTTGTTTCTTGCACTGCCATGACACTAGCCTGGGTCCAATGAATTGACATCCACCGGTTGTTGATTTTCTATTGCTGTTACATCCACCATAGTCACTATCTGAGTATGAGTAGAGTGTAAAGTCTCCATCCTTGGGATACCATAGACCAAGTCCTGGTTTTCCCTTGAGGTATCTGAAAATTCTTTTGACAGCATTGAGATGAGACTCCTTTGGATCAGATTGGTACCTAGCACAAACACACACAGCAAACATAATATCAGGTCTACTGGCAGTTAAGTACATAAGTGAACCTATCATGGATCTAAATAATTTTTGATCAATAGATTTTCCAGTGGGATCAGGAGCAATTTTATCAATTGTTGATGCTGGTGTTTTGCATGAGGATACTTCAGCAAGATTGTATTTCTTCAGTATTTGATGTATGTATTTTTCTTGATTGATGAATATTCCGTCTGCTCTTTGATGAACTTGAAGGCCAAGGAAGAATGTTAATTCACCCATTGAGCTCATCTGAAATTCAGATTTCATCAGTTCTTCAAAATTCACACACAATCTCTTATTTGTTGATCCAAATATAATGTCATCAACATATACTTGAACTACTAAGAGATCTTGATGTTCTTGTTTGAGAAAGAGTGTCTGATCAATAGTTCCTCTTTTGTGGCCATGCTTGAGTAAGAAAGATGATAGTGTTTCATACCATTTTCTTGGTGCTTGATGAAGACCATATAAGGCTTTATCTAGTTTGTATACCCTGTGAGGATAATGAGGATCTTCAAATCCGGGGGGTTGAGACACATAAACTTCCTCATCAATTTTCCCATATAAGAATGCACACTTGACATCCATTTGATACACAGTGAATTTCTTGTATGACGCATATGCCAAGAACACTCTTATTGCCTCAATTCTTGCAACTGGTGCAAAAACTTCATCATAATCTATGCCTTCTTCTTGAGTGTATCCTTGTGCTATATTAACCTTGCTTTGTTTCGGACAATAATCCCTCTATCATCCAGTTTGTTTTTGTATAGCCATCTAGTTCCAATAGGATGTTGACCTTCAGGTAAATCAACAAGACACCATACTTTTTGCTTTCTGAACTGTTGAAGCTCTTCTTGCATAGCTTCAATCCAGCTATTGTCTTTTAAAGCAGCTGTAATGTTTGGAGGCACCACTTGAGAAAGAAAACAGTTGAAAAGACAAAGGTTGGCTGTACCACTTTGGCTCCTTGTAGTTCTCTTGTCAGGATTTCCAATGATATTGTTAAGTGGATGAGACTTATGAATTCTCATTGATGGAGTTGACTCAACTGGAATGGATGATTCCAGATTAGTCATTTCCATTGCCTCTGACTGATTCATCTCAATTTGAGAATTCAAGAAATAATCAAATTGAGCTATAGTAGTGTCTGCAGTTGGATTTTGCTCTTCCGCAGGAACTTCTGCGGAAGTAGTTTGTTCTTCCGTAGGAGCTGCTCCGGATACATTTTGGTCTTCCGAAGGAAGTTCTCCGGATACATGCTGATCTTCCGAAGGAACTCCGGATGAATTTTGTTCTTCCGAAGGAATTTCTCCGGATGCATGCTGTTCTTCCGAAGGAACTCCTGATGCATTTTGTTCTTCCGAAGGAATTTCTCCGGATGCTTGCTGTTCTTCCGAAGGAACTCCTGATGCATTTTGTTCTTCCGAAGGAATTTCTCCGGATGCTTGCTGTTCAGTTCCACATGTAATATCTGCTTCTGCTGAAGTATTTTCACTAGAAGATGGATGTATCCTTGGGGGATCAGCAGATAAAGTTACTTCAGTCATAACAGGTGGAACAAATGGATAGCATACTTCATCAGATCCTGCATTTGTCAAATGATCATAGTTAAAAGATTTAGACAAAGCATCTATGTCAAATAACCATGATGAACCTTTAACTGACTTAGTAAACACATTTTCATCAAAAGATACATTAGGGGTCTCTTCCACAATGTTATGCTGTGGAATATACACTCTATATGATTTTGATGTTGAAGAATATCCAACAAAGAAACCATCATAAGCTTTTTCTGAAAATTTCCCTAATGACTCTTTTATGTTCAAAACAGTTACTTGACATCCAAATACTCTTAGATATCTTATGTAAGGTTTTCTTTTAAATAGGAGCTCATAAGGAGTTTTGTTATGTTCTTTGACAATTAATGTTCTATTTTGAACATTGCATGCAGTATTCACAGCCTCAGCCCAAAAGGTAATAGGTAGTTGTGAATCAGCTAGCATTGTTCTTGCTGCTTCAATGAGAGTTCTGTTTCTTCTTTCAGCAACTCCATTTTGTTGTGGAGTCCTTGGTGCACTGAATTGTCTTGCAATACCTTTGCTCCTGCAAAAAGAATCTAGTTCAAAGTTAACAAATTCAGTACCATTATCACTCCTGAAAATTTTGACTTTTGTATCAAGTTGATTCTCAATCTTGATGACAAAGTCCATTAATGTTTCTGATGTTTCACTCTTTTGTTTTAAGAAAAAGACCCATGTAAATCTAGTGAAATCATCAACTATCACCAAACAATATTGCCTTTTTCCAATGCTCATGACATTGGTTGGACCAAAAAGATCCATGTGAAGCAATTTGAGTGGTGTAGTATTAGAATTGATTGTTTTTGGTTTATGTGACACTCTGTGTTGTTTTCCTTTGTAACAAGAAGAGCAATGAGTTGAGCAATAGAACTCTTTATTTGGTAATCCAATGACCAGGTCATGTTTCACCAATTTATTCATGTTTTTCATGTTAGAATAAACAAGCCTTCTATGCCATAATTGTGACAAATCTTCTGAAAGTTTAGTTATAAGACAAGTTTCATGTTTTGTGAGAGAAGTGTTGTTCATATCCAAGACATAAGTGTTTCCTTTTCTTGCTGCTTTGAGGAGAATCCAATCTTCTGGGACAATAAATCCTGGCTTAAGAATGTAACAGTTAGTGTCATCAAACAATGTAGTGTAGTTTTGATCACAGATTTGAGATACACTAAGTAAATTATACTGTAAGTTTTTACAGTAATTTACTTTATCAAATTTAAGTACACCATTGGTTATCATTCCTTCACCAACAATTTTACCTCCCTTTTTATCCCCACCAAATGCCACATAAGAAGCATTTTTATGTTTGAAATCATGGAGAAGAGAACAGTTTCCTGTCATATGCCTGGAACAACCACTGTCAACATACCACATGTTGTCAGCTCTCCAATATTGTTCATGCAATCAGAAAAGAAAATCAGTTAGAAGTGACAACCCAAGTCTTAGTGATCTTGGGTTTGTCAACAGGATCTAAAACAGTTACTCTTTCATGAATAATTTTTGAAGTTTCAGTTTCAGATTTGACTGATTCATTCTGATTTGATTTAGATGAGGATGATTCTGCTGAATGGGATGTTGATGAAGTAGATTCATCATGATTAGATCAACTTCATTTGCTTGAGTCTTTTGTTTTGATAATGAACCATTTAATAATGTCTCACTATCTTTTGTTTTTGAAAGAGGTATATGAATGCCTTTTTCAAATTTATCAAAGAATGAATCATCATCCATTGATTCCTTGTCTGACAAATCTACTCTTTTGTGTGGTGTTTTTGACTGCTGGAAAGATGGTCTTTTCCTCAGTATATGAACACTTGATGATGATTTGTCCTTTGGTTTTGCCTTTGATTTTTGTTCATGCTTCTTCAGTTTTGAACCCTTTGCAGAATCCGTAGATTGGGAATCTGATTCAGATTTGTCTGATTCTTTCTTCTTTGAGCCTTTTGTCTTGTTCTTTTTGTTGAAATAACATTCCTGTGTGGAATGATTATTTTTGTTGCAATTAGAATAATGTTTGTTGAAGTAACAATCAGCAGTCATATGATTGTTCATATTGCAAATAGAACAGTAGCTGCTGAAGTAACAATCTTCAGTGTTGTGATTTTTCATGTCACACCATTTGCAATATTTTTCTTCTGATTCTTTCTCAGAATCATTCCTTTTGTTTGCTGATCTTTGTTGTGGCTTTTTCTTCTTTAGCTTTGAATGTGCTTCACCTTTTTCAATTTTGTGCACATTTTGATCGTTTGGGGCTGAATTTCTCTTCCGTAGATCAGCAGCTGAAGTTTTCTTGTTCAGTTGATGATCTGCTGATGCCTTTTTCTTTCCTTTGAATTTTCCTCTTTCCTCAGTGATGACAGATTCATCAGTCAATTTCTTGAAGGATTCTTGCATACTTAGTTCTTGAAGACCTTCATTCAATTGAGCTATCCTCTTGCAGATGGTCTTCAACATGTTTCTTTGTTTAGGAGGGTATGGCAACTTTGTTTCTTCAAGCACTTTTGGAATATGGGCTTTCAGTTGAAAATTTTTACCAGTGCTTGTTTGATCAACATCATGTTCATCAGAATCATCCAAGTCATCACACTTATCATAATCAAATTCTAAATCATTTTGATCTAATGATTATGATTCAGATGATTCAGTTTCACTCACCTCAGCTTTATCATTAATTTTAGTTTTAGTTGAATCTTCTTCAAACTTAGTGCTAGGCACAAAATGATTTGACAGAGTGTTTGTTATTGTTGTAGGTAAGGATGTGTAATTATCATTTATAGGTGGTGCAACCGCATTATAACCCAACCCAGACCTTTTCTTTGATTCAATATAAGAATTTAGTAATTTCTCATATTGCTGAGATGATAATTGAAACTTCTGAAGTTTCACTTCAGTTGATGCATGATCAGCCATGGATTTTGTTAAGGAAGTGGTGAAATGCTCAACTTGGGCTTTTAGGCTATAATTTTCAGAAACAAATTTTTCTAAATCCTTTTGCAAAGAATTAATTTTTATTTGATATAATTTATGTTCTCTAACATGAGATTCATTCAAAATCATTGTTTCTTTTACTTTATCAGCCAACTGTTGAGCATGGACTCTATATTGTTCAACTTCCTCAACACAAGTTGATGAACACAATCTTTCCTTTACCTCTTTTGCCATTGGTGGAACTGTTTGATCCATATGGGCCATCAATGCTTGATTTTCTTCCAAAACTTCCTTCTCATACAAACTCCAGTCACACGTTCCATCTTGAAGTATGATCAGCCCTGACTCCTTTGAGTTACTTGGTCCTGCTGATTCTTTGGTGGCTGGTGGGGAAGCATTGATCAGTTGAGATTGCTTGTGCAGAGGTCTTAGAGAAGATTGTTGATTTGCTTGAATCTGATGTCGTTGATGCTGCTGATGTTGTCTCATCTCTGGATAAGACTGTTGATTGCATTCTCTTGAGAAATGTCCATAGAGATTGCATTTGTAGCATCTCACTTTTGATTTGTCAACACCAATCTTTGATGTTTTGCTTGCTGAAGCCAAGTTCTTATTTCTCCTGAGATATTGCTTAGCTCTATAAGCAATCATGGCCATCTGCCATTGTAGATCCATCTCTTCCACTACATCTGGAGGTAGTTCTTCTAAGTCTTGTTGGCAGATATTGGCTGATGTTAGAGAGCTTCCCAGATGTGCTTGAAAACTTGAGCTAAAAGCTGCAAAGGCTGCTCTTTGTTCTTCAGAGTCCAATATCACAGTTATTGGTTTTGACTGATTTGCTGAAAAGGAAGACTTAGTTGTTGCTGCAGTTGTATCTTGTCTATCAGTAGTTCTTCCTTTATTCTTCTGCTGCTTGTCTTGAGATGATTTCTTTGAAGGTTTTGAAACATAGAAGCTAACTTCCTCCTCATCATCACTCCTAGCACAAGAGTTATCACTTTCATTGTTTGAAATAAAAGCACTTCCTACATTATTTGTTTCTTTGAAGTGATAGGGTGAGACATGAGTTCTCACACTCTTGTTTCTTGATTTTTTGTCCATTTCAAGAGCTTCCACTTTTGCAACCAGAGTATCTAATCCAGTAGCTTTCAGATCTATAGTGTTCTTGAACATGGACACAGTATGCTTCCAACTTTCTGGCAAAGTGTGGAGCATTTTCTTGTTTAATTCCTCACTAGTATACTTCAACTCTAGAATATTCATCTCAGTGACTAACTGCATGAATCTATGAAGTTGCTGAGGAATTGATTCACCCTCAATATGATGAAAAGTTTCATATTGTGATCTGAGGGTGTCTCTCCTTGTACTTCTTATCTCATCACTCCCTTCGCAGAGAGTGTGAAGAATCTTCCATAAGGAGTGAGCTGTTTTATAGTTCTCACACCTGATTAATATCTCTTCAGGTAAAGCCATACTAAGCAGACTGTATGCTTTTATATCGACTTTAACCTTTTTGACATCATCAGGTGATAGATCTTTTGTACTGATTGGTTGATTTTTGTCATTATAATCCGGCCCAAGAGTGGGTGGAATATAAGGACCTTCAGTGATGGAAATCCACAAGTCAGAATCAGTATAGTTTACATGATTCCTGAACTTGATTTTCCACGACTTGAAATCTGCTTTTGTTTCCAACTTCGGGGGTTGGTAAGATGAACCACTGAAGTTGCTCATGATGTTAACAAGATCTACTATTCAATTGATTTGAATATAGAAACAAGTTAATTAAAAACGATTGCTGTTAAGCGAAATCAAACACAATTAAAACACAACTAACACTGATAGATCAATTGATCTAAATCAATGAGCACTTGGCTCTGATACCACCTGTGAATCCTAGGATCGTCAACAGGAATTATCAGTGTGAATCGATGTCAAGTCAACGTTAGCGGAATTAACGTTGATTTGGTTTAATTGTATTTAAGCAACTTTAAATATCAATGAAATATCAAGAACACACGAAACAAAACACAATTAATGATTAATCAATATTTTATTATAATGTGTTGGAGATTACAAAAGAATGAATGTACGATATCAATGAATGCTATGATGTTGTATATGTTTTTGATGATCGAAAGACTTTTGATGATTGTTGTATTGCTATTGCTGTTATCAATCAATCAATCGTCTGACTCAATCGTCCTTGAATCGAAACCTAGGATCCATATTTATAGACAAAGGTGTTTCAGTTATAGGAAACACCGGATCTCTTGGGATTTGATTTGTTTCTGATAAGGAATCATCGGATTTCTCGGGATTCGTATAACCGCCTTGTTGACTTGTTGACTTGTTGACTTGTAACACTTGTATTATACTAGTGTTTGGACTCCGCAGAAATATTGTTTTCCGTATATGTTTTGTTCTTCCGCAGATGTTTTGTTCTTCCGCAGTATTCTTGTTCTTCCGCAGCATTTCTTGAAATTCACTTGGAACTCGTTGATTTGTTCATCCGTAGATGATCTTCGGATGTTTTTGTTACTTGTAAAATATATATCTACGGAAGAACGAAATGTTCATCCATAGATGTTTCTTACACTTGGTCAATTTCAGTAATTGACCAAGTATTATGTTTGTACCTGCAACCATACATAAATCAACACATATATAAATGGGTTAACCTATATATTTAATGCATACACAATAATGAAGTACAAAAGTTCATTACAGATTAATTCAAGTACTAAGCCTATACATAATGACTAGATCTACTGATTCTAGACCTAACAGTATTGTTCATTCGTGCGACTGGACCATAAGTATGGTTCAGTCGTGCGATTGAACCATGCAGTTGATTCATCCGCACGACTGAGTGTTCAGTCGTGCGACTGAGCCAATCTTATGTTACCGTCATACTACTGATCCAGTCTCCTAGTTTAGTCGTGCGACTGAGTCAATCGTATGAAGTTATTCATGCATGTGGTCCATTCGCATGGGCCATTCGCATAAGAACTTCATTGTGTTAAGTTTGAATGAATTAATTAATATAACATTAAGTGTAACCATTCAACCAACCACAAACATAATTATCCAATTCATCATCGACTCATTAATGAAATATTAAACATTATCAATCACAAACAATCAATATCATTTCATTAATCATTTCAAACATTACATCATAATCAGACAAACAAGATCTATTACATTCATTCCTGATCTAGGGACATACATGTATCAACAAACTCCCCCTTGGACCTAGATCTTTCTAATGTCTTTTTTTCTGCATAACCCCCTCATATTTCTTGTACTTATCCTCTTTTGTGACTCCCGCGTGAATCTCAAACGCGAAGCAGAGTCTTATGACATTCTGGAATTGGAGGGCTTGTACAATATCCTGCGTATCATAGAACAGTGGCCACTTGTATAGAGTGTAGACATCATTGGCTGACAAGTTGGTAAGCCACATTGGGTCGAATACCCTGATAGTATCCATTTGGCCCTCTTTGTTTAGGACTATGACCGCTTCTCCTGTCCTCCAATCGTAGTACCACCACTTAAAGTGTGGAGTGAAGTCCTGTGGCATTTCCCTGAGTGGGATTCTTGACATTGTGCGCGGAGGACTCCACTTCAACACTATCTTTGGCTTTCCAGTAATGGCATCAACCTCAGACCTTCTGATATACCTTGTAGGCTGTTGGGGTCTGAAGTTAACCCACCTGGTGTGGTACTCCTTCCTTAGGGCAGCCTCAAACCAGCCTGACATCTTTCTCGGGTCAGCATACAAAAGCTTTAGTTTGGCCAGCTGGTTGAGCTCAAAACCTGGTAGAGTCTTCAGATCATGTGGGAATCTAAAGTACTCTATGCCCTTCTCCCTCTTAACTGCATATACGTTATGGTCCTCAAAATACGCCCACGCTATGATCCTGCCCGACACCTTATGATGTTTCTTGACTCGGTAGAGTTTGGTGTAGGCATCCTGTTTAGGTGCAGCGCGTTGGGCTCTAACTTCTTCAAAACACGCAGCCCACTCAGCCTTTTGGATATCGACATCATCATTTGAGGCTTGGGCCGTTTCCTCTATCTTCTCTGACTCTTGCTCCATTTTGTCTAACACCTCAAAAGTATCGCTAACAAGGGATTCACCCAGATTGGGGACCACATTTCCCTCATTGTCAGCATACTGAGGGTAGTGCTCTGCAGTGACATCTTCAATCTCTATTTCATCAACATCATTGAGCTCTTCGTCACTGGTCGAGTCGCACGTAGGAGCATCCTTCATAATCTCATCTGGGTTGAGCTTGAAGATCTCTGCTAGTTGCTCGTTTGATAGATCGTGAATTATTTCCCCTTCTTCAGGGGTATAACTCACCGACCTCCTTACGATCCCTTGCAAATCAAGAATGATAGTTAGCTAAGTCTTGACCTGCTGAAAGGGAGCAACATCGAACTCATCCCTTTGGTAATTTGGATCTGTTTGATTTAAACATTTAACACATCAACCATTAGTAATTAATCAAAACAGAAATGCATTAAACTTAATATAAACATTGAATACATAGGTTTAAATACATGATTCAAATACAAAAGTAATTAAATACATAAACATCTAATCTTTACTTTTGTCTTGGATCATCGGGTCATCACTTGGAGGAGCAGAGGAGGAAGCTTGTTGGTCTTGTCTATTCTTGGATCTCCTCTCTTGACCTTGAGCAGAGGCCGATGCAGCTGCATCTCCTCCTTCTGCATCATCATCTTCATCCTTCTCCTCTATCACTTCTTCTTTAGTCCCTTCATCCTCTTTAGTTTCATCCTCATCATCCTAATCATCATCCTCATCATCATCATCACCATCATCTCCGTCTCCCTATTTGATCTTCAGGGGCAGCCCCTGACAGCGGGGTCCTAGGGGCAGTAGCCCCTAGTGGGGTCCAAGGGGCAACGCCCCTGGCTGGGGCCGGGCTGAAAAACTTAGTCATTTACTTAAGGTTTTATATAGAACATTTACTTATAGAAAAATCGTTCTTCCTGTTAAAACCCCTTAAAATCTTAGTCATTTAAAAACGTAAATTTAGTATGCATAATAGCCCCAAAACATGAAAAACTTATAAATAGGGGATCTAGAACTCACCTGGATACCACGAATAACTTCTAGGCTAAGCTTACAAGGCTAGGATCACTCTACACAGCCTGCAGAATAGCAAACACTTAAAGGGGTTAATTTCTGCCTAAATTCGCTGCTAATTTCGCTGCAAGATCAGCAATTTCGCAGCTAGGTTCGCCAACATTTTCGCTGCTAGTTTCACCAGCAGTTTCGCTGCTAGTTTCGCTAGCACCTTCGCTGGCAGTTTCGCTGGCATCTTCGCTGCCAGCTTTGCTGCCAGTTTCGCCCAACTTTCGTTGGAAAAACATGTCTGCGAAACTACCTGCGAAACTATAATTTCGCAGGAAGATCCACAGTTTCGCTGATTGAATATGCAAATTCGCTGGATGAATACGCAGTTTCGCAGATCGCATAAAAATTACGGACCAGACCGTTTTTAACCCAAAATCATAACTTTTTACGTCCAATCCCTTAGTTTATCATCCATGAGGCTAAATCTAAGCTTTATACGTGTTTTCATACGTAAAAATGTGACCTTTATGCGATTCTTTGCAACTTTTCAAAACCCAAAACCCTAGAATCCGGGTTTGATCTACAGAAGGGTTTAGAGGTTGATTCTTACCTGGATTTGTTTCTTCTTTCTTAGATCTTGATGCTCCAACACCCAGATCTTCAATCTCTTCACCTTGGAAGCTCCAAATCTTGAGTTTTCTTCACTTTCTCTCTCTACTTTCTCTCTCTATGAATTTTGGTGGCTAGGGTTGTAATGAGGAAGATGAAGCTGATTTGGGTAGGTTAAGGGCTGATTATGGGCCTTAATCACTTAGACTCTTGTCCATAAACCCAATTTGGCCCATAACCCATTTCCTTCTTTTATTAAATACCCATTATTTAAGCCCATTATCCTTAATGACTCGTTTCGACTTTTCGGGGTGTTACATGATGGAAACCAGCAGACTCAGCTATGTCACCAGCTGGGGTAGACACTGGAGGTATAACATCTGAAGCTGTGCCCCTTGGTGGAGTAGGCATATCATCCCCAGCGTCCCCGCTGTCATCATCATCGGAATCATGCTCTTGGAGCAATAGCCTCTCGTCGTCTGAATCACTATCATCATGACGCCACTTGCGTCTCCCCGACCCCACATATCTCTCATTGGCCTAATAGCCGATCAACCTCTTCACCTGGGGCTTTACCTGCTTGCCCCTATACACTCTCATACGACCCAAGGTCGTGTCATCCATAATCTCAAGTGCCACAGCATCATGGCTCTCCTTGGGAAGTAATGGCAGCTTCTCGTTGAAGATCAGCTGCAGAAACCTAGGGTACATACAAAAACCCTCCTTCCCCTTAGCCTCCAGGTTCTCAACCAGATATGAGAAGATCATACTCGAAGAACTGAAAGGGTGGTTCAGCACCAGTGCCACGTAGGCATTCTAAATCTGGTCTGATAGGTCATCGAACCCACCCCTCCTTGAAGCAATACACTTCAGGATCACATGCGCCAAGTACTTGTACTGGGGGCACAGGTTGCTCTTGTTGAGCACACCTGAGTTTATGTCCCTAGCGTACTTAATCCTGAGAAAGCAGCCTCTAACAGTAAGTGGATGTAATCTGGTGGGGTGATCAGTATCGTCCCCAAACTCAAGAACTCTCTGGATATCAGCAGCTGTAACCTTAATATCATGACCAAGAATGGAGCTCCGTATACTGTAAGGCTCACGAGAACGATCAACGGAGGCATTCTCCCAGAATGCAGTGTGTAATGACCTGTAAGGCGTGCATGGTGTAGATATGGCCTTATGTATCCGAGAACGTCTAAGGAACGCAATGACCTCTGTAAACTCGGCCCCGTTCTGAGTCATATGATCCAAATGAGCACATATGTTGTGCTTTGGATTAATGGACCATCTATCAGCCATTTTCCTGAAACACAAGACACAGAACCATTAGTACATAATACATCACAATTCAGTTCTAAGTGTATAGTTTGAATTCATTCGTGCGAATGAATCATGCGACTGAAGTCAGTCGGTTGTCCTTTCGTGCGACTGAGCTCATTCGGGTGAATGAGACATGCGACTGAGTTCAATCTGCTGACTGAGTTTGCGATTTGTTTAGTCGGCCGTCTGAGCTCATTCGCATGGTTCATTCGGCCGATTGACCCAATCGCAAGATTAAATCGTGCGATTGGAGTTCATCCGGACGACCAGTCGCCTGTCCCACTGTTCAGTCGCCTGCTGTTCGAATCTTGACCAAAACAAGTGATTTAACATGAGTCACCGGTTCAATGGACTTGCCATCTTGTCACTAATAACATATTAAACTAAATTTTAACATTTTGCTTAGTTTAGGTTGGTTATTAGGTCATTTTCAGTCCGGTTCTTGTTTCACTTGAATTTCACAGAATTAGAGTTCCATTTCTTCTGATTTCATTGAGATATAACTTCAATCTACCTGTATAAACAACAGCGAACGTCAAAGGATCAATAATGATGTGAAAACAGGATCTAGACAGATTTTGGCAGAGTAACGGTACGAAGTGTGATTTAGGAGCGATTGAGGGTGATGAGTAAAATGCGATCAACTGTGGCCCTTTAAATACTGAAGCTGAGTTCAATCGGCCGACTGGCCTCATTCACTCAGTTCATTCGGGCGACTGAAGCTCAGTCGTGCGATTGGCCCAGTCAGTCGCATTCAGTTGGCTGACTGAGGTTCAGTCGGTCGACTGACTCATTCGTACCCTTTCATTCGCATCTTCAGTTGACCGACTGAGTCTCAGTCGGTCGACGGACTCATTCGCACCCTTCCATTCGGTCGAATGGATCAGTCTGATAAGCCATTCGGGTGAATGGCTCAATCTCATGTCCAGTCGTGTGAATGGGACCCATTCGCATGGTTGGTCCATACTTATGGTCCAATCGTGCGAATGGGTTAGACTTATGAAATTTTCCTTCCATTTTGACCATTTT
Source organism: Flaveria ramosissima (assembly GCA_025215565.1). Classification (NCBI taxonomy): domain Eukaryota; kingdom Viridiplantae; phylum Streptophyta; class Magnoliopsida; order Asterales; family Asteraceae; genus Flaveria; species Flaveria ramosissima. The sequence goes on from CM046037.1 coordinate 57,856,405, forward strand.
ACTTTTAAAACCCTATTAACTATTGAAATTAACATTATGAGCATGTGATCATCTCAGACATGATCATTTCAACTTGAAAATCTTTTGTTCACCTCAGACGTGATCCTTTTAAACAATTTAGTCACCTCAGACGTGACTCTTTTAAACACTTTGTCACCTCAGACGTGACCCTTTTAAACTTTGAAAACACATGTGGTCATCTCAGACATGACCCTTTTAGTGAGTTGATCCCATACTGATTTTCATGATGTAGTCCGACAAACAAACAAACAAAAATGATTAACTAACTAGAAAGTTAAAATAAAATACAAAAATTAAACTTGTTTTTGGCTTTTTGTGAGAGCTAAATCCTAAGATAGAAATCTACTGGATTTGGTTCCGGAATAGGCAGCTTCTACTTAGATTGACCACACCTGGACCAATTCAATTTTGGAATCATACAGGCAAGTCAAATCATTTGGGACTTGTTATCAAAACCTTTTGATGCTTAATTCTTGGTTTTCATCCAGAGTCGTTAGCAAATTTAGGAAATCATACTAGAACTATTAGATTCCCACATTGATTTGAACTTTCAAGAATTGCAGCCACAATGATTGTCAATATGTTTGTCCTCTTAAATCCATACACAGACTTTTGACACAGACTGGTGATAGTTTTAGGTTTAATTATTTCAACTAACATTTGTGGATCCCACACTTATATGGTAATCAACATTTCTCAGGAGCTTTTGAGCGGTCTACGGGTATTATTATAAGAAAAGACTATTCTTAGAGCTTTCAAAGAGAAGCCAATCCTCAGGTCAGTGCCATCGCACAGCAGAGAGGCGGCAAACAACAATGAATTCTAGAATATCTAGGTTATGCTTATCCTCAGGCCAGTGCCATCGCACAGCAGAGAGGCACACAACCTATCTCCTTGTTAGAGCAGCTTAATTTTATTTTTCACAAAATGCACCAACAACATAAGTCATTAGCTTGATAGCATTTGTTTTTCATTTTTTTCGTGCTTTGCTCTATTTATGGTCATCCGCACACATTCGTGGCGTTTACATGCTCATTACCCCTTATTGGAATATTGTTGATTGTGTTAACTAGTGATAAGATGGAAGCCCACAGTCAGTTGAACAACTTAGTTTGATCTTGAGATCACCAGTTAGGTCTAATCATCTATTGTGTTGAATCTACCGACATATCATTTGTGGTCTAGCAACCTCTAGGTCTACTCTCGTTGTGTTACCTTAGTAGTTACCTGTTTTTCTATCATCTTCCCTTTTATATTGCTTAGACTACACAGACTTATACTTTGAATCTTTGCATCTTTTCTAAATTAAATTTTAAAGTCTCTCTTGATTTGTTCCTGTGTACTATCATTTTTCAAAGGGTTTGAATCGGTATCACAGATATGATCTACCTTATATCAGCTTTCCACTCCTTCTCCCTCGTTTTCTTTTTTTTTGTTATTGGCTGACTTATTCTCCCCCTAAAATACTAAAATCATAACTGGTTTAATTATTTTAGGATTTTAATAAACAGCAAAATAACATGAATTTAATTTAAACAGAATAAAATAAATAAGGAAAATACAATAAAATAAAAAATTTAACTAAAATGCATCGGACTACACATGATCATCATCAGGAATGGCATCACTTTTCTTTTTAACGCCGTTGACCTCTAACAAATATTGAAAACGTGGTTTATCAAAGGCTTTAGTATAGAGGTCAGCGCGTTGAAAATCAGTATTAATTTTTACCACATCAATTAAGTTCTTTTCAAAACAGTCTCTTATGAAATGGTATTTAATACTGATATGTTTGGTCTTTGGATGTTGGACCGGATTTTTAGTTACTGCAATTGCAGCAGAGTTATCAACAAAAATAGGAGTAGAAGAAAACTTTAAACCGTAATCCCGCATTTGCTGTTGAATCCAGATGATTTGTGAACAGCAACTTGCAGCAGCAACGTATACGGCTTCACAGGTTGACAATGCAACCGATGTCTGCTTCTTACACTGCCAGGTAACTAATCTTCTCCCAAAGAATTGACACCCTGCTGATGTAGACTTGTAGTTTATCTTGCAGCCCCCGTAATCCGAGTCACTATACGCCATGATCTCAAAGTCATCATCATGAGGATACCACAACCCAAGTGTGGGTGTACCCTTCAGATAACAAAATATCCTCTTGACCCCGATCAGATGGTTAACCTTAGGCTTGGCCTGATATCTAGAACATAGACATGTAGCATAGATGATATCAGGTCTTGAGGCTGTGAGATACATGAGGGAACCAATCATTCCTCGGTACATTGTGGCATCCACTAGATCTCCATTTTCATCAGGTGCTATATCATGATTAGTAGCAAGTGGAGTCCCAGCAGCAGAAGCATTCTCCATGTCAAACCGACTGAGAATGTCTCCCACATACTTGGTCTGATGTAGAAAGATCCCATTGGGTGTCTGGTCCACCTGTAATCCGAGAAAGAACTTCATCTCCCCCATAGCACTCATCTCAAACTCTTTCTTCATAACTGCTTCAAACTCTTTGCATAATTCTTCGTTCTTTGAACCGAAGATTATGTCATCGACATATATCTGTACCAGCAGTAGGTCTCCATCTTTCTCTTTGATGAACAACGTGCAGTCAATGACTCCCCTGCGAAAGCCGTGTTTCACAAGATGAGTCGAGAGTTTCTCATACCAGGCTCTTGGAGCTTGATGAAGCCCGTATAAAGCCTTGTCGAGTTTGTAAACTCTATCCCGATGATAAGGATCTTCAAATCCCTCGGGTTGACTGACATAGACTGTTTCTCTGATTTCCCCATGATGGAATGCACTCTTCACATCTAATTGGTAGACTTTAATCTTCATGTATGATGCATAGGCAAGGAAGATAAGAATGGCTTCCATCCTTTAGTCAATCCCCTCGACTTGGCGAAATCCTTGAACCACCAGTCGAGCCTTGTTCCTGATAATGACCCCTTGGTCATCTTTCTTGCATTTCAAGACCCATTTGGTGCCAATGACCTTAGCACCTTTAGGTCTATCAACCAGAGTCCACACACCTAACTTCTTGAACTGAAGAAGTTCTTCTCGCATGGCACTCACCCACGCCTCATCATTTAGTGCATCACTGACGTATTTTGGCTCAAACTGCGAGATAAAACACCGATAAGCACCATCATGAATATCCCTTTTCCATAACAGAGGCATAATCAGCTGAGTATAGCTGATTTCGGGTTTGTACTCCTGATCTGACATCCCCAATGACATTGTCTAAGGGATGATAGACGTTCAGGCGTGATCCTAGAGTAGTAGGAACAGCTACCTCAGAGCCAAGATTATGAACATTTGGTTCTGCATCTGAGGTAGTTGGAGTTTGAGGTTCCGAAGTCGAAGGTGCATCACTGTTAGATGCTTGTGGACTTTCAGGAACTGGAACCTGTTGCTCCTGACTGTTCTGGTCATCTTCTTCAGCTTCATCTTCTAAGGAGGAGTCACTGTCGTCGACTACTCCCCCTGACTGAGTAAATGATTCTCCTTGTGAGCTAGATGATGTTGAATCATGAGATGGTGTATTCAAGATATCATACATCATCCGTGTAGCTAACTCGTCATCCGAGGGAGAGATAGGGATGTTGAAGGACTTGAAGAATCCATCATAGTCGAAAAAGTAGGCGGGTCCTTTGCCAGTAGGTGGTGTGGTATATCTCTGAACATCGACATTGCACCACACTTCTACTAGACCCGTTGAGTTGTTGAAAACTCTCTTGTTCGGTATGTTGTATCCTAGAAAGATCCCTTCATCAGCCTTCTCGCTGAATTTACTTTCTTGAGTCTTTTTCAGAAGTGTGCACGGCGCGCCAAATGGTTCGAGATACTCCGAATTAGGTTTGCGTCTTTGTAGTAGCTCGTAACATGTCTTTCCGTGGCGCTTGACTATCAGAACACGATTCAGTGTATAACATGCATTAGCCACTGCCTTATTCCAGAATTGGATAGGCAGTTTCGAGTCTGCCAGCATTGTCCGTGCTGTCTCTATCAAGCTTTTGTTCTTTCTCTCAGCAGCGCCATTCATCTGAGGCGTGTAGGCAGAAGTGAATTGATGCACAATTCCCTTTTCCTTGCAGTAAGCCTCCATCCATTGGTTCTTGAATTTAGTCCCGTTGTCTGAGCGTACTTGTCTCACCTTCAGCTTGTAGAGAGATTCCAGTGTGGTTACTAACTCCTTGAATGACTCAAATGTTTCTGATTTGGACTTCAGAAACATTACCCAAGAGAATCTTGAGTAGTCATCAGTAACCACAAAACAGTACAAGTCGCCTGTAATGCTCTTTGTACTGACTGGACCAAACAGATCCATGTGAAGAAGTTCAAGAGGAAATTCTATTGAATGAACTTTCTTTTCCTTATGAGACTTCTTCGTCTGTTTGCCTTTCTTGCAAGCTACACAAAAATCAGGAAGCTGGAAATTCTTGACGTTGACTCCTCTCACGAGATCCTTCTGGATCAAGTGATTCATCTTCCTTTGATTAATGTGTCCCATTCTCCTGTGCCAGGAGATGGAGTCCTTCTCAGTTGCTTTTGAGAGAAAGCACTGAACCTCATGATCCGTTGTAGAAGCTGTTGAGAGATCCAACACATAAAGGTCTTTATATCTTGAAGCAGTCATCAGAACTTGGTCCTCCGGAATCACGTAGTCTTTCTTTAACACATAACACTTCTTGTTGTCGAATATGACTTTAAATCCCTTATCACAGATTTGGGAAATAGAAAGTAAGTTGTTTTGAAGTTGTTGAACGTAGTTCACCTTATCAAACTTAACTTTTTGATTTCCCACTTCTCCCTGAGCTGTGATATAGCCTCCCTTGTTTCCAGCAAACGAAACATGCCTTCCTTTTATTTGCTTGATGTTTGATAAGAGAGTCCCGTTTCCTGTCATGTGCCTGGATGCTCTGCTGTCTACAATCCACGTGTTGGTTTCAGCACTGTAGCGAACACCCTGCACATACAATGTAAAAGATTAGTTTAGGTTAGGAACCCAAGCCTTTACTGGCTTGGGTTTCCTAGAGGCATCACACATCATGAATTCAACCCATTGACCCTTAGAGGGTGAGGGTAGCTCAGGTTCCTTCTTGTCATCATTATCAGACACAGAGGATGACTTCTCTTTCCATAAGCCAGATTTGTGCAAGGCCTGTTTGTGATAAACAGTCGACTGGCTAAGGGGTTGAACTTTAGGTTCACTAGTTCTTCTAGGTGGAGTTAAAGAACTCCTCTTAGAAGACCTAGGTTTTGAGTCCTGAAGTTCAATCTTCTTCCTAGGTGTCTGATAGTAAGGACAAAAGGAAGCAATGTGTCCACATTCTCTACAGTTGTAGCACGACCTGCTATCAACTTTATGATTAAACTTTCTTGGTGGAGATGTGTGTGACACTCTAGTAACATCACTCAATTTAGGTTTTGACTCTGGTTCTTTTGATGTTTTCTCTTGTTTAACAAAGTTAACTGTTTTAACATGTTTAACATCTTTCTCCTTTTGGTTAACTGGTTTTTGACTTGAAACTTGTGAAAGATTAACATTAGAAGTCTTTTTAGGTTCTGATTTGACACTGTTTGACCCTGACTTTATATTAACATTTTCAAATTCCTTGTCCAGATTAACACAAGGCATTTTACCCTTTGCCTTTGAAGTGGCCTCCTTTTGTTTGGTTCCAGATTCAATAGATGAACATGAGGAATCTGGGTCACTAACAAGAGGAGTAGACACCACATGATCCTTGATGCGGTTATTATTTATTGGTCTAGTCTTAGTGTTTATCAAGGTCTCAGGTGGTGGTGGAACCACTTTATAACCCAATCCCTCCCCGTTGTTTCTTTCTCTCACTAAGTGTTGGACAATGTGTGATGAACTTGTCCAACTGTGCAGTTTCTGTTTTAATGAGTTTACTTCTACTTCTAGAACTTCCTTTTGCTTCTTAGTGTCTTCTAGGGAGTTTAGATAGTACCTAATGTCATTAGCTTGGTTAAATGCAACTACTTCAGTTTCCCTAAGCTGTTTAGTCAAAAGGTCTATCTTTTCTTTGTAACTATGCTCATTTTGTTTTAATACTCTATTAGCCTCAGTGCACAGTTACAAATCTTTTACTAAGTTATCATTATGATCTAATAACCTAGCAAATTTCTCATCTATGCTATTTCTAAAAGTATCACAATCAGAACAAGCATGATTATTAAACATTTAGTCAGTGGTACTTACCTGAGGAGGTTCAGAAGAGTTAGCCATCAAAGCAACATCAGATGTCTCTGGTTCTGGTGATTCTGTCTTTTCTGTGGAAGTCCTTTCTTCAGGCTTGTAGCTGACCTCAGTTGCAGTTGTCTCTTCAATATTTGACATCGCTATCTCAACTGCTATATCTCCTTCACTCGCGGAATCATCGTTTATGTCTTCTACACTTGCAATGTTTGATTCCCCTGGAGAGACAAACCTAAAGCTTCAGTCCTGTCCCTCATCATCATGAGCAGTCAAGGCTTTTGGATCCTTGCTTGATGAAGTAGAGCTAGTAGCTTGCTTGTCTTGACGAGTGAAGGACGAGAATGGGTTCCCGTTACCCGTCTTCTTTGGCTTAACACATTCTCTCTTGAAGTGCCCCTTCTCTCCACAGTTGAAGCAGGTCACTTTGCTCTTGTCAAAGCCAAATGTGGTATCCTTAGTAGCTACCAAGTTCTGTCCGGTCTTTTTCACAAACTTCTTCGCCCTCCGGATAGCACTAGCTAAGGCCCACATAATGTCCATCCTTTCCAGCTCCATTTCATCTACTTGCTCGTAGTCCTCATCTGCCAGATGGCAGTTTCCAATCTTTCCATCAACAAGTCCATCATAAGAATGAACCACTGCAGCCAAAAGATCCATGTGCTCTTGAGCTACTTCCACAGTCACATTACCGAGGTTCTCGGTCTTCAGTCTAGTAGCATTTGCTTCAGATCCAATGTAGTGGGTACCAGAAGACCCTGACGTATCTGATCCTGAAGGAGAAGCATGTGAAGGACCCGATGAGCTAGATACAAATGCAGTCTGGAGAGGTGCTCCAGATGTCTTAGCTTGAGGCGTGGCATTGTACAAAGCTGGATTCTGAGTGTACGAAGACTTCTGAGCTCTGTACTTCATCCTAAGTGCTTCTTCTCGCAGCTTTAGAATGAAGTCATTGATATCCAGCTTTGCCAGCATTTCATTCTGTCTCAGGTTAGACACGAATGAAGCCCACTTTTCCGGCAATCCGTCTGCAAAGTTAGTAACTTTTTCTTCCATGGTAGTAGCAACCCCATGTGTATGCAGTTCACTCATCAGATGGTAGAATCTATCTATAACATCGTCCAAACTCTCGTTTCCCATCGATGAGAAGTTATCAAATTCCTTCTTTAACTCCTTAGCCTTGATTGCCTTCAGCGAAGCATTCCCGTCGTACCTCTTTTCCAGCTCATCCTATAGTTTCTTGGACTGCTTATTCTCTGAGTACTGGTGGAAAATGTCTTTAGGGATAGACTGTGTGATCAACGCATAGACTCTCTTCTCTGCATTATACTTAACCTTCTGCGCGTCTGTCATCCCTCCTAAAGTAAGCTTTACTCCATCGGCTCCCACCGCCGTACTATACCCAATCTCAATAGCTTCCCACAAATTTGGATCCACTCCATTGAGATAGATCTCAAAACGTTGTTTCCAGTGGGGAAACTCATCTAACGTTAAGAGCTTTGCTGGTTTATTATGATTTCCCACCTCACTCTCAAGTAACAGCAGGTTCTGGATCCTTGAGTCCTTCCCAGCAGTAAAGGCTGACATTTGATCTTCCATGTTGAATAACTTTAAGTCTACTAAAACAAACTGTCAACTGGTGCGACTGAAAGGATGCGATTGGGCTATCCGTGCGAATGATCTATACGACTGGTTCAATCGTGCGGCTGAACTGAGCGATTGGTTCAGTCGTGCGAATGAAGCTGATGCGTATGAACACTGCGAACGAACGGTTCAATCGTACGAATGGAGATGCGACTAGGTCCAATCGTGCGTCTGGGCTATGCGAATGAAGTCCAGTCGTGCGAATGGCTCACTCGTGCGACTGAAGCTGCTGTTTTGCGGAAATTTCTAGGTGAAACGTGTTTTAGCCGTAAAAATTCGAAATTTTGCAAACTCTAATCGCCTAAGTCCGTAGAAACTAAACTTTGATGAGCAGGAAACGTCAAAGATCACTTTTGACACAAAAGATTGCGTTTTTGATGTAAAAACACAAACTTTTTATCAATCTTGATTGAATCACACGTAATAAAGAGCCAAAGCTCTGATACCACTTGTTAGGACCTGGTATTTGAACGAAATACCGAGTGATTAGCGTGTAAACCAAACCAAATAGTGTGGAATCCTATTTGATTGGCGATCCAATCGGTGAGAACACACGAAGAATCAATAAAGTATTGAATCTAACGTTAAGAATCGATTGGGAATCGATCTAATGCGTTCTATGAACTTGGAGAACGAATTGGGAGGCTTCTGGACGGCTAGGGTACGTCTAGATTCGAAATAGAATGAATGCTTACGTTTTTCCACGAATTGGGTTGTATTTATAGGTTAGTATTGTTCATTCGTGCGACTGGACCATAAGTATGGTCAGTCGTGCGATTGAACCATGCGGTTGATTCATCAGCACGACTGAGTGTTCAGTCGTTCGACTGAGCCAATCTTATGTTACAGTCATACGACTGATCCAGTCTCCTGGTTCAGTCGTGCGACTGAGTCAATCGTATGAAGTTATTCATGCATGTGGTGCATTCGCATGGGCCATTCGCATGAGAACTTCATTGTGTTAAGTTTGAATGTATTAATTAATATAACATTAAGTGTAACCATTCAACCAACCACAAACATAATTAACCAATTCATCATCGACTCATTAATGAAATATTAAACATTATCAATCACAAACAATCAATATCATTTCATTAATCATTTCAAACATTACATCATAATCAGACAAACAAGATCTATTACATTCATATCCTGATCTAGGGACATACATGTATCAACATGATTTAGTCACTTGATTAAGATCGAATAGATGCCCTTCGATGTAGAGCAGGTCGCGGCCAAGAACCGAATTCTATGGATATGCAGATGGTGATGAAGACCAAATTAATTTTATATGTAGTTTCAGTGACTTGTGATCCTTGAAAACCCTCTATCAATTGCTCTTCCCAATGCGCAGAGGATAGTGTTTGACCAAGCAGTAGACTCGACGATGGTGAGGTTCGATTGTGATGGTTAGGTGTTGTTTCAGATAGAATTTCGTTTGATAACAGCTTAGGTATGATTAAACTATCGATTAGGTACCATTTAATTGAGTTATTATTATGTTTTAATGGTCGAACGACTATAAGTTTAAAAGGCTTCGGTTATTTGGTCGAATGAGGTTTGTAACCGGCGTTTAAACGTAAATTAAAATGTATAATCACGTTCGAAGCATACACTCGAATCCATTTGGAACGGTTTGGGGTCTAGAAACGGTCGAATTTGGTGGTTTTGGGCGTCATCGAAGCTCGCCGGAGATCCTACCGGCGACTCGCCGGAAATGCGGGGGAATTGAGGTTGGTTTTTAAAATTTACATAAATGTTCCCTGTAAATTTAAATCTTCATTATTTTATGCCCAAAACTTTCATTTCAAGTTTCTAAAATGACAAACTAACCCCTTAACTTAAATATTTTAAGTTTTAGCATTTTTTAATTCAAGAAATTTTATAAATTATTATAATTACTATCAATAATACTATTATTATTATTGTTACTATGATTTAAGTTATTGTTATTGTTATTATTATTATTATTGTTATTATTATTATTATTATTTATTATTATTATTATTATTATTATTATTATTATTATTATTAGCAACATTATTATTATTATGTTCAATTTAATAAATAACCTATAATCTTTTAAAGAATTAAAGACTAACTAATAAATAAGCATAAATAGCCCACAAGTTTCATAATTGACAACAATGGTCCTTTCAAAGAATAAACGATGATAACATTCAATTAACGGAAAAAAATACGAGATGTTACAAACGACATTTACGACCATAAAGTGCTTCGAATGGTGCCATCTTGATACTCGAGTGATAACTATTGTTATACGAAAATTCCACGAGCGGTAAATGTGCAAGACCGGTGAAGGGTGGTCAATTACAACACAACAACACAAAGAGGAGATTAACCAAACTTAATCAAACAGTAAACTGGATTAACCACAAGAATGATACTAAGAACACAAGTAATAAGTAAGAGATAGAACAAGAGAACACAAGAGATTCGGTTTCAAGGATGCAGTATATTGCTTTCTCAAGTTCTATTACAAGTGTTACAAAGCATAAAGAAAGATACAAGAACATGGAATACTTATACAACAACCTACAGCCGGCTATACTTTGAAAGCCAGCTGGATACAATTGACTAGACACAAACAAAATCAATTGTCGAGTCAAAAGGCATATCTGCCTTTTGACTTGTGACTATGACATGCCATAGCTCACATCCTAATATATTACAAAAAGGATAAAAGTACATAAAGTAGAAAGCATGGACTCAAGACCTCAATGTACATTTACCAAAAGCATGTACCTTTCACAAACTCATGTAAGTTGGTGACTTTACAGAGTTGCAGCGGAAAGGTGGTCTAGCTTTATGGTAAAGTACATCAGATAAAGGCATATCTCTAAAAGTCTTCGGAAGAAATCTGTTTTCACTCTTTGGCTTCGGAAGACTTTGTCTTTGAAGCTTCGGAAGACTTTGTCTTTGAAGCTTCGGAAGACTTCACTTTTGGCTTTCTAGTGCATGGTGTAAAACTTCCGAAGCATTTCTACTTCAGTTCTTTAATTTATGCTTGCAGAGAGACTTTGGATGTTTTGGCTGCATGAGACTTATAGGAATCCTTACAAACTCCTCATAGGCTGATGCTACCAAAACATTTAGAAGATCTTCAGATGTTTGTAGTCTTCAGCATAATGATGACCATACCCTTCTTCATTAGATGGTCAAGATCATTCAGACTCTCATAGTATCTTCTCATCTCAATGAGATCATGCAGAGGTAAGTTGATTATGTCTTGTCATGTATAGACATTCTTAACACCTTGATCTCTGATCACATGCCATCTTTCTGGATTAGTAGTGAAGGTCCAGGATAAGATGGGTGTCTCAGCTGCAAGAGGAGCCACTTGAATTGGAGTTGGTTGGGCTGCCTCTTCATGCACTTTCTCAAGTTGATCTGACTCAGCCTGAGGTGTAGAGGTAGATGATTCAGGCTTCTTCTTCTTAGACTTTGGTTTAGAAGCCATCCTCTTCTTCCTCTTAGAGAACTTTAACTGAGAAGACCGGTCTGCAACACCTTATTGATCATCCTTGTCTTTCTCCATTGGGTGTTCCTCCATCACAGGTTCAGAAGGAGAGGGAGTTTGACCCTGCTGTGGATCAGAAGATGAAGCTTGCTAAGGCTCAACAGGAGGTCCGGGTTGTGTTGTCTCAGGTTGTTCAACCTTAACCTCACTTTAGGTGGGATTTGACTTGGAGGAGAGTATAAGTCAATCAGCTCTCCACTCTTGATCTTATGCTTGATTACCCTGATATGCTCATCCATTGTGGATAGAGACATAGGGCCAAGTCTCCTTTCGGAGAATCCATACAGCTTCAAGAAGGTCATCATCCTTTGTCTGTCAGCAGACTTCTTCATACTCTTTTGGATAATGGCTCTTGACTTTACAGCCTCTTCCCTCATCTTTCTCTTTGTAGCTTTTTGTTCTTTGAGCACTTGAAGTTCAAGCTCTTTAAGATACTCAAACTCAATGTACTCAAAGGACAAGGGAAGAAGTGCAGATGCCTGGTAGAGACCTGTGGCACTCAGGTAGTTGATCATGATTTGTCTGTCTGTTTCTTTGTCTACCTGAGGTTCTTATGTAGAAGCCATAGTCTCTTGCACAGGGCTTTCTTGAACTGGGGAGAGAGTAGGAGCATTATTGTATAGTCTTTTCTGTCTCTTCTCCTCTTTGAATTGGAGAAGTAACCTTGCATCCTCCTTTTCTTTCATCTCTCTTGACACTTCCATGTCAACCAGTTCATTTAATTGCTCTAAGGGGAGAGATATAATCTCATCTATGTCATAGTTCCTAGTCTGCAGGTAAGTAATCCTGACTGCCCTCTACTCATCATCTTGAGTGTTTGGTCTGGGGGCAGCCCTGATTGCAGCTTTCATAAAACCTGAAGACCCAAAGGAACTTTCTCCCCTTAGCTTCCTTTTCCTCTCTCTCTCCTCCTCCTCAATTTCCTCAGGAGTCGAAATCCTTTTCCCTTTGTCACCCACAGACATTTGTGACTCAGGTAGGATAGAGGTTTGGCCTTCATTGCTTGGTGTAGCATCCAAGCTCTAGCCAGAGAGAGGTTGTGAGACACCTTCACCAGCAGGTGTTTCACCAAGGGAATGAATTTCTGAAGCAGATGTTGGTGTGACAGGGCTCTCAGGCTCTATCACTTTCAGCCAAGGTTTTCCCTTTGAAGCTAATCTCAGGGTCTGCCTCAGCATCCAGTTGACCAATAACATTACCTGATTGCCTTTGTCTCCTTCTTAGGCTGAACTCTTCAGTAATCCTGTCTTGAATTCTAAGTGCTAACCTGTCAGCTTGTCTTGATTTGCTTGGATTGACAAGTGGCATGTTGACCGGATCAAGACCTTCATAGTAGTTCAAGGTCTGAAAATCAAATACTTCTTCTTTCCCTTGAACTCTGTGAAGAATGAGGGTTCTTCTATCAGTATCATACCTCCACCTAATAATGTAGTTTGAAGTTCCTTGAGGTGGGGATTACATAGCCCTTGGTACACCTTCCTCAAAGAGACTCCTGATGATAGAGTCTATAGAGTCCATATTAATATGAACTTGAGGAAGTTGCTGAGTATGCACAATTGCAAGTGAGGACGGTTAGTCCACAATGTCCATACTCTCTGAAGAACTCCCAGGTTCTGTGTCTGTAATCACTTTCTCCCTCTTTTTGGTAGCATCACCCTCTTGCATAGGTGAGCTAGAGGTTAGGTCAACCACATTCACAGGTTCTTGTGTTCCTGGTTGAACTCTTCTTAAAGGTCTCCCAGCTAATTTTTCCCTAAGATAAGATATCTCAAGTTGCTGATCATTGACCCTATTATGAAGGGTAGTCACCTGAGATTCAAGGTGACTAACCTTAGAGACTAAATAGGATCATGTTTTTGACAGTTTTTGCACCTTTAGTCTCAGATTCTCCTATTCTTCATCAGAAGAATCATTAGGGAATGAGATGATTGGACCAAAGTCCTCTCTCTCACCATCAGCTTTAGGTTCTTGGCTGCTGGATTTCCTTTGCTCATTGACATTCTCAGTTGAGATGTCAATGGGTTGAGTTTCCATGGTTGAGGTCTTAATAATGTAATCACTTGCAAAGCCTCTTCCATATTGATATCCTGAACAGGTTCAGAAGTATCCACCTAAGTTATGGGTGACTGATGTGGGCTAGACTGAGGAGACGGTAAGAGACGAGAGACTCATGGTACTCACTGAAACCTAAGTCTTCATCAGTATAGAATGAGAGGTTGGGAATGGGTTGATTTAGATCCAAAGGCTGGGGATGCTAACTGTCCCTGAAGGTTGTTCACTTGAGTGTTGAGACTAAGAGTGAAGGCTTAAGGCAGTTTGGCTTGTGAGCTCATCAGGGTGAGCATGAGGAACCTCAGCCCTGATTGATGAAGAGATGGGAGTGGTTTGCTCCTCAAGAGAAGTGGGAGCTCTAGTGTCCACTTCCTCCTGTATTGGTGAGTATATGGGGACATGCACAGACTCAATAGCTTGAGCAGGGGTTCGTTTGGATTTTCTTTGGTAGGTGAGGGTTACTTGAGGCCTTTTTGGTGGTTGAGAGGTAGAAGGTTTGGGTTCAACACTAGCTTGTGTTGCTAGATTGTCACCTTTAGCAATGAGCTCTAGCATTTTGGGGACAAGGGCTGTTTCTACCCTTGAGAAGCCTACAATTAGCTTCTTCATGATTTTAAAGATGCCGGGCTTTATCTGTCCCAATTGAAGAATATTATCTGTTTCCCTCAACTGTGAGCCTAGTTCACAGTTGAGAATGTGTTGAACATAGCTAGGAAACATATAATACTCTAAGGAGTCCAAGTTAGCAAGTAAATTTCTATAGAAAAATTGAGAGTACCTGAACTTGACCCCTTGAACCATTCCATGCACTATGAAGGAGAGATCCTCAAGAATCTGGTCCCACCCTCCATGCTTGTTTGACAAGCTGTGGATAACCACATGGAGTAGGTATTTCCACTAGGATGAGACCTTCCCTTTCTTGAAGGTCTTTACAGAGAAATCTCCCTCATAGCCCATCTGCTCAAAAGAATGATTGACAGCTTCCTTTGGGAAGGACAACTCACCTTCTTCATCATCCAGCTGCAAATGAGTGTTGATGATGGCCGGAGTGATGAAGATTGTCCTCCCTTGCACTGTGGCAGACAATGCCTTCTCCCCATCCATGATGACCTCTTGGCAGGTCTTCCAAAATTCAAGCAGATGATCCTCATAGTGAGTAGGATCAATGGTTAGGGAGGTGAAGTAATTGGATAAAGCTAAGAAACGGCAAATCTCTGAGAAACAATCATCTTTCTCAGAGCTTAACAGAGCAACCTGGTTGTGTTGCCTATGAAGTTGCATGGAGAAATCTGGGTTGTTTCTGCGGTTAAGGTTGGCAATTTAGAAGCTTAAGGATGAAGAAAGATGAAAATCAAAGGCGGTTTGGGAATTAGGTTTGAGGAATAGTAGAATTGAAAAAGATAGTGAGGGAGAGGGGGAACCGTTGGGTATTTATGTGAAAAGGATTTGAACCAAAGTTAATGAAAGAGGATAAACTTTGGAATCCGAATGTCAGTCCCACCTCTGAAAAAGTAGTTTACTTTTCTTAAAAAGTAGTTTTCTTGGAATTCAAAAAGCTTCCGAAGGTAAATTATCTTCGGAAGTTTTAATGAAAAAGCTTCCGAAGATAAAATGACTTCGGAAGAATTTCCAGAGAATCTTGAAAATTTTGCTTCGGAAGAGAAATAAAAACTTGAATGCTTTGTATATAAAACAACAAAGCTTCCGAGAGTTAATTTTGCTTCGGAACAAAATGGTCCTTGAAAACAAATAAGTGTCTGAGACAAGTATTTAAGCTTCGGAAGATAGATTGAAACCTCTTCCGAAGGTAAAATTTCATAGACAGTTATTTATTTTGAAGACATGATTTGCTTCCGAAGGTAAAAATATATCTTCCGAAGGATCAGAAAATTTTCAAAAATCTAAGGAAAATCTTCAAAAAGGATTTTTTTTATCCAAAGAAAACATGAGCTTATAAAAGTGATGAACTAGAACTTAGGACACACATATTTTAAGAAATAATTAGAATTAGTTTTAAGAAAAGATCTACTAAAAGTTAATCATCCCAATAGCTGATATTAGATATTTAAATCTCTGTTCATCAAAAGCTTTTGTAAACAGATCAGCATATTGTTCATCTGTATGAACTTTGACTAGTTTAATTAATCCCTTTTCATAGTTATCTCTTATTAAATGATACCTGATATTGATGTGTTTGGTCCTTGAGTGCTGCACAGGGTTCTAAGTGATAGAGATAGCACTATTGTTGTCTATGTGAATAGGAGTCTCCTTGAAGTTCAATCCATAGTCCAGCATCTGATTTTGAATCCAAAGCACTTGAGCATAGCAACTTGCAGCAGCAATGTATTCAGCCTCAGCAGTTGATACCGACACACAAGATTGTTTCTTGCATTGCCATTAGACAACCCTTCCACCAAGGAATTGACATCCCCCAGATGTAGACTTTGCAGTCATATTGCAACCACCATAATCACTATCTGTATAGGCATACAGATTGAAGTCAGGATTCTTTGGATACCATTAACCAGGTGTTGAAGCACCTTTGAGGTATCTTAGAATCCTCTTGACAGTGATGAGGTGAGACATCTTAGGGTTGGCTTGATATCTTGCACAAATGCATGTAGCAAACATGATATCAGGCCTGCTAGCAATAAGATACATAAGAGACCCAATCATAGCCCTGTATAAGTGTTCATCTACACACTCCCCCTCAAGATCAGGTCCAAAGGAGTGGTTTCTGGCTATGGGTGTCTTGGCAATATTACAATCAGTCATGTTGAACCTCTTGAGTATGTCTTGAACATACTTTGACTAACTTATGAAGATACCATCTTCAACTTGCTTCACTTGAATTTTCAGAAAGAAATTGAGTTCTCCCATTGCACTCATTTCAAATCTGTCTTTCATCAGCTTCTCAAAGTCTTTGCAGAGCTTTGGATTAGTTGAACCAAAGATGATGTCATCCACATACACTTGAACTAGCAATATGTCGTTTCCCTGTCCTTTGATGAAGAGAGTTCCATCTATAGTACCTCTCCTGTATCCATGTTTGCAAAGATACTCAGACAATGTCTCATACCACTTCCTGGGTGCCTGATGCAGCCAATAAAGAGCTTTTTCAAGCTTGCAGACATAATCAGAATGATCAGGGTCAACAAAACCATGTGGCTATTTGACATACACCTTTGCATCAATCACTCCATACTATAAAGCACACTTCACATCAAGTTGAAAGACCTTTAAGTTCTTGGATGCAGCAAATGCTAGGAATATCCTTACAGCTTCTAGTCTTGCTACTGGAGCAAAAACATCAGTGTAGTCAATCCCTTCTTCTTGAGTGTATCCTTGAACAACTAGTCTAGCCTTGTTCTTGATGATAATGCCTCTAACATCCTTCTTATTCCTAAACACCCATTTGGTTCCAATGGTAGTCTTCCCATGAGGAAGAGAACAAAGGTTCCAAACTTTTTACCTTTTGAATTGAAGCAACTCTTGTTGCATAGCTTCAACCCAACTTCCATCCTTTAGAGCCTCATCAACATTCTTTGGCTCTATCTGGGATAAGAAAGAAGAGTGAAGACAAACATTTGCTTCATGGCTTTGTCCTCTTGTTCTTACCCCTATGACAACATCTCCAATGATGTTTGTGGTGGGTGAGACTTGTGGATCCTAAGCTGAGGGATCACTGCAAGTTGCCGAGAAAGATCTAAATTTGAGAAATTTAAATCTGGCATAGATGTTTCACCCTCCACATCCCCACACTTATCAAGATTTACTTGATCCAATGAGTGTGTGACAGCATTGATGTTGTCATCTATGGTGTGGTTATTAGCATCAAGGAATTCTTGATCACTGTCACCACCACCATTGTTGTCTTCCACAATTGAGGTATCTTTATCTGGTTGTGGAGCCTCTGAGCTGGAATTTGAAGGCACCCCAGATGTATCAGCTGAGTTTGTCATTGTAGTGCTGATAGAAACCTCATTTGCTGAAGTAGTTCCAACTGGAGCTGAAGATGTACGAGTTGAGGGTCTTCTTAGCTCAAATCTTGGATAAGGATCACCTGTATTTAAATTTTCTGCAG
The DNA here is from genome assembly GCA_025215565.1 of Flaveria ramosissima. Classification (NCBI taxonomy): domain Eukaryota; kingdom Viridiplantae; phylum Streptophyta; class Magnoliopsida; order Asterales; family Asteraceae; genus Flaveria; species Flaveria ramosissima. The sequence continues at coordinate 57,873,982 of CM046037.1, forward strand.
ATCCTAAAAACATTCTCACAAGATTTGTTAAAACAGTTGGTAACTAAATCAAGATCAAATAGCCAATCAGGACCCGAACCTGCCACACAGGGTGTGTGTTCATTGAAAGTCACATTGGCTGACTCCTCAACAATTCTAGTTCTGAGATTGTATACTCTATAAGCCTTAGCCTGGGAAGAGCATCCAATGAAGTGTCCATCATCTGATTTTTCGGCAAATTAGGCAATTTGATCTTTGGTATTCAAGATGGTGCAAGGACATCCAAATGACCCAAGAAAACCAATGAAAGGTTTTCACTTGTGCCAAAGTTCATAAGGAGTCTTACCATGTGCCTTAACTACTAAAACTCTGTTTTGCACATAGCAAGCAATGTTTACTGCCTCTGCCCAGAAGGTGATGGGCAGTTTAGAGTCAGACAACATAGTTCATGAAGCTTCAATTAGTGTCCTGTTTCTTCTCTCAGCAACACCATTTTGCTGAGGAGTCCTGGGAGCACTATATTGTCTTATAATACCTTTTTCATCACAAAATGTATCAAGGGTTTGATTCTTGAATTCAGTCCCTAGATCACATCTTATGGTTTTGACCTTGTGATCACTTTGATTCTCAATTTTTAAGATGAAATTCTTCACAATCTCAGGGGTCTCATCCTTAGTTCTAAGAAAGAAAACCCAAGTGAATCTTATAAAATAATCTGTGATCACCAAACAATAAGAGGTCCTTCCTAGACTCATTATACTGGTGGGGCCAAAGAGATCCATATGTAATAAGTGTAGGGGAGTAGTGATAGAGTTCCTTTCCTTAGGCTTGTGAGATACCTTATGTTTCTTCCCTTTCAGGCATGCAACACAATGATCATCACTTGTAAACTCTTTCTTTGGAATTCTTGTTACCAAATCATGTTTAATTAGTTTATTCATGTTCTTAAAGTTTACATGGCACATTCTTTTATGCCATAGGAAAGACTCATCACTATTTGCTTTAGACAGAAAGCATGAAACTTTTCCAGAGGGAGATGTTTCTTGCATGTCCATCTTGTACATGTTCCCTTTTCTGGGGGCTCTAAGCAGGATGTGCTCAAGTGGAATAACCACTCCAGGCTTGAGAACAATGCACTCATGCTCAGTAAAGAGCATGTTATGACTCTGATCACAAAATTGGGATACACTCAAAAGATTGTACCCAAGCTCCTTGACAAAGTTTAACTTTTCAATGCTGAGCTTACCATTTGTGACCTTGCCCCTTCCAGAAATGTAACCACCTTCATCTCCTCCAAAAGCAACTGGTCTTCCATCAATCCTCTCAAAGTTATGGAGTAGAGACCTATTGCCTGTCATGTGCCTGGAACAACCACTATCAATGATCCAGACATTCTTGTTTGTCTTGAGCTGTTCCTTCACAAAGAAAATGATTAGTTACATTTGGAAACCCAAGCCTTATTTGTCTTGGACTCACTAAGTATAATAGAAGGTAATGCAACAGTAATAGATCCTATGGTTGTGCTAGGAGGATCTTGAGTTGTTGTTGATGGAGAATTTTCAGTCACTTGGTCTTTCTTAGACTTCCATACCACCTTTGGAGTCTTGGACTTGACCTTCAAAACTTCAGAAGCTTTTGGGACTTTGGAAGTTTTGATGACTGAACCTTCGGAAGATTCTGCAGTCACTGCAGCAGACTTTAGTGCTTTGGAAGAATTCCTTTCTTCCGAGACCAACTTCGCTTCCGAAGGTAATTTTCAAATTGCCTTCTTCTTAGATTTGGAGCTTCCGAAGGAAACAGATTTTCCTTCCGAAGCTTGAATCTTCTTGGAACTCTTTGAAGTCTTTGTCTTGGTCATATGGACAGTACTTTTAAGATTGTATGGACAATCCTTAGCAATGTGAGAGGTACTTTCACACATGACACACACCATTTTCTTATTCACAAGAGTCTTCTTATGAGAACAAGACTGTCTTTGGTCACATCCCTTCTCCACCTTCATCTTTGCAGATGCTGAGACAGTCCTTATGGGCTGGGGACTGTTCTTGAAGTTTGATGGTCCAGGCTGTGCAGTAGTGATACACAGCAGATCAGTCTTCTTCTTGGTACTGAGATGATTTGAACAAGTACCAGAACTCTTAGCTGAAGAGTTTTGGTTGATGTCTTCAGTCTTTACTACTTCAAACCCTGCACAGATAAAAACTTGTTTATGCTTAGAGTCAAAAGTAGCCTTGATCTCTTGAGCCTTTCTTGCTTTTCTTTTGCTCTTCCTGATCAAATTCTTTCTCATTGACTTGGTCATCACAGTAATTTTCTTCTCCTCAGAAGGATAGTGGCCCTTCTTAGAATCCTCCTCTTCACTCTTCTCAGAGGAATTCTTCACTATCTCTTCTTCATCCTCTTCACTCATAGGATCTATGAGAGGAAGCTCATCTTCACAAGTTCCACACCTAGGAGATCTTACAGACAAGATTGGGTGTGGAGGAGCTATCTCATTGGATCCCAGTCCCTATCTGTTTTGATAACACACCTTGTTGTGCAGGGATGAGGATATCATGTTCTTGAAGGTCTCTTCTTCAATAACACTCTTTTCTGTCCTGGCTTTGCTGATCACAAGCTCAACCTGGCACTCAGTCAGCTTGGTTATTAGATCTTTGATTTGAGTCCTAAAATCTATATGCTCATGTTTTAGAACTAGAATAGATTTCTCTAAGTCCTCTATCTTTAGGTTATAATCAATTTCAGACTTTCTAAAATCAGATTTTAAAATGTTTAAGGACTCAAGATCAGATCTCATCTCCAAGTTATAGGACCTGTATCTATTAACTTTAGCAATGCATTCAGGAGTACAGAGATGTTCCAATACCTTGGCTTCATCATGATCTGTCATTAGTTCTTGGTTTGGAGAAGCATCTTCCACTTGAAAGCTCCAGTCAAAGCCTCCTTTTTCAACATCAACAGCAGCTTCTTGCTTTGGCTTCTAATTCTGAGGGGCTTTCTCAGTGTAGTTTGGTTTGGTTTGTGCTTGGCCACCATTTGTTTTAGGTGCCTTACACTCTCTAGAAAAGTGGCCCATCAGGTTACAGTTGTAACACTTGACTTTGCTTTTGTCCAAGCCAAACTTTCCACTGGTTGCATTGCTTGGAAACCTCCTTCCAGTTCTCTTGTAGAACTTCTTGGCTCTGTGAGTGAGAAGAGCCATCTGCTGGACTAGTTCTATATATTCCAGATCATCTGGATGGGTACAATCCAGGTCTTCAAGAGTGAAAAGAGATTTGCCATAACTTTCATGAGTAGACACAAAAGCTTGAGAAGAGCTTGTCTCTTGGAATGGGCTTCCTTGAGTGTAGTTCTCCCTAGGTGTCTCTGGGAAGGTGATGAAAGGATCCTTTGGTGAATTGTTAGAGTAGCATATGAGATGATGTTGGGGTTCTATGCTATCCCTTTCAACCACATGCAGAGATGAACTCAATTGATTGTTGGAGTTGCCAGATAAACCTTGCATGTTCATCTCCATCTAGTAGCCATTGAGAATCCCATATAACTCTGTCAGAGTAAGAGTTTTGAGATTTTCAGTCCTCTTGATCACCACACAATAGTGAGTCCATTGCCTAGGAAGTGAGGACATGAACTTCCTTACAATGTCTCTATTCTCAAGAGGAACTCCTCCATCCACAAGGGTATCCACTATCTCAGCATACCTGAAGTATTGCTGAGTCATGGTTTCACCTGTTTTGAAGGTGAAGTTTTCAAACTGTTGCTTCAGGAGATCCTTCTTGTTCTTCTTGGCTTCAAAGGAGCCTTCATACATCAGTTTTAGTGCATCCCACAGCTGTTTAGCTGTTTTGCACTTCTTGAAACCTCTGTGCACAGAGTTTGGAAGGGCAAATTGAAGAGCTGTCATAGCTTTTCTGTCAATCTCTACTCTTTTCCTATCTTCATCAGAGTAGTTAGCCACATCTTTGGGGATCATACCAGCACTAGTAGCAGAAGGAGTGCTGGGTATGAAAGGTCCATATTCAACAGACTCCCACATTCTTGAGTCTAGAGACCTGATGAAACCTTCCATTCTCATGCACCAGGTATCAAAGTTATCAAGAGTGATCTGTGGGGACTTGTTCATGGTTCCAGTTTCCATATTAGTCTTGGAAATGGCTGCCATTTGAAAAGTTTTTTTGTGTGTGTGAGGGATCTTAAGATGGTGAGATCTTATATCAAGAGCCTGAAATGCTCTGATACCGATTGCAGGACCGGTGAAGGGTGGTCACTTACAACACAACAACACAAAGAGGAGATTAACCAAACTTAATCAAACAGTAAACTGGATTAACCACAAGAATGATACTAAGAACACAAGTAATAAGTAAGAGACAGAACAAGAGAATACAAGAGATTGGGTTTCAAGGATGTAGTATATTGCTTTCTCAAGTTCTATTACAAGTGTTACAAATCATAAAGAAAGATACAAGAACATGGAATACTTATACTACAACCTACAGCCGGCTATACTTTGAAAGCCAGTGGATACAATTGACTAGACACAAACAAAATCAATTGTAGAGTCAAAAGGCATATCTGCCTTTTGACTTGTGACTATGACATGCCATAGCTCACATCCTAATGTATTATAAAAAGGATAAAAGTACATAAAGTAGAAAGCATGGACTCAAGACCTCAATGTAAAGTTACCAAAAGCATGGACCTTTCACCAACTCATGTAAGTTGGTGACTTTACAGAGTTTCAGCGGAAAGGTGGTCCAGCTTTATGGTAAAGTACATCAGATAAAGGTATATCTCTAAAAGTCTTCGGAAGAAATCTGTCTTCATTCTTTGGCTTCGGAAGACTTTGTCTTTGAAGTTTCGGAAGACTTCACTTTTGGCTTCGAAAGATATTGGTCTTGGCTTCGGAAGATTTTACACTTAGAATATTTCTAGTGCATGGTGTAAAACTTCCGAAGCATTTCTACTTCAGTTCTTTAGTGCATGCTTTGCAGAGAGACTTTGGATGTTTTGGCTGCATCAGACTTATAGGAATCCTTACAAAATGCGTATCCCAATCACCACCAAAGTCAAGGACACAAAGGCGTAGCAAATCCTCCGAGCTTTGGATGGTTCGCTCGGTTTGACAAAAAGTGCGAAGTGAAACGAGTATCTCGGTCGGATATGATGTGCAAAGGTATCCCATGACGACTTACAATTTCATCAACATATATGCGAGACAACCTTGATGTTTTGTAAGTGTCACGTATGGGTATAAAATGTGCCGACTTGGTAAATTGGTCAACGATCACCCATATTCTATCATGTCCACGGGAGGTTCGAGGTAGTTTAGTTATGAAGTCCATGGATATGTGTTCCCATTTCCACATAGGAATCTCGGGTTGTTCGAGTAATCCACTTGGACGTTGATGTTCGGCTTTAACCTTCGTGCATGTGAGGCACTTAGCTACATAAGTCGCTATGTCTTTCTTCATTCCAAGCCACCAATATTGACCCCGCAAGTCCATGTACATCTTAACGAAGCCAGGATGAATAAAAGTTAGAGTTTGATGAGCTTCGTTCATTATGAAGGTACTAAGATTATCATGATTTGGAACCCAAATTCGATTCGCGAAATACATCAATCCATTGGGTTTCTTTTCCATTTGAGTTAGAAGGTTATGCTCCAATTCATCCTTCATTCTTCCTTCTTGTTGAGCCACTTGTTTAGCCTCTAGGATACTAGACTCGATGTAACTTTATATCCTCAACTTTTGTAGCAGTAGAGTAGTCTCGTTGACATCTAGACGAATCTCGGTATCAAACTCTCCCAAACTGTCAAAAAATTGGCGTCGATCACGAATCTTTTGAAACGAGATTGTCTTGTTATGAACCTTTCGACTTAGTGCATTGACCACAACATTGGCTTTACCAGGATGGTAACGAATGTCACAATCGTAATCATTAATCAACTCCACCCAACGATGTTGATTAAAAACGTGTTGAAGGCTTTTGTGATTGGTGTAGACTATGCATTGTGTACCATAAAGGTAATGTCTCCAAATCTTCAAAGCAAAGACGACAAGACCAAGTTCGAGATCGTGTGTCGTGTAATTCACCTCATGGACTTCCAATTTTCTCGATGCATAGGCTATGACCTTACCTCGTTGCATGAGAACACAACCAAGGCCTTTTTAGATGCATCACAATATACGGTGAAATTGTCGTTTCCATCGGGTAGGGTCAAGATGGGAGCATTGCAAAACTTGTGCTTTAATGCTTCAAAAGCTTCTTCTTGCTCGGACCTCCACTCGAATGGTTTATTCTTTTGTGTCAAAGAAGTGAGCGGCTTCGTGATCCTCGAAAGTTGGCAATGAATCGCTGGTAATAACCAACAAGACCAAGAAAAGAACGAAGTTTGGTTGGAGTTGTAGGAACGCACCAATTCTTCACAGCTTCCACCTTTCACATTTCGAAATTGAACTATTCACCACGTGTCCTAGAAATTGAACTTCCTCAAGCCAAAATTCACATTTCGAGAACTTCTCGTACAATTGTTCTTTCTTCAACAACTCAAGAACTAGTCGCAAATGTAGCTCATGATCGGCGTGGGACTTGGACTAGATAAGTATGTAATCAATGAAGTCGATCACAAACTTGTCTAGATAAGGCTTACATACTCGATTCATGAGATCCATGAAGACAGCAGGAGCATTTGTTAAACCAAAAGGCATAACCATGATCTCATAGTACCCATATCGAGTACGGAACGCGGTCTTTGGGATATCATCGTCGTGGACTCGTAATTGATGATAACCAGAACGTAAAACAATCTTCGAGAATATGGCAGCTCCTTGAAGTTGATAAAACAGATCATCGATATGAGGAAGAGGATAGTGGTTCTTGATGGTAAGCTTGTTAAGTTCACGATAGTCGATGCACATATGAAAGGACCCATCTTTCTTCTTTACGAACAGAACGGGTGCACCCCAAGGCGAAGAGCTAGGACGAATAAAACCCTTCTTGGATAATTATTGAAGTTGACTAGATAGCTCTTGCATTTCCGATGGTGCAAGTCGATACAGTGACTTAGCCACGGGGTTTGCTCCCGGAATCAAAATGATTTTAAACTCGACTTCACGCACGGGAGGTAAACCACTAAGGTCATCGGGAAATACCTCAAGAGAGTCTCGTACAATCGGGACATCCTTAAGATCTTTCTCTTTGACTTTTTTGTTGACCATGTATGCCAAGAAAGCCATATAGTTCTTGCTTAAGCACTTTCGGGCTTGGGTGCACGACATGAGTTTGAGCCCTTTGGAGGATTTTTCGCCGAACACTTTCAATGTATCCCCAGAAGGCAACGGAATTCGAATACACTTCTCGAAACAAATGATCTTGGCATGGTGTTTGGCTAACCAATCCATACCAATGATAACGTCAAAGCATCCAAATTTCATAGGGATGAGGTCGATAAAGAATTCATGTGCGTAGAGACTCAATATACAATCACGAATAACGATATCAATGTTGATCGGTTCTCTATCGGCGACTTCAACGCTGAGAGGTCTTTCTAGTTTCGTATGTGGCTTAGCAAGAACAGATTCAAACTCTAATGATACAAAACTCCTATCGGCTCAAGAATCAAATATGACGTAGGCATAAGTATTATTAATAAGGAACATACCTGTGCAGTTTTAAAGGTATTTAACAATACATGTGAAGCATCAAAAGAATTAGATCATAAAAGTTAAGGTTGGGTCAACATACTGTTCACCACATCATTGTTTGCTTGTGCTTGATTTGCGTTGATGTTGAAAGCACGTCCTCGGGCTTGTGGAACATTTCCCACAAGACGAGGGCATTGTGGGCGGATATGACCAGGTTCCCTACAATTGTAGCAAACACTATTCGTAACCATCACGGCATTGTTTGGAGCACGATGACAAGTCGCCACCAAGTGTCCATATTTACCGCATAACGTACAGATGCTGCACGGAGCGTTCCTCGGATGATGGTACCTATAAATGTTGCACATAGGTTGAGGAACAGAATAGGCCCTAGCCACAGGCACTTGTGCCATAGGTGCAGCCGCAGGTACAATTTGTCTTTGAGGTGGTTTGGGTGCAGCCACAACATAGTTGCGAGCCGGTGTGAACTTGCGCTTCTTGTTATTGTTGTTATTGTAAGACGGTTCAGCTTTGGTCTCCTTAACAGCTTCAATAACCGTCTTCTCCACCTTCTTAGCACCCTTCAAATACATGGTGCCCGCTTGTATATGATTCTCGGTGAGTTGAGCGGTGATAGTGATGGCTTCCTCCAAAGTCGTGGGTTGACTACCCACCACAGCATCTTGAATTTGGGGTGGTACCCCCTTGATAAACTTCTCAATGTTGCAGGAGACGGTGTCGACCATATGAGACCACAGTATGCTCAACTCGTGATGCCTAGTTGAGTAGGCCAAATGGTCACCACCATCTTGTTTCAACTTCCAAAATTCCTCCTCCAGTTTTTGTAGTTCACTCCTCGGGCAGAACTTCATGACGGCAATGTTCTTGAACTCATCCCAAGTGAGTGCTAACACAAGTTTAGCACCACGGTTCCTTTTCTCGCTATTCCACCAAGTAAGTGCCCTTTGTTGGAGCATACTAGTGGCATAACGAACCTTGAGTGCCTCGGGACACTCACAGTTGATTAACGTATTCTCTAAACTTTTGAACAACTCGAGAAGACCAGTGGCTCCTTCCTTGCCACTATAACTAGTAGGCTTGCATAAACTAAAGTGCTTGAAAGTGTAGGTTTGATTGTTGCGCCCTTGATTCGCACTATTTTCCCATTGACCATTGTCATTGTTGTTGTTGCTAGCGTTGGTCATCATGGTGCTATTGAGTTCAGCAACCATGGTAGGGATGATGGCAGCCATTTGACGTGCAATCATGGCGGCAAGCTTACCGTCAGACGTTCCACGCTTTCCATGGTGACGAGACATGCTGAATATAAAATAAGTTAGTCATAGGACTTTGGAGGTAAAAGGACAGTAATTTAAACAAGGATTATTCAACATTTGTAAGGCACATGGAATGATTCCATTTGGTAGCGCATTACCATTTGGAAACGCTGACATGTCAAGGTAAATTGACCCATTTTACTTAGAAACTTGTGTATGTTGACCTAGTTTATCACTCATCCAGGAAATCCCTAGGTAAGCATAACTAGTCCCGTAGGATTTATGCGAAATGCTTACATTAGCCCGAAGGCTTTTTGCAAGGAGATCCAAGGTGTCTATGTGTCACACAATATTTCTTAGGTTCATGGAATCAAAACCTTGATGAGATTTATATAGATTAGACATAAAGTCAAAAGATTTTAACTATAGATATAAAGCGTACGAACCCACGTGTCGTCGAGAATAAGTTTAAGAAGTTTCATTCGTCAGGGTGAATCAAAGAATTAAGAATAAGTTTAGGGGAGACAAGCATCAAAGTTTAATCAATTACAAGGCAAACTTATACTAATGCATCAAATTGCACATAAGAAGGCATAGCATCATGTAGCATGTAAACAATATATATTTACAAGGATATAAATATTATTCTATAGGGTTCATGCATAAACTATAGTCTACGTCACCATTTCTAATAACCTAAATCCCTATAGTTATGGGCTCTGATACCAATCTGTCACACCCCAACCTTGACGACGGAATCGTCGAGATGTGAGGGTTAAGATTGTTCACAACCAAATACTGCTATCTTTAAATAAAAATATTATTATTATAAGTTTCAAAAGTAAATGAAACCATAAGTCTTAACATGAAACAAGTCAAAACATAACAAAAAATCCAAGCTTTTTATTCTTTAATCTAGGTCCAAATCCTAGTTTTATGCCAACTTCAAATGATGACTTCAAACTTGGGCATTTCCTGAAACATGTTAAAAATAAAAGGTCAACTATGAAGTTGGTGAGTTTCCAAGGGTTTATTATACATAATATATCAAACGATTACAAGTAGCAATTCATGGTCAAATGTTATGAGTTATGCAGGTTTATAGAACACATATAGCTACAATCAAACCTCGACTGATTACAAGTTTACAAGTTTATACGATTGGCTAAGTGTATTTGGTTCCCATGATGAACAAGTCATACGTCATCAGGAGCCGGCAATACATCGGCTTTAGCACCAAATACGCTTGTCAGGCCATAGATCTATGACGTGGCCAGGCTAGCAATAGTTACTGATTGTCAACATATAATGTATCTCATGTAAAGCTCACAATAACACAAATAACCATGACAAAATATAACTATGAATTGCAAGTGTGTTACAAGTATAAAACATTTACAAGTGTAAGTTGATAAGTTTAACATGTTTAACCCCAAACTGGTGTGAAATAATATAAAAAGGAGCAAGGAAAACTCACTTGACGTATAAGTGTATAAGATGCTAATAAAAATTAAACGACGATCCAACGAGTTCCTTTACAAGATATCTAAACGTATATATATTTACAAGATTTAAGTTTAATAATAAGATTATCGTTTATACATGACCTAGGGTTTTAAGGGGGAATTTGGGGTTTTGATATATAAATTTAATAATTAAAATACTTTTGTTTTCATTTTAATGGAAAGAATTACATCGAATAAATTTAGCAGCCGTTTGATATAATTTCACAAAATATAAAATGTAAGTACCTTTATATATATATATATATATATATATATATATAGATATATATAGATATATATATACATATAGATACATATATATAGATATATATATAGAGATATATATATAATATAGATATATAGATATAGATATATACATACATATATATATATACATACATATATATACATACATATATATATATATATATATATATATATATATATATATATATATATATATATATATATATATATATATATATATATAATTTTTTTAATTATAATTTTAAACAATAAAGTTTGAACCAATAATATTTGTAATTATTTAAAGTATTATTTAAAGTCTTTTTTTATAATAAAACAAATATACACCTTGTTTTATAAAATATTAAAATTATTTAACAAATAAATTTACAGAAATTTGATAGAGTTATTTAAAAATAAACAGAGTTTATAAAATAATTTTTAATAATTTTTAAGAATTTTTATATATTTTTTTTGAAGGCTGGAAAAGCCTCAAAAAAATAATAGAGGTAGTCGGGTTCGAACCCGGGACCTCAGGTGTAGAAGGGGTGTGCATTACCAGCGAACTATGGGCCTTGGCCGCTTTAAGATCCAGGTTTTAAATCTTAAATACCAAGTTAACCAGTTACCCCCAAACCCCAAGAACCCTAGAAGGTTTGTGAATTAAATTGAACATCAATTCAATGTTCTTAACCAAATCAACCATGGGGCTTTTGTTCCCCAAATGAAATCGAGCATAATGATGTAAGGAACTTCCGTGATTGAGTTTGAAATCGGTAATCTTTGTTTGTAGATAAAGTCACGGCAATGTCGCGAGTGGATTTAGTAGCAAACGATGATAATTATCCAATTAATTGCACAGGAAGCTTCAACTAAACTCGATGATCGAAAGCCCTCTAACAATTTCGCAAATTGAAGCCCAGATAATGGTGTTCGAGTGTGGTGTAGGTTGCGACTAAGAGGATGGTCAATTTTGATGTTTGGGTTTGTTTCAGGTGTAATTGAGTGTTGTATTCGATTAGTGATTGATAGATGATCGTTTAGATTAGTTTAATTAGATTATTATTATGTTTTAATGTTCGAACGACTATGGAGTTAGAGTGTTTTTGTAATCGATCCGACTTGTAACTGACGAGTTAACTTGATTAAATGATGTATTTAAGTTCGAAACACGTTCTATAGTGATTTGCAACGGTTTTGGATTATAAACGATCGAAATTTGCAGGTTTATAGGGTGGCCGGAAGGCCGCCGGAGTTTGGCCGGGCATTGGCCGGAAAAACGGGCAGTTGGGGAAAAGGGGTTGATTTTTAAAGATTTACACAAATGGCCCTTGTAGTTTAGTTTGTTATTATTTTATGCCCAAACTTTATTATTAAAGTTTCTAAATTGACAATAAACCCCCTTAAACTTTACTTTTTTAAGTTTCAAAACATTTTTAAGTTTACTAACCTTATAATTGTTATAATTATCATTATTATTACTAATAATATTATTATTGTTATCATTACTATTTTTGTTAACATTATTATAATTATTTCTATTTATTTTTTATCAATATTAAAATTATTATTACTATTATCAATATTTAGTAAATTAATTAACTTCCAAAATAATTATACATACATAGCAAGACCTCAAAGTTTCATAAATGGCACATGTGGTCCTTACAAGAACAAAACAACGTTAATTTTTAATTAACAAAAATACAAGATGTTACAAGGCGCATGACCCAACAGTTAGGCATTTTGGCAATATTCTAGGCGCATGGGCACTATGCAGGAGCATGAGTGCCTGGGCGCATGGCCATTTTAGGCGCATGGGACACTTAGTCAAATCTGACCTAAACCTAGGCGCATGGTGTGACAACCGACCTCCAGGTTGTTACCCTAACCCTAGATTACTTGCATCATTATCCATGCTTTGAGTGCTAATAATTGAAACTATACAACCCTACTATGAAATTGGAATCAATTCTTGCTATTTGATGTAAATTATGATTTCATGTGATTTTTACTTTTGATTTTTAACCAAATTAGGTTTCTACCTTTTTGAAAATTAGTGTCCGGGAATGTCAATTAGTCACCCTAGCTAGAATTAAGAATATTAATTGAATCAATTAAAAATATGTGTACACCCTCACACTTGGAAATTTCGGATCATGCAAGAATGATCCTACACATGTTATCAACTAACATCATCTACTAACTAATAATTATACACTACACACCAAATTAATACCCCATAATATTATTTCCTACAATAAAATTAAAACAAAAATGCCTCACTAGAGGCCAAATTCGGCCACCCCCTTCTTGGCCAATCCATGGCCTTCTACACCACCTACATACCCACCACTCCCCTCTCATGCAACTCTCCATATTGCAAGACACACACACTACACTCCTCCTCTCTCTCATTTTCGAATTCACCAGCTGAACACACACATTCTCTTTATCAAACACTCTCTAACCTCTCCTTTCAAGCTCCAAAATCGCGAACAACAACAACAACAACCATCGGCCAGCAGCATACCGCAAGAAAGGTGACTTTTGGTGATGTTTTGAGGCTTGGAACGTGCAATACTTGAGGTTCCAGCTTTTGTTCGAGATTCTCCAGCCTCATCCAAGGAGATTTCATCCATTCACGACCATCCACACCTTCTAAACCGTGAGATACATCAAGTGTAAGCTCACTATGTTCGGTTTTGGTCATTTCTCAAGTTTAACTTCATTGTTCACCTAAAAACCTTACTTTTTCTTGTTGTAACAGAAACCTCTCACCCCACCTTGTTCTTGAAGAGTTCCCAACGTTCTTGAAGGTATATCACATGATATAATGGTCAATCTAAGGGGTAGAACCCGATTTACCTCTTGAAAACCCTATTTTGGTGTTTTTGGCACTATCAAACTTGTGTATCTTGTAACCCTTCAAAACAAAACGTGTAACCTGCTCAAAATGACTTTTAAGACACCTCAATAATCTGATTTTTAAGTAAGATGAAGTTTTGGCAATGATTAAACTTAAGTTACCATGAATCACACATGTGTAATGGTCGGTTTTGGCATATTTTCACCTCTTGAAACCTTTGTATGTGTAGAACCCTTAGGCAACGTGTTGGGACTGTTATTTCAGTAAGTTTTAGTGCATATTATGTTTAATAACATGGTTTGACCTCTGGAACAAAAGACATAATGTGTTTAGACCCATTTTGGTCACTTTCGGGACCCGAAAACGTGTTAAAAGGACTTAAAAAAAAGAAATCTTGAACTATAAACTTTTTAAAAAGTATTCCAGGTTCATTAAGGATTAATAAAGTGTTCTGGAGCTAATGAGAATTTTTAGTGGTCAAATGGTATTTTAAATGGATTTTAAGTGAAACCGGGTGTAAACCGAGAGGCGTTTTTAAGGAAAAATATACGATAAATGGGTTAAATGTTACAAATTATAAAAATCATGATTTTCCAGTAGTTTAAAAGATAAAATAACCTCAAAAGTAAAATAGTTGGTCAAACAAGCTTTTAAAATGGTCAAACCCGACTAAAAACGCATTTTAACGGTTTAAACGTAAAAACGGGTCTTTCAACTTCTAGGGGCAAAATTTGTGATTTAAAAGGTTGGAAACTTATTAAAATGACTTTAAAAAGTCATCTACTGGTTTTAGATTCAAAAAGGCAAGAAATCATAGATAACCATTTTTACACCGTTCGGTTTTACCGTAACCGGCAACGTTAAAAGCGTAATTTGCAAACCGAGACCATAAACTGAATTTTTGGTTATAAACTCTTAAAACTAAGTTAAATTAAGGTCTTGAACCTGATTTTTAAGTATAGAGGTCACTTAATGCAAGAAACTAATCTTAAGGGTAGAAAATGTCAATTTTGAAACTTCAGGGGCAAAACTGTAAATTTTGCAAAACTTCATAACCGACTCCCATAAGTTCATTTTCCCCCTTAAATGGCATAATTACTATATATTCTTGGTTTAGTAATGTAGAAACCTTTGATTTCATGAAAAACCATGACTTTCCATAAAAGGAACCTTTTATACAAACCCTAACCGAATCAAAGCCGAACCCGTCCATTTAAGTCTTAGGCACTATTATTGCTCCTTAAATAGGTTTAGAGCAGTAGCTAATCACTTAATATACTTATGTTAGGGTGCTAGACTTGAGACAATCCCGGCACGCGAAGAATTTCTTTTTGCTTGATATCTAAGGTGAGTTCTAGTGATTCCCCTTTTTACTACTGTTTTGGGGTGAAGCATGCTCTGTTATTTTTGAACTATGATTGTGCTTTACTTGATGATTCTATGTGGGATTGTGGTTACCTGCTGATTCTTATATCATGATCATTAATTCTTTCGTGAACCGCTTGATTTATATGGATAGATCTATTTGGGGAATCCCCCACACACAGTGGCTTCCGTTCCAGGAAGGTTACCCCACTGAGATCCTGAGGGATCGTTGTGGCATGTAACAAGTTTTGTTAAGATTCTATGGTGAACCATCCGGGCAGGTAGGGTTCACTGGTATGGGGCTCAGTTTCTTCCTTCGGGAATATCCGGTAAAACACAACTTTAGAAGAGGCTAACCGGGGACTGAGTGCAGGGTTGATTATGATTTTATTTCTCCCACGATGATAAACAATGATTATTTTCCTTTTAATCAAAGAAGGATTTATTAAGTCCTTTTGTTTTTGAACTTTAAGCACTTGAATTCACCAACTTTATAGTTGACACAATTTTCTTTTGAGCATGTTTCAGGTAATGTTTGAAGAGATCCTAGCTGTTTGAAGACCTAGACCTATCCCCGTGACATGGCATTGGCTTATTCCCTTGATGAAACATTTGAACGATTTATATTTTGTGTTGAACAATTACAATTTCATTTTTATGGATGATTGTAAAACTTAATTGGGGTCTTGATGTGTATCTAGCCCCGTTACCTTTTTAAAACTTAATGCCATGTGATATTCTCTCCTTTGAGCTCTTATAATGGTTTGTTTCCGCTGCCATATGTTGTTGCTAGTCTGTGACGTCCCACCCTATCTGGGCCCGGGGTGTGACAGATTGGTATCAGAGCCAAAGGTTGTAGAGAAGTCGGGAATGCCATAGTAGAACCTAGGCTACAACCCTGATACCCTAGGACTGTCCTTGTGGGAAGTGTTGGAATGATCGGGTTGGGTAAATTGATGATTACACTTGATCAACGTAATCATGAATTTACCGGACGCGTAATTTCCATCACTGATCTTTAGGTTATGGTTGGACTTTTTCTGGTTTATATTGATGATTTGAAACTAATTTAAAAAGGGGATTTAAATGATTTTTATGATGAACTATGTTATCCGATACTACTTGAAGAAACTATTGATCTGGGCAAAACAGACAGCTATATGTTGGAATAACAGATACTATTGCCATCACTACTATTATTAGTACTATTATGTAAATCATGAGCTATGAGAAACCAAATTACTCATGATGTATTTCTTACAGGATAACGATAATGGCTGATAAAGGAAAGGCGCCTGCTCACCCCGACGCTGAGACCGCTCCTACCGGACATCTAAGGAGAGAGAAACCCCAGACGGAGTATGAGGCGTACCTCCGGAGATGCGGACATCCAGGGTGGATATCCGTCACGTCCGAAGACACTGAGGCTTCCGAGGACTCTTCCTCCACATCACCTTCCCGAAGCCGAACGCGATCCCACTCTCCTCAAGTAGCTGCTCCCACCCTCTCACCCATCCCACCTATTGGGAATAGGGGTGCGCGTACTGTCACCCGACCTCGCAAGAGCGTTAGACCAGGATCCTCCGTATCCTTTAGGATGCCTCCTCCTCCTCCCCCGCCTGTTAGGATTCCGACATCGGTACCCCCACTGTTTGACCCTCGCGACGAGCGCCTGATGCCGCCGAGACATAGTATGTATGACGGCCCCACTGTACTGGCTGGTGATAGGTACTCCCAGTCGAGTCGCCGGGCGAGTGATGTAGGACCCTCCGATGCGACACTAGATGAGATTTTGAGGACTGTTCGCCGTCATGAGCTGACTGTTCAGCACGCCACTCGAACTTCTCAGTCGGCCCAGTTCCAGGCGATGATGGCTACACAGGGAGTGAAGCGTCTGGAGCAGGAGCAGAGGAAGAAGGGTACCGGGTGGTTTGGATGGTTAAAGAGGAAGTGGATGTGAGAACTGGAGTACTCAGTGGGATTTATCTGTCTGTGGACAGTAGAAGGAAACTATTTGAATTCTTATTTGAGACTATTATTTTATTATTATGGGGGTGATGGCACCTTCCAAATTGTAAGAGCATGACTCTGATTCTACTCGTTTGGATGATACTATGTTGACTGCTTTTGAGATGCTAAAAACTTTTTAACTGTCTGTATTAAACTGCTATATGTTTTGTTGTGTTTTGAGATTGTCTGTGCCTTTTCTAAATTGTTGCCCAACTATTATATCATGTTTTGAATTGGACATTTAAGGTTCTTTAGTGGGTTGTAAATACATGTATGTGCATGCTATGATTCCTCTTCCGAGGCATGGTGCGATAGGATAATGATGCCTAGGCTATCCGAAACAAAATTTATGAGATGCTAAACGAATCTATTTGTGATACTATCAGAATGCCGACTCGCAGAGGAACACGTTTTGGTCGACGTGGAGCCACCAGAGGCCGCCATGAGGGAGCAAGGCCTACTGGAACCCAACCTACTCCACCAGGGACTCCCCACGGGGAGAATACTAATCAAGAGGGTGACGAAAGGATTGCTAACCTCGTAGCTCAGCAACTGGCCAACGCCATTCCGACTATCATTGCACAGATAAATGCAGACCGGGATAACACTACTGGGAATGAACGGCCGATAAACGCTGAGAGCCACGATGATGAAGCTGAGGAGTTAAGGAATGGGTGCTCTTACAAGACCTTTATGGCCTGCAAGCCCAAGGACTTCTATGGCACCGAGGGTGCCATAGAGACTTACAGGTGGATCGACGAAATGGAAGCCGTCTTAGACATCAGCGAGTGCAAGATGGAGCACATGGTGAGATTTGCATCACAATCTCTCAAAGGATCAGCTCTTGAATGGTGGAAGTCCATTACCCAGAGCCGTGGAAGAAACGTTGCCAATCGAATGGGTTGGACTGAATTCCGAGAGTTAATGACCAACAAATATTGCCCCATCAATCAACTCGAGAAGCTGGAGACAGAATTTTTAAGCTTGGAGATGAAGGGACCCAACTACACCGAATACATCAATCGTTTCTTAGCCCTGTCCCGACTTGTGCCACATTTGGTGACGCCAGAAGCCAAAGGTGTAGCACGGTTCATCTGGGGACTACACCCAAGAGTTAGGGGTATGGTTCGTGCCTCTCAGCCGATGACCCTACAAGCTGCTGTCGACCTTACCAGCAGTCTGACTGACGATCTTATTAGGGCTGGATGGACCGATCAAGGAAGGGCTGATGAGAAGAAGAAGTTTGTTGGAGACAAGAGGAAGTGGTTTGAAGCAAAAAGAGCGATTGGAAGTAGCAGTGGGTCGAGTAGAAGGAGTTCTGAAGGAATGAGACGTGATGATCAAGGAAGCAAAAACCGGAGATTGTATACGGGGACAAGCCCACTCTGCAGCAAGTGCAAGTTACATCATCAAGGAGAATGTAACCCGATGCCCTGTTTTAGGTGCAAGAGAACAGGCCATCTAATTAAGGACTGTACTTATGTACCGGGGAAACAATGCTACGAGTGTGGAGATCCAGGGCATATGAGGAACAAGTGTCCTAAGCTGGGTAGAGACAAGGATGCCAAGCCCAATAAGCCTAAGGGAAGAGCTTTCGTTATGGACCCAGCAGGAGCTCGTAAGGAACCCGACGTTGTCAACGGTACGTTCCTTGTAAATAATCATCCCGCTACTGTACTGTTTGATACTGGAGCGACTGCTAGTTTTATCTCTAGTACCTTTAGGCAATTGATTAACTTAGACGCGTGCACCTTGACTGATACATTTACCGTAGAACTAGCTGACGGTAATATTTTAGAAGCTAACGAAATCATTAGGGATTGCCCCCTGAATCTAAAAGGGAATGTGTTTAAGATTGACTTGATGCCCATTAAGTTAGGAGGATTTGATGTTGTCGTGGGTATGGACTGGTTAGCGAAGCATAAAGTTGAAATCGTATGCGATGAGCGACTGCTCAA
The DNA here is from genome assembly GCA_025215565.1 of Flaveria ramosissima. NCBI lineage: Eukaryota > Viridiplantae > Streptophyta > Magnoliopsida > Asterales > Asteraceae > Flaveria > Flaveria ramosissima. The sequence goes on from CM046037.1 coordinate 57,892,840, forward strand.
GATACCATTGAGCGTTGAAGAAGTGTTAGTGGTAGAAGGAGAAAGGAGTAACACTCTATACCCTATGATATCTCACTTGAAAGCTACCAAGAGCTTGAAGAGGGGATGTCCAGCTTTTATAGTCTATGTGATGAAAACCCAAAAGAGAAGAAAATCGAAGAGATTCCCGTAGTTTCGGAATACCCAGAGGTGTTTCCGGAAGAACTACCAGGACTTCCTCCGAATCGACAAGTGGAATTCCAGATAGACTTGATGCCTGGTGCTGCACCAGTAGCCAAGGCACCGTACCGGCTCGCCCCACCCGAGATGAAGGAGCTAATGGTACAAATTCAAGAACTAATGGACAAGGGATTTATACGTCCGAGTGTCTCTCCATGGGGTGCCCCAGTGCTATTCGTGAAAAAGAAGGACGGAACGCTGCGAATGTGTATTGATTACAGGGAGTTGAATAAGCTGACCATAAAGAACCGTTACCCTCTCCCGAGAATAGACGACTTATTTGATCAATTGCAGGGAGCAAGTTACTTCTCCAAAATAGACTTGAGGTCAGGATACCACCAGCTGAAGATAAGAGAAGAAGATATACCAAAACTGCCTTCCGAACTAGGTATGGACACTATGAGTATTTGGTCATGCCCTTTGGACTGACTAATGCTCCAGCAGCATTCATGGACCTCATGAATCGCGTTTGCCGCCCTTACCTCGACAAGTTTGTGATCGTGTTTATCGACGACATACTAATTATTCTCAAACTAAAGACGAGCACGAGAAGCATCTCAGGCTAATCCTTGAATTGCTCAAGAATGAGCAACTATATGCCAAGTTCTCGAAATGTGAATTCTGGATGCGCCAGATCCAATTCTTAGGTCATGTGGTAAATAAGGATGGGATTCAAGTTGACCCTTCCAAGATTGAGGCCATAAAGAATTGGAAGATTCCTGAGACTCCTACGGAGATAAGGCAATTCTTAGGACTGGCTGGCTATTACCGAAGATTTATAAAGGACTTCTCGCGTATAGTGCAACCTTTGACCGCACTAACCAAGAAAAACACAACCTTTGTGTGGGAGCGAGAGCAGAATGAGGCGTTTGAAACACTTAAAGAGAAGTTATGCAGTGCACCTATACTTGCTCTTCCAGAAGGAGTAGAAGACTTCGTGGTCTATTGTGACGCTTCGCGTCAAGGACTAGGATGTGTATTGATGCAACGCAATAAGGTGATTGCTTACGCATCGAGACTGCTGAATGATCATGAGAAGAACTACACGACGCACGATCTGGAGTTGGGTGCCGTGGTGTTTGCCCTTAAGATGTGGAGGCATTACCTTTATGGCACAAAGTGCATTATCTACACCGACCATAGAAGCTTGCAGCATATCCTTGACCAAAAGATGCTCAACATGCGTCAGAGAAGATGGGTTGAGCTATTGAACGATTATGAGTGCGAGATCCGCTACCACCCTGGTAAGGCCAATGTTGTGGCGGATGCGTTAAGTCGAAAGGAAAGAGAGAAACCTCTTCGAGTACGAGCCTTAAGAATGAGTGTGTATACCAACCTTATAGCAAAATTGAAGGAAGCTCAAGGCGAGGCATTAAAGGAAGAGAAACTAAAGGAAGAAGGATTGACTGGAATGGAAAAGCGATTGGAGATAGGGGACGATGGTACATATAGATATGGTGGAAGGACTTGGGTGCCAAAACACGGAGGAATTCGAGAAGTAATCCTCGATGAAGCACACAAGTCTAGGTATTCAATTCATCCTGGAAGTGATAAGATGTACCAGGATTTAAAGACACTTTTCTGGTGGCCAGGAATTAAGAGATCAATCGCTGTTTATGTGGGGAAATGTTTAACTTGTGCCATGGTAAAAGCTGAGAACCAAAAACCATCGGGAACGTTGCAGCAACCTGAGATTCCCGAATGGAAATGGGATAATGTTACGATGGATTTCGTTACCAAGCTGCCTAGAACGTTTAAAGGTCACGATGCTATTTGGGTAATAGTGGATAGATTAACCAAATCAGCTCACTTCTTGCCAATTAGAGAAGACTACGATATGACGAAACTGGCCCAACTTTATGTCGACGAGATTGTAACAAGGCATGGAGTGCCTCTGTCGATCATCTCAGACCGTGATAGCCGTTTCACCTCTCGTTTTTGGAAATCGTTCCAGCAAGCTTTAGGAACCCGTTTAGATCTTAGCACGGCTTACCACCCTCAGACCGACGGACAGAGCGAAAGAACTATTCAAACGATGGAAGATATGTTGAGAGCTTGCGTGATGGACTTTGGCGGAAACTGGGATAACCATCTTCCTTTGGTGGAATTCGCCTATAACAACAGTTACCACGCGAGTATCAAAGCCGCTCCGTACGAGGTCCTTTATGGCAGGAAATGCCGATCACCCTTGAGTTGGAATGAGATTGGTGACAGCCAAGTGATGGGACCCGACATAGTGTTGGAAACCACCGATAAGATCTATAAGATAAAGGAACGACTGAGAGCAGCTAGAGACCGACAGAAGAAGTACGCCGACAGGAGGCGGAAACCTCTAGAGTTCCAAGTGGGCGACAGAGTGATGCTAAAAGTAGCACCGTGGAAAGGAACGGTGAGATTCGGAAAAAGAGGAAAACTAAGCCCAAGATACATTGGACCATTTGAGATAATGGCAAGAATTGGCCCAGTAGCATATAAGTTGAAACTACCCCCGGGATTGAGTCACATACACGACACCTTTCATGTGTCAAACTTGAAAAAGAGCATGGTAGACAAAACCCTGGAACTACCATTAAAAGAAGCAAGGATAAGCGACAAACTGAACTTTGTGGAAGAACCTGTGGAGATCACGGATCGTTTGGTCAAACAACTCCGGCGGAGCCGCATACCCAAGGTTAAAGTTAGATGGAACTCCAAGCGAGGACCTGAATTTACTTGGGAACGTGAAGATGAAATGAGAAAGAACTATCCACACCTCTTCAAACCCACCCGTTCAGTCCCTAATCAGAGTTAAATTTCGGGACGAAATTTCCTAAACGGTGGGAGAATGTGACAACCGACCTCCAGGTTGTTACCCTAACCCTAGATTACTTGCATCATTATCCATGCTTTGAGTGCTAATAATTGAAACTATACAACCCTACTATGAAATTGGAATCAATTCTTGCTATTTGATGTAAATTATGATTTCATGTGATTTTTACTTTTGATTTTTAACCAAATTAGGTTTCTACCTTTTTAAAATTAGTGTCCGGGAATGTCAATTAGTCACCCTAGCTAGAATTAAGAATATTAATTGAATCAATTAAAAATATGTGTACACCCTCACACTTGGAAATTTCGGATCATGCAAGAATGATCCTACACATGTTATCAACTAACATCATCTACTAACTAATAATTATACACTACACACCAAATTAATACCCCATAATATTATTTCCTACAATAAAATTAAAACAAAAATGCCTCACTAGAGGCCAAATTCGGCCACCCCCTTCTTGGCCAATCCATGGCCTTCTACACCACCTACATACCCACCACTCCCCTCTCATGCAACTCTCCATATTGCAAGACACACACACTACACTCCTCCTCTCTCTCATTTTCGAATTTCACCAGCTGAACACACACATTCTCTCTATCAAACACTCTCTAACCCTCTCCTTTCAAGCTCCAAAATCGCGAACAACAACAACAACAACCATCGGCCAGCAGCATACCGCAAGAAAGGTGACTTTTGGTGATGTTTTGAGGCTTGGAACGTGCAATACTTGAGGTTCCAGCTTTTGTTCGAGATTCTCCAGCCTCATCCAAGGAGATTTCATCCATTCACGACCATCCACACCTTCTAAACCGTGAGATACATCAAGTGTAAGCTCACTATGTTCGGTTTTGGTCATTTCTCAAGTTTAACTTCATTGTTCACCTAAAAACCTTACTTTTTCTTGTTGTAACAGAAACCTCTCACCCTCACCTTGTTCTTGAAGAGTTCCCAACGTTCTTGAAGGTATATCACATGATATAATGGTCAATCTAAGGGGTAGAACCCGATTTACCCCTTGAAAACCCTATTTTGGTGTTTTTGGCACTATCAAACTTGTGTATCTTGTAACCCTTCAAAACAAAACGTGTAACCTGCTCAAAATGACTTTTAAGACACCTCAATAATCTGATTTTTAAGTAAGATGAAGTTTTGGCAATGATTAAACTTAAGTTACCATGAATCACACATGTGTAATGGTCGGTTTTGGCATATTTTCACCTCTTGAAACCTTTGTATGTGTAGAACCCTTAGGCAACGTGTTGGGACTGTTATTTCAGTAAGTTTTAGTGCATATTAAGTTTAATAACATGGTTTGACCTCTGGAACAAAAGACATAATGTGTTTAGACCCATTTTGGTCACTTTCGGGACCCGAAAACGTGTTAAAAGGACTTAAAAACAAGAAATCTTGAACTATAAACTTTTTAAAAAGAATTCCAGGTTCATTAAGGATTAATAAAGTGTTCTGGAGCTAATGAGAATTTTTAGTGGTCAAATGGTATTTTAAATGGATTTTAAGTGAAACCGGGTGTAAACCGAGAGGCGTTTTTAAGGAAAAATATACGATAAATGGGTTAAATGTTACAAATTATAAAAATCATGATTTTCCAGTAGGTTAAAAGATAAAATAACCTCAAAAGTAAAATAGTTGGTCAAACAAGCTTTTAAAATGGTCAAACCCGACTAAAAACGCATTTTAACGGTTTAAACGTAAAAACGGGTCTTTCAACTTCTAGGGGAAAATTTGTGATTTAAAAGGTTGGAAACTTATTAAAATGACTTTAAAAAGTCATCTACTGGTTTTAGACTCAAAAAGGCAAGAAATCATAGATAACCATTTTTACACCGTTCGGTTTTACCGTAACCGGCAACGTTAAAAGCGTAATTTGCAAACCGAGACCATAAACTGAATTTTTGGTTATAAACTCTTAAAACTAAGTTAAATTAAGGTCTTGAACCTGATTTTTAAGTATAGAGGTCACTTAATGCAAGAAACTAATCTTAAGGGTAGAAAATGTCAATTTTGAAACTTCAGGGGCAAAACTGTAAATTTTGCAAAACTTCATAACCGACTCCCATAAGTTCATTTTCCCCCTTAAATGGCATAATTACTATATATTCTTGGTTTAGTAATGTAGAAACCTTTGATTTCATGAAAAACCATGACTTTCCATAAAAGGAACCTTTTATACAAACCCTAACCGAATCAAAGCCGAACCCGTCCATTTAAGTCTTAGGCACTATTATTGCTCCTTAAATAGGTTTAGAGCAGTAGCTAATCACTTAATATACTTATGTTAGGGTGCTAGACTTGAGACAATCCCGGCACGCGAAGAATTTCTTTTTGCTTGATATCTAAGGTGAGTTCTAGTGATCCCCTTTTTACTACTGTTTTGGGATGAACATGCTCTACTTTTTTGAACTATGATTGTGCTTTATTTGATGATACTATGTGGGATTGTGGTTACCTGCTAATTCTTATATCATGATCATTAATTCTTTCGTGAACCGCTTGATTTATATGGATAGATCTATTTGGGGAATCCCCCACACACAGTGGCTTCCGTTCCAGGAAGGTTACCCCACTGAGATCCTGAGGGATCGTTGTGGCATGTAACAAGTTTTGTTAAGATTCTATGGTGAACCATCCGGGCAGGTAGGGTTCACTGGTATGGGGCTCAGTTTCTTCCTTCGGGAATATCCGGTAAAACACAACTTTAGAAGAGGCTAACCGGGGACTGAGTGCAGGGTTGATTATGATTTTATTTCTCCCACGATGATAAACAATGATTACTTTCCTTTTAATCAAAGAAGGATTTATTAAGTCCTTTTGTTTTTGAACTTTAAGCACTTGAATTCACCAACTTTATAGTTGACACAATTTTCTTTTGAGCATGTTTCAGGTAATGTTTGAAGAGATCCTAGCTGTTTGAAGACCTAGACCTATCCCCGTGACATGGCATTGGCTTATTCCTTGATGAAACATTTGAACAATTTATATTTTGTGTTGAACAATTACAATTTCATTTTTATGGATGATTGTAAAACTTAATTGGGGTCTTGATGTGTATCTAGCCCCGTTACCTTTTTAAAACTTAAATGCCATGTGATATTCTCTCCTTTGAGCTCTTATAATGGTTTGTTTCCGCTGCCATATGTTGTTGCTAGTCTGTGACGTCCCACCCTATCTGGGCCCGGGGTGTGACACATGGGAACTATTTGGGCGCATGGGCTACCAACCAAGGCTAATCAACATCATTAAATCCCAAACCAAACCCGAATATGTTCTAAGCTTAGTTCTTACATTCTAAGCATCATAAAACATACATAACATAATCATAACCATATATTCACCCAAATCAAACCCCCCCGCAGTCACATACACACATACATACAGGTATAAACACCCGTTTAATATAAACGTTTATACATGCATTTCCAGCCACAAAATCAGTTAAAACATGTAAAGAGGGGGTTCTGAACTTACCTTATGCAACTTTGAGTATGACATCCTTCAAACCCATTTGCTATGAGTTCAAACACCTAAAACCCACCAAACACACACAACCGAACACAAATGCACACATAAGCATATAACCGAGGCTAAACCCAGCCAAGAACACTTAAAACATCAAATTCTTACCTTAGAATCCAAATTATCCTTGTTCTTCTTCAAACACCAGATAATTCTCTCTACCCTCTCTCCCCAAAACCGGTTTCAAAAAGGAAAAAGTAACATGGCAAGGGCGGCCATGTTGCTTTATCTACCGACTTTTAGCCCCTCAACTTGGGTTAAATTGCATTTCCTTCTTTTTCTGGGCTTTTATTCTTTCTTTCTCATCTGCTACAAGTACACTCCCCTTAAATAGGTTTTGTCCCCGAAACCTTTTATTCCTCGAATAGTCGTGGGTAATGCTGCCTCAATTCTTCTTCAGTCTCCCACGTAGATTCGGATCCCTTTCGGTGTTTCCACTGTACCCGCACCAAGGGGACCATTTTATTCCATAACCTCCATTCATTCCGATCAATGATCGCCACTGGTTGCTCCACATAATTGACCCGTTCATCTACTTCAATGTCCTCTAGTGGTACGATCATATTTTCATCAGCTAAACACTTCCGCAGATGAGATACATGGAATGTCTGGTGAATTCCACTTAACTCATCTGGTAGTTCCAATCTATAAGCCACCTCTCGTACTCGAGCAATAATTCGGAAGGGCATTATGTATCTCGGGCTGAACTTGCCCCGTTTTCTAAACCGAATGATGCCCTTCCAAGGTGAGACTTCCAACATGACTCTATCACCCACCTTGAACTCAATTGGTCTACCTCGTTTATCGGCATACGACATTTGCCTATCTTTGGCGGCATTCTTAAAGGCTTTGATCTTTTCAAGTTTCTCAGTCGTAGCATCGATCACTTCAACGCTTCCCAACTCATTCCGACCAATATCTCCCCAACAAGTGAGCGTTCTACATCTCCTATCGTATAGCATCTCATAAGGCGGCTTACCAATGCTGGCATGATAACTGTTATTATATGAGAACTCGGCTAACAGTAAATGGTCATCCAAACTTCCTCCAAAATCAATGACGCATGCCCGAAGCATATCTTCTAGCGTTTGGATAGTACTCTCTGACTGACCATCCGTCTGAGGATGATAAGTCGTGCTGATATGTAACCTCGTCCCCATCGCATCTTGGAATTTCTTCTAGAACGTGGATGTAAACCGGGTGTCCCGATCAAACACAATGGACACTGGTACTCCATGACGAGCTACAATCTCCTTGATGAACATATCCGCTAGTCTTTTCGAAGAATACATCTCTCGGATCGGCAGGAAGTGAGCACTCTTTGTCAGTTGATCAACTATCACCCATATGGCATTATACCCTTTCGCGCTACACGATAACTTCGTGATAAAGTCCAAGATGATATGCTTCTACTTCCACTCGTATATATCCAAAGATTGGATCTTCCCGTAAGACTTCTGATGCTCCGCCTTCACTTGCAAGCAGGTAAGGCACTTACTCACATACTCCGCTACATCGCGCTTCATACCCGGCCACCAATAATCTTTCTTCATGTCCTGATACATCTTGGTGGCACCGGGATGGATGGAGTATCGAGTCTTATGAGCTTCATACATGAACTTTCCACGTAAAACCCCATAACAAGGAATCCACATCCGTCTGAATCGAGTTCTAACATCAAGAGTGTTTTCACCTAACTCCGCGACTAGACTTCTCATCCTTTCAGAGTTCAGACGATCTTCTTTCAACGCCTCGTCTTGAAACTCTTTGACCTGCTTCATCACATCAGAGGTCATAACCAACTAATAAGCCTTCAGCCGTATCGGTTCAGGCCTCTCCTTCTGGCTAAGGGCATCTGCCACTACGTTGGCCTTGCCCGGATGGTAATGGATCTCGAAATCATAATCCTTAATGAGCTCCAACCATCACCTCTGTCTCATATTCAAATCATTTTGCTCGAAGAAATACTTCAACCTTTTGTGGTTGGTGAAGATGGTGCACTTCGTCCCGTACAGGTAGTGCCTCCAAATCTTTAGTGCAAAGACCACAGCTGCTAGAACTAAGTCATGAGTAGGATAATTCACCTCATGAATCTTCAACTGTCGGTATGCGTAGGCTATAACCTTTCCTCGCTACATCACACACAACCTAACCCCGAGTAAGAAGCATCTGAACTGACCATCAATTCCTTACTTCTTTGGGTAATGACAAGACAGGAGCTTGAGTCAACCGTGTCTTTAACTCTTCAAAAGCCTTCTCCTGATCTTGACCCCATACAAACTTCACATCCTTACGGGTCAGCTTAGTCAACGGAGAAGCTATCTTGGAGAAGTCTTGGATGAATCTTTGATAATATCCCGCCAACCCCCAGAAACTCTGGATCTCGGATAACGTCTTTGGAGACTTCCATTGCATCACCGCCTCTACCTTTGCCGGGTCTACCATAATCCCCTAAGGATTTACCACGTGACCTAAGAACTGAACTTCTCGCAACCAGAACGCGTACTTGGAGAACTTAGTATATAACTTCTCCTTTCTCAATGTCTCAACACTTCCCTAATTTGACCGGCATGCTCTTCTTCGCTCATCGAGTAAATCAGGATATCATTAATAAAACAATCACTGATTTATCTAACATCGGCCAACACACTCGATTCATCAAGTCCATAAAGGTAGTTGGCGTGTTGGTTAAACCAAAAGACATAACGAGGAACTCGTAGTGTCCATAGCGCGTTCAAAAAGCTGTTTTAGGAATATCTTGCTCCTTCGCCTTCAATTGATGGTAGCCAGATCGAAGATCTATCCTCGAGAACCAAGTGGCACCTTGGAGCTGATCTAACAGTCATCAATTCTCGCTAATGGATACCGATTCTTCACCGCCAACTTGTTCAACTCGCGGTAGTCGATACCATCCTCATACTACCGTTCTTCTTCTTAACAAATAAGACTGGAGCACCCCAAGGAGAGATACTCGGTATAATGAACCCTTTATCAAGCAACTCTTGCAGTTGCTCCATCAGTTTCTTCATCTCAGAGGGGGCTAACCGATACGACGCCTTAACAACGGGCTGGGCATCAGGTATCAAGTCAATCTGAAATTCGATTTCACAGTCCGGTGGCACACCTGGTAAGTCTTCCAGAAACACGTCTAGAAAGTCACACATAACTGGTACATCAGACAATTGTGGGGTTGATGTATCCTCATCCTTCCTGTAGGCCAAGTAGGCACTACATCCACGTCTCATGCACTTTCCCGCCACCGACATCGAAATCACCTTCGGAATTGTAGTGGCTCGGTCACCGTAGATCGTCACTGAACTCCCGTCAGGTGCTGTCAATTGGATCATCTTCTTGCGACACACAATGTTCGCCTCGTAGTCCGCCAACCAATCCATTCCTAAGACTACATCAAACCCGTCTAAAGTTATCACGAACGGTCTAACATGAAACTTATGACCTTCTAATTCTATGTCACAACCTTCTTTCATTACTGAAATCCTAGTAGACTCTACATCGAAGGGCTCATCAATATTCCTACTACTAACATGCATCTTAGAACAGAAAGCAGCAGAAATGAAACTCCTACTAGCACCTGAATCAAATAACACAGAAGAAAGAGTTTGATTTACTAGAAACGTACCTGACATGACATCGGGGTCCGTCCTAGCCTCCTTTATTGGTAAAATTTCAATCAAAACAATTTATTGGTAAAGTTTGCCTTCTTCGCTGCCCCAAAGCTTTCGGTCCTCGGCTTCTTGCAGTCCCTGCTCATGTGGCCCTCTCCACCAAAGTTGTAACACCTCGCCACCTTACACTCCTCGCCATATGACCAGGCTTCCCACGCTTGAAGCATACATTCAATCCCCACCTACACTCTCTAGTATGCTCCCTTCCACATTTGCCACACCTTTTTGACCCCGCACAGGGTCATCCACCTTCGCAACTTTATTGTTTAGAGCGGCTCCGCCACGACCAAACTGTTTCCCATTCCAGTTCCGATCACCACCTCCTTTCTCTACCACCTCAACCGTTGCCACCTCCCTATCATCATATAATCTTCCAGCCAGGTCAACCACCTACCTAAACGTACCAGGCCGGGCAACAATCATGTGCCTACGGATATCCACCGGCAAGCCCTGGATGTATCTCTTGATCTTTCGTGACACAGGCGTCACCTGATTTGGCACCAGCCGTGCCATCTCGTTAAACTTGGTGGTTTATTGTGGGTGTGTCATGGTTCCCGCCTCCAACTGCAGGAATTCTCTCTCCACCTTGTCGAGCTTTCTGTGAGGACATGACTCCTCAATCACTAACTTCTTCAGCTCGTTCCATCTCATTCTCCCAATCGCCCTGCTACCCTCGGCTTGGACGATATTGTCCCACCAACACAGTGCCGTGTCCAAAAACGAGTGCGTAGCAAACTTCACCTTTTGATCTTCCCGGCACTCGCTGATATCAAGTACCGCCTCCATCTCTCTCACCCTCCGATGAGAGCAGCAGCAGTGCCGTTGCCATCCCAAGTCGGGGCTTGCTTATCCGAAATGCCCCATAGTTACAGCCTCGAGCTGTTTCGGGCACAACTTCCTCCCCCTCCTCGTCATCAGAGACAACCGTTTCAGCCTCCGGTTGCTCTCTCTCCCCCGTGGGCCTATTCCTCTCCTTCCTCTCTCCTTCCCTTACCGCTTTAATCACCTTGGTTATGACAGATGGTATGATCGTCTGCATGACCTGATGGACCTCCTCGACAACAGCCTCCTTCACTGAGGCTCTTAGATTGGCACTCTCATCACCACCCTCTGGGTGTAGAGTCTCGGGCTCTTCGCAACCCATCTCAGCAGCCTTAGCTCTTCCTGTCGTGACCCGTGGTCCAGCACCACATCCACCGCGACCTCCACCTCGAGAAGCCTTTGACTTAAATATTGTAAGTCCCTAATTATAGTTGTCACTTGCAATTAGCCACTTACTTTACTCTTCATACCCCAAGCATTTCCTATCCTGACTACATCAGTATTCAAATCTACTAAAGGCAAACCGGTCATATAACATGCACACATAATACCGGTTAACATTAAAGAGAATTCCTGATGGCACATAGCTACTCGGACTAGCACCCCTTCCCTTTGTCCCATTCTCAGTTTAAGTTTAGGTTTTTGAAAATATTTACCCATTTTTCTTAAACTTTGGCTCTGATACCAACTTATAAGGCCCCGTTCCCGGGACACTTGCAGTTGGGCAATCATCGCACATAAAACATAAAGTATACATTTAAACTTAATAAAACATCGCAACGGAATAACTTAAAACCATTTCATATATTAATGACTTCTTTTCCAAAACAATACAACATAGTTAACAATTACAAAATATCATCGTTTGCATTACATCAAAAAACGTAATAGTTATACAAATGGATGCCATCCAAAACAAGCCAAGTAGCTGCCCCGTGCCATCCTCAACAACAATTACCTGCCAACTGGAAACACATAAAAGTCAGCGTTGCTGAGTGAGTTATAGTTTTATAATAAAAATACTTTACTTTCGTTTTAAACCGTTCTATACTTTCTTTCGCGATCATACATCATATGTACAAATAGATAATTTAAATACTATCTTTCATCATCATACATCATTGTACGTTACTCGTTATCTTTCATTCATTCATACTCATACTTATCATTCACTTCTTACATCACATACGTTCGTCATTAACATTCGATGACATGTACTATACCTCGAATATTATGCACGAAGTTGGCTACTTGGGTCTAGGGCAAGTACAATCAGCACTATCATTCTCTTCTCATTCTAGACCAATGCCATATGCTATACCCCGAACATTGTGCACGAAGCTGGTTACTGGGCCTGAGGTCTATCAATAGACACCGAACATTATGCACGAAGCTGACTCCAGTACCTAGGGCAAGCGGCAAATTTCCCATACATATGGTCAATCACAAAGATTGGACCCAGTGTGCATCCTTCTGGGGTAGCTAACCCGCACACAGTTGAGCTAACACCCTTCATTGGGTGTGAACCTCCTTACATTTTCTTGCAAGACTTTCTTACATTCATTCTTTCATTAATGCATTCATTCATTCATTCTTTACGTTCTTCTTTTCATTATCATTAACTTCCGCTTTACGTTACATAATACTTTCCATTTACTTCCATAATCATACCACGTAAAGCCACGGAAATAATATAATAAGGAACAATAACATATATACATGGCATCAATCATATCACATACAACATAATTCAACACCATAAAGTCAACTTACATCACCCCAAGAACATCCCAAGTCCAGTCCTAAAACTTCCTTTTTTCCTTAAATTCAGAAATAATTCTAAGTCCTTTAGGCACATGGGCACTATGCAGGCGCATGGGAACACTTAGGCGCATGGGAGCATTTGGGCGCATGGGCACTATTTGGGCGTATGACCAAACACTTAGGAATTTTGACAATATTCTAGGCACATACATAACACATACACAACATAATCATAACCATATATTCACCCAAATCAAACCCCACCCGCAGTCACACACACACACATACGAGTATAAACACCCATTTAATAAAAACGTTCACACATGCATTTCCAGCCCTAAAATCAGTTAAAACATGTAAAGAGGGGGTTCTAGAACTCACCTTATGCAACTTTGAGTAAGACTTCCTTCAAACCCATTTGATATGAGTTCAAACACCTAAGACCCACCAAAATACACATAACCGAACACAAATGCACACATAAGCACATAACCGAGGCTAAACCCACCTAAGAACACTTAAAACATCAAATTCTTACCTTAGAATCCGAATGCTCCTTATTCTTCTTCAAACAACCAAGAATTCTCTATACCCTCTCTCTCTAAAACCAGTTTCAAAAAGGATAAAGTAACATGGCAAGGGCGGCCATGATGCTTTATCCACCAACTTTTTATTCTTTTGTCCTTTTTAACATATTTAGCCCCTCAACTTGAGTTAAATTGTATTTCTTTCTTTTTCTGCACTTTTATTCTTTCTTTCTCATCTTTTTAAATTTATGGGTGTTACAAGCAAGGACATATTATGCAAACAATGTTAAGAAAGAAGGAGTCAAGGATGATTTCACATTACGACCTTATCATACGGTTCAAGTGTTAAAGAAAGGAAAGCTTGTTTCCGAAGCTAAGTTGTTTTCGAAAGAAACTCATTCTTCCAAAAGACAAATAGCCTCGAAAGACAAGTCAAAGCATAAGAAAAGAAATAAAAGGAAACCTTCTGAGAAGAAGTCTTCTTCTGAGGAAATAGCGGTGATAACTTCTTTCGAGAAGAGAGAAGCCTCGTAAGCAAGTCATGTTGTTCAAGCTTTAACAAGCTCATCTACTCCGATAAACCAAAGGATGAAATGGAAGATCAAAGAAGATACTGCAACCCAAACCTCTTCTTTAACAATCATAATTGAACCCCCATGCATACATTTTTGTTCAATTACCATATCTACATTAGAAGAACCCAAGAATAACAAGGCTTGGGTTTCCAATAGAAATTAAACATTTCACCTTATGTGCAGGGACATCTACATGAAAAAATGGCAATGTGTGGATTTTAGATAGTGGATGCTCTAGGCACATGACAGGGAACTGATCTCTTCTTCAACAATTTGAAAATTTTGATGGAGGTCCTGTTCAATTTGGAGGTGAAGTCGGAGGATACATTTTTGGTACAAGTATGTATCCAATGGTAAGTTAAAGGTTGACAAAGTAAACTTCGTCAAATAGCTAGAAGACAATCTTTAAAGAGTTTCTTAATTCTGCGATCAGAAGCACCAAATGCTTTTCACAAAACATCAGTGCATTATCCTCAAACCCGAGATGACAATTCCTCAGGAATTGGTGCTTCTCAGATCTCCCAAGAGAGGAGACATGTACAAGCTGGATATGAACAAAGCTTCCCCACAAGGTGAAGTGTCATGCTTTTTTTCCAAAGCTAATTGTGATGAGTCAACTATATGGCATAAAAGAATGTGTCACGTTAATCTTAAAACAATGAACAATTTGGTTAAAAATAACTTGGTACATGGTGTGCCTAAAAAGGAATTTCCCTGCAAAGATAACTATGTTGCTTGTCTAAAATGGAAGCAACACTGGGCATCTCATACATCGAAAGAAGTTAACTCTATCACTACTCCATTACAATTATTGCACATGGATCTATTGGTCCCACAATTATAATGAGCGTTGAAAGGAAATCATACTACCTTGTGATTGTTGAAACTCGGTATTCTTCTTAAGATTTAAAAATGAAACTGCTGAAACTTTAAAATCTTTTATTATGAAAATAGAAAATCAAATTGATCATAAGGTAAAAATCATAAGAAGTTATCACGAAACTAGGTTTAACAATCAAGTTATTGACTCATTCTGTAACTCAAAAGGGATTGTCAGACAATACAGTGCTAATAAAACTCTTCAATAACATAATGTTGCTGAGAGAAGAAATAGGACACTTATTGAGGCTTCTAGAACTATGTTAGTTGATTCAAAGCCGCCTCTGACTTTCTGGGGCAGAGGCAGTCAGCACTGCATGTTATGTACAAAACTGGGTAGTTAAGCCCCATGGAAAAACCCCTTATGAGCTATGGAACAAGTGGCCACCGTTCATTGGCTTTCTTAGGTCCTTAAGGCAGCAGGTGGACCATACTTGACACAAAACACAATTTGGCAAAAGTTGCTGAAAAGTCGGATGATGCTACCTTTGTTAGATATTCCTCTAACTTTATTGCTTATAGAGTTTATAACATAAAAATCAACTAATCATCCAACATTGTTGTAAATAAGCACACTTCTTGTGTTAAAAGGGATGGACCTGACCATATTTTTGACTTAGAATTGTTACCAAACTATTCTAAACCTTCTTGTGAGAATGTTTCAGCTGGAACAGTAACTCAAAGTGATTCTGATGATGATGATCAACTGTTTGAGTTACCCAGACCTATTTCATGTTCTCCAGGAATCAATGAAGCTCCCACTAATGAAAGTCCTGTATGCATAAACATCTCAGGAACCAGTGAAACTTTAACAAGATGTCAACAAAATAAGCCTCAAAACTCATTGAATAACAACTCCAGCATACAACACCAAGCTGATGAAGGTAGCATTTAGGAGGAACAGGCAACTGTTAATGCTGCTTCACAGCACACTACTATTGATGCTATCTCATATTCATTCAATCAGCCCTCATTGAATAAGTATGAGACATCAGCTGGAAATAATGTTTTCTATTCTGAGCAAAAGTTTTCAAAGCTAGATTTGTCTATGCAGTTAGATGTTATCCTAAGGCTCGGAATTCATAACACTTATCCTACTGAAGACATCATTGGGAATATCTCTGAAGGCGTGAGAATAAGATAACAAACCTGTAATGGGAATGTTTGCTTGTATTCATACTTTCTTTCACAAATAGAACCAAAGAAGGTGGAAGAGGCTCTCAAGGATAATAGTTGGATGGAATCAATGCAAGAGGAATTGCTTCAATTCATGGGACAAAATGTTTGGAACCTATGTCCTCTACCACCTAGTCAAGTACCCATTGGTACAAAGTGGGTGCTAAGAAACAAAAAGGATAATAAAGGTTTGATTATCAAGAACAAGGCAAGACTTGTAGTTCAAGGATACACACAAGGGGAAGGGATAGATTACACTAATGTCTTTGCACTAGTTGCAAGACTTGAGGCTGTGAGAATCTTCCTTGCCTATGCAGCTTCCAAGAACTTTACTATCTACCAACTTGATGTCAAGTGCGTCTTTTTGTATGGGGATATAGAAAGAGACATCTATGTGTGTCAGCCTCTCGGATTTGAAGTTCCATATCATCCCAACTATGTGTGCAAACTGGATAAAGTTCTTTATGGGCTGCACCAACCACCTAGGTTGTGCTATGAGGCACTTTCTCAATTTCCCTTGAAGCATGGCTACACCAAAAGCATAATAGACAAAACTTTGTTTATAAAGAAGTCTGGGAAAGAGATTCTGCTTGTACAAGTCTAGGTTGATGACATCATATTTGGATCTTCTAATGACCAGATGTGCAGGGACTTTGTAAGCATTATGAAGAAGATGTGTGAGATGAGTTCCATAGGAGAGATGGACTTTTTACTTGGGATTCAGGTGAGGCAGATGAAAGATGGGTTCTTTATTAATCAATATAAGTATGTTAATGACATCTTAGAAAGATTTGAAATGAAAGATTTAAGCTAGCCAAGACTCCTATACCCAGAAATCACAATCTTTGTCCTGACTCTGAGGTGGAGGATACTGATAAACATAAGTATAGGGCGATAATAGGATCTCTGTTGTATCTCACATCAAGTAGACCTGATATCATGTTTGCAACTTGTATCTGTGCAAGATATTAGGCTAATCCAAAGGCTCAAGAACTCCTCAGCCCCAGCAGTACCTGAGCTACTCCCAATAGCCATCATCTTCCTCTACGCTATATATCACATATCTTGAGACACCCAGGTCTCAATAGGCTCAACAAAGTGTCTTCCAGGATAGTTGTGCCTTTGTTTCAGAAAATGGGCACTTTGGAGATTTTTAATTCTATATTGATGATCTTGATTACTTCAGTCCAGATGATGTGGAATATATAGACATTGTCTAGCAAATGGATCTTTTAACCTATAGAGCAAAAAAGTTCTTTTAAAGAACTGGAAGGCAGTTCCCTCAAAACCCAACCAACAACAAATTTAGGTTAGATAAATCCGTAGCCAAGTCCTACAACTATAACCAACTTGGTCATTTTGCAAGGGAATGCAAGGCTCCAAAGTCCAACCCCTCCAAAAGCTGCTACAAAGCCAATCGAACAACAAAAAAACTACTATTGCTTAAGAAGTTGACTGGAGCTTTATGGTGCAAGATGTCACTCCTGCTCAAGCTCTCATGGCTAGAACTGAAGATAATAATGTATATGAACATCTATATACGCCAACCTGTATTGCTAAGGTTAAACTTTATCAGGAATACAACATGGATATCAAATCTGATATTGAGTCTTTAAACATACTAAAATCTGATTTTAAGAGAGCACAATCTGACTACAAACTCAAAATTAAAGAGTTAGAGAAAATTATTTCTTTTTTAAAACATGAACATTCAAACTACATGGCTCAAATAAATGATTTCATTTCCAAGTTGACTGAGGCTCAAGCCCAGCTACAAATAGTTGAGGCTAAAGCAAAGAAGTATTCTATTGAAGAGCATAACTTCAGAACCTTTATTGCATCATCCTCACACTCAAAGGTGTGATATCAAAACAAAAGTGGTTTGGGAACCAATGAAATTGCTCCACCGCACTCCTATGTGTCTGTAAGACAACCAAGATGTGGTATTGATAAGCAAGAGGTTCCAATTGCTGACCCACTACCCTATGAGCAAAGAATGTTGTAATAATAGAGATGATCATAGAGAAGGATAAGGAAGAAAACTTCTTCCACACCGCTGATGATCAGCTTTTGACCACCAAACCCAAAAGAAACAAAATCAAGGAAGCAAGAAAAACTACCAAAAAGGTGGTTGAATCACAGTTGAAAATAGACCCAAAGCAAAAGGGTGTATTCATTTAGCCAGATTCCAAGTGGTTGGAAGTTCTGATCTAGGAGAGAAGTGTAGTACCAGCACTCCTATCCAGCTGAAAGATCAGAAGTCAAAGGGGAAGGCTGTTGAAGAGGAAAAGAAGTGCAAGCAACAACAGTCCTCATGCCTCCTAAAGAATAACATTGAGTGCATAATGTGTGGTCTGCATAACCACATGGCTAAAGATTGTTACTACAATCTAGCAAGCACACATTATGCAAACAATGATAAGAAAGAAGGAGTCAAGGACGGTTTCAAATTTGGAACTTATCATACGGTTCATGTGTCAAGAAAAGGAAAGCTTGTTTCCAAAGCCAAGTTGCTTCTGGAAAAAACTTATTCTTTCGAAAGGAAAATATCTTTGAAAGAAAAACCAAAGCACAAACAAAGAAACAAAAATAAACCTTCCGAGAAGAAGACTGCTTCAGAAGAAAAGGTGGTGATAACTTCTTCCGAGAAGAAAGAAGCTTCGAAAGCAAGTCATGCTGCTTAAGCCCAACAGGCTTGTTGGTCCATATGATCGAATTACAGTACACTTGAGAGGTTGAATCGTTCAATATCAACAATAACAACAAACAGCAAACAATATGATGATGAAGAAGAACCCAAAAGTATTCAAAATATAACAATCATGATCCAATACTATCAAAGTAACAAAGCTTAATATATTTCTGTGATAAATCAGCTTACAATAGACACTTGCAACAAGAATAATCGGATTAGGGTTTTGCAAGGATGCCCAACAATGAAAAAGATCAAAACTATATATAGTAATGATAGTTTCGCTGTCAGCGAAACTATTCTGCCAAAGACACATTTTGACCTGGCTAAGACAAACAGTTTCGTTGGATGAAACTAGCAGCTTGCTATGAGCGAAACTACAGTTTAGCTCATAGTTGCGCTGGGCAGCAAAACTTAACTAATTAACCAACTTACAAAAGTAAACTAACATTAAACCTATTACAATCAAACATAATCAAAATCTAATCTAAGGTGAGTCCAACCTATACTTGATCTCCAATACTCCCCCTAGGTTGGATCTCACCGTCTTGATCAATCTCCGTTTGTCTTTTCTGCTCCAATATCTTTAGCCGCCTCAGATATTTCTTCAGTAGCTTCTGCAGCATCATCCTCAGAAGCTTTAGCCAGTGATTCTCCTTGGTCAGCTCCTGCTGTAGTAGCTTCTTCGGCACGTGCACTTGCCTACTCAAATTTTCTCCATAAATCCCGCACGTCCATCCTCAACTCATCTTCTTCATGAACCTTCTGGGCCAATTCCTTCACCTCAGCCCGAAGACCCCTTACCTTGTTTGCTACTATCATGAACAATACAGCCTCTTTACGCGTTTCAGCTCCAGCCCCCACTGTGATATGATTTTCACACAACACAAGTAGGTCTTCATCATAAAAGGCAAATATTTTCATAGGATCAAACAGCCTGTATTCTGCTCCATTCTTCAATATGATCACCGCCTCCCCAATATTGTTATCATAAAACCATTTCTCAAGGTCTTAAATGCCTTCCTTTTGTGCACGTAAGTAATCCCTCCCCCTCTCTTCTTAATCAAGAACTCTTGAGGCCGGGGTTGTATTTCCAGCTAATGATCTTCTTATCACCTTCCTTCTTGCTCATCCCCTGCATATTCTGGAATAGGGGAGTTATCTCCTCAGGCTCCTGCTCCCTCACAAACCATTCTTCTTTTGACATTTCAATTACATCTCCTTCATCCTCGCCCTTCTTGGCTACATAAGTCAATGGTCTCTTATCAACATCATAATATTCTGGCTCAGAATCATAATCAACCAGTTGTTCCTTATCTTCCTGTTCATCGATTAATCTCCTTTCTGCACCTTCCACAGGTGTGTCTCTCACAACCTCCTCTTAGATCCTTCTCTATATCAAAGCTCAAATTTACAAATCCAGCTTCAATCACCTCCTCCTCATTCTCAACATTTACATTCCTTCCTGCCTCATTCTCTGTCTCAACATTTTCTCTCAAACCTAAACCTCCAGCCTCCTCAGCTCCTGTACCAGAAGTGCCCTCTCCTGCCCTGGAAGATGTTCCCATATTCAGAAATGGGTATTTAGAAGTATCAGTCATATCATCTAACTCAGATTGAGTTAGCTGATTGGGCCGGCCAGCTGTAGCCTTCAGCTCATTGACCTCTGCAGCAACCTTTTTATCAAATTTTTCTGATCCACCAGCATCTGTGTCATCCCCTCAAGCATCTCATCTTTTCTTTTCTCTCTCATCTCCTGATTGGTCAATTTTGTCTTTATCATACTTAGCTCATTGGCTAGAGAGGAGTTGAGGTTCCTTATAACATCCTCATCCAGACTTCCCCTTTATCTCTTCTTGGGGCGCAGTAAACGCCTGATGCTTATGTTTGGTCCTCCTCTCAGACTCCCCCTCTTCAGCCCTTTTCTTTGACCTTCTCTCCTTCTCTGCCCTTACTTCCTGCTCAACCTCATGAATATCATCTTCGAAGTCATAGTCCTTCTCTTTAGCATATCTCTTCCTTTTCTTCACTGATTCAGCTTGTTTTGGTCTCGTCTCCTCAACCCGCTTATCCTCCAACTCAATCGCCCTTCGTATGTAGTTCCATCTTTCTTGAGGGTACATGTTCTCCCATAATTGTGTAATCTTGCCACTGAAATCGTGCCTTATTGCACAGAAGGCAGCAAATCTACAAGTGTTCATCTGCACTAATCTTTTTATCTCTCCATGCCTCGGTACATTAGGAGTCAGATCGTCTATGATCATCTGCAGAAATCTTGGATACAACATCCATTTCTCTTTCTTTAGGGCCATAACGTTCTCTGCCATGCAGTCAAAGATAAGTTTGGCAATATTGGCTTTCGGCCCTCTACAAAATATAGTCATGGCTTTGGCCCAATCCAAATTAAGCCCATCTAATCCACCCTTGCAGTGATCTAAGCACATAATAAGAACGTGGGCGATGTAGCTCCACTCCTTGGACAAAAAGGACTTCTTGATCTCCTTTCTTGTTCCAAAAGGAGGGCCCTCGTATCCAATACTCCGAAAGGCATCAAATACTTCCTGATATGTCAGCACGACCTCATCAACACTATCCTCTTGGAGTCTCAACACTCGAGTAATGATCTCTGCAGTTATAGCTATGTCGTTCTCCAGCACTCTAGCAACAATCTTCTGAGGATTGGCTCTAGTATCGTACTTGGCAGTACGCTAGAAATCTCTGATCTGTTGGTCATAGATGGTGGGAGAATGAGTGACCGCATAAGCAATGGGTGATCTTTGGAGCCAACAGATACAATCTCTAAATCCCGCGGCTTTTGGGTGTGTATCATCCAAGATAGCCGTAATGTTATTCCTTTCGTCGAACATCAGATTAGCCATTTAATCTGAAAAATAGATGAAACGCATTAGGAAGATAGATTAAAATGAATAATAAAGAATAATAATTAAAAAGAATAAAAAATAAAGAAAAGTCAAATTAAATTCGCTGGGTAAAAGTATAGTTTCGCTAGTCGAAACAGTAGTTTCGGCAAGCGAAACTGTAGTTTCAGCATGGAGCAGGATGTAGTTTCGGCATGCCTAAGCAATAGATTCGGCAGGCCAAAACTATAAATTTGGTCAAGCGAAACTGAAACATGACCTGTGAAACTGTCAAGTTCCGGACAGCATAACTTCACAGTTTTGCTAAAAACCTTTGAACTTTCGTTCAGATTCACTGGACTATCAGTACTTTTGCAGTAAGAACTGCGAAGGTAAATAAGAGTCACAGCCCCACACGGTCATAAAATAGTTGTTTAAACCTAGATTAAACTACTGTCCAAGGTTCGAAACTCACATCTGATGCTTAAATAACCATCAATCAGGAATCACACACTCAAAATCTCAAAATCGCTCGAAAAGACACGGAATACACTTTAAAACTAAAAACCCCCATTGTGCGAAAATGATCACTTAATTTCGCGAAATGCGATACATAGAATGTAGTTCCGCTGGAAACGAAACTATAGTTTTCGCCCGTACATGCTTTGGTCAAAAGTGACACTGCAATGAGCGAAAGAGCCGACGAATCTACAATTTCACACACCGAAACTATCAGCGAAAGTATATTTTCGCTGGGAATTTTTACACGTAAAAAATATTATTTTCCTTTTAAATTAAAATAAAATAAAAATATTTAGAAAAGAATTAAAATAAAAACAAAGGCAAAATGAAGAAATCAAAAAGAAATTGCCCCACAAGACCTCACCAAACTTCACATATTTTTAACATAATAAAAGAAAAGAAAATAAAGGGTAGAGAAGAACGAGAAGGTGAAAAGATCTTCAGGAGAGTCATAGTTCGGCGGGATCGCTGATATACTTGTCCTTTTAAGCTATGCCTTCTTCTTTTCGACAAGTGAACCGCAACTACTGTTATCATGTTTTGGTTCATTTAAAGAAAACTTGAATGACTACGGGATTTGAAGACTTGAGGCTATGAGAATCTTCCTTGCCTATGCAGCATCCAAGAACTTTACAGTTACCAACTTGATGTCAAATGTGCATTTTTGTATGGGATATCGGTAGAGAAGTCTATGCGTGCCAGCCTCCGTGATTTGAAGACCCACAGCATCCCAACTATGTGTGCAAACTGGATAAAGCTCTCTATGGGTTGCACCAGGCACCTAGGTTGTGGTATGGGACACTTTCTTAATTTCTCTTGATACATGGCTACTCCACAGGCACAATAGACAATACTTTGTTTATGAAGAAGTCTTGAAAGACATTTTGCTTGTACAAGTCTATGTTGATGACATCATATTTGGTTCTTCAAATGACCAAATATGCAAAGACTTTGAAAGAATTATAAAGAAGAAGTTTGAGATGAGTTCTATGGGAAAGATTGACTTTTTCCTTTGAATTCAGGTGAAGCAAATGTAACATGCGTTCTTTATTATTCAATCTAAGTATGTTAACGACATTTTATAAAAGATTTGAGATGAAAGATTGTAAACCAGCCAAGACACCTATACCCAACAATCTTTGTCCTGACTCTAAGAGGGGGGGGGGATACTGATCAGCATCAGTACAGGGCAATCATAGGATCTCTGATGTATCTCACCACAAGTAGACTTAATATCATGTTTGCAACTTGTATTTGTGCAAGATATCAGGCCGCTCCAAAATTGTCTCACCTTGTTGTTGCCAATAAAATTCTTAAATACCTCAAAGGAGCTTCCAAACTAGGTCTCTTGTATCCTAGGAATCAAGACTTCAATTTCTATGACTACACTGATAGTGATTATGGTGGCTGCAATATCAACAAGAAATCCACATCAGGATGATGCCAATTTCTTGGTGGAAGAATCATCTCCTGGAAATGTAAGAAGCAATCATGTGTCTCTACATCAACTAGTGAGGCTGAATACATTGGTGCTGCAAGTTGCTGTTCTCTGTTGCTTTGGATTCAAAATCAGATGTTAGACTATGGCTTCAACTTCATGGAGACCCCAATCCACATTAACAACAAGAATGTTATTTCTATTACCGAGAATCCAGTCAAGCACTCAAAAACAAAGCACATTGATATCAGTTATCATTTCATTCGAGATATTCATGAGAAAATTTTGATCAAAGTAGTCAAATTTGACTCAAATGAACAATATGCTGACTTGTTCACCAAAGCTTTTGATGAACAAAGATTTAAGTATTTAATCACAACTGTTGGGATGATATATATTGACTGGTTTATCTCTTTTGAAAACCTTTTAATATATGTTTATGTTATTTTTATACAATCTAAGCCTAGTTACAACAGGTCTTTCTTTAAAATTTTCTATGTATGAGTTCTTTCGAAGAGAAATTTACCTTGAGAAGATACCTTTAAACAAGTATTTTCTTCCAAAGAGTTTCAATTCTTGGAAGAACATTTGATCTTACATCAAATCTACTTTCGAAAGTTCAAAACTTCTTCCCTCGGAAGACCTTCTTACTCTCGGAAGAAAATTTCTCTTTGGACATAATTTACTCTCGGAAGTAAATTTGGCCTTGGAAGATATTACTCTCGGAAAACTTTTACTCTAGGAAGAAAGCCTTATTGTGTAACAAAAATCTTTTGGGCCCCACTCTGTAAAAAGGTATGATTTTATTAATGATGTCGGATTATTTTAAATGGTTTAACCTTACCGCCCCTGTCAAATAAAAACTAAGACTATCTTTTCACCTTATCCATATGACATTTAACCCCATCTAAAAACTTCCGACCCCCTTTCTTTAAAGTTTTTAGCTGCTCGAAAGCCCTAAATTCCCATCATCTTCTTTTTCTATCTCTTAAATTCCTTCAATCCCACTGTACTTTCCAAACAATGGCCTTAAATCCTAAACATAAACCCCATTATATACTCCAACCACATGGCCGAGTTCTAGGCAAATGGCCAAAGCGACACAATTAATGGAGTAAGGGTCATCACATCAAGGATAAGCGGACAAGATTTGGTCATAATTGAACAAACCATCAGAGAGCATCTGGATCTTCATGATGAACGCGCTCACGCTAAATTTCCTAAGTCTGATTTGGAGGACAAATATACCCAAATGGGATATTGTGGTGATGTAACCAAGTCAACGGTTTACAAATTCAACTTCTCTTACAATTGGAAGTTCCCGTTGCACATTGTTCTCAATTGTCTCTCCAACAAATCAGGAGGGTGGGATCAAATCCTTTATGATTTGGGATGCGTTGTTCATGGGTTGGTCAAAGGCCTCAAAGTCAACTACTTCAAGTTTGTGCTGAATATTCTCCAAGGAAATATCCATAGGGAACCATTCTACATGTATCCCAGGTCTATTCAACATATCATCAACTGTGACCTGGACCAAGACAAAATTCAATATGAAGAAACTCTTCTTGCCCCTCACATGAGTTCGGGCATCTTCAATGTTCTGAAAAGGGTGTCCACCAACTTCACTGGAAGATTCATTGATCTTCTTCTAGGTATGATCAAGCCAATGGCTCTTGGTGACACCCTTGTAATTCCAACATGTGATGAACCCCCACCAGACACCACCACTTCAATGCCCACTGTCACTTCCCGCCCCCATCAAATTCACTTACCATAGAAGCTCCAAATTGAACAAGTCCCCTCTATTCAAGCTAAAAAGGGTAGAGTGGAAAAATGGGCTCCCACTCAGCCTGAGGTCCAACCATCCTCCACAATTGACCTCAATATCAGTGTTGTGTCTCCTAAGTCTCAACCTGATGAGCCCAAAATCCAAACCATTAACCCTTATGGTGAGTCCAAATACTCCCCTGAGCAACCTAATAAGGACAGCCTAATCATTGGCTCAATGCCATTAGATATTGACCAAGGTCCCAGTTCCTTAGGAATAACCTCTATTCCTTCACTAACCTATTAACCCGATCTGATGAAGATTTCATGTTCCATAAGGGCCATGATGTTGATCTATCACACCAATCTACGAATCAACTGAGCCCCAAGGAACCTCTGGCTTCTAACCCCCATCAACAAAGCCAAAATAAGGTGATTCCCACAGATATGGAGGGGACTCATGTAGACTCAGCTGCCACTACTAAGAGTGTCTTATTATGCTCTCAGGACAGTGGTAACATCTTTGAGACTGAGTCTATGGCAACCTTGCCCATTGATGCCTCTGAAAGATACCTCACTTTGTAAGGGAAACTAGGGTGCCAAGAAACCATATCTGGTGATGACGATGAAGATACTGGGTATGTTATCTCATCACCTCGTGATTCTTCAAAAGAAGATGAGGGAAGTCTGCAACTCATAATCAGAGACCTACTTTCTAAAGTCTCAAACCTTGAATCAAAGTTTAAGACTTTAGAGGATAGATCTGCCTATCAACAACTTGAGATTGAAAATCTCAAGGCCAAACTAGAAACAGATTGAGAAATCTGTTAGGCATGTACCTATTCAAGTATCTTTCAGTTCTTCCTCTTTCATATCTTCTTCTTAAGATGATGCTACCAAAAAGGGGGAACCAAACTTGGCCATATCTACTCTATCTTCATTCTATCCTACACAACAACAACCAGCAACTATCTTCCCTCAGCCACCTCCTATTATATTTCAAGTGGACACAAAGATGCTTATTGATCTCAGTAGGTTCTTAACCAAGTTCCTAATAAGCTCCTCACTTGAACAACCCTCACCTGATGTTGTTATAGCCTACTTTGGAGTTGAAGAGATTCAAAGGTTGAGTGCCCCACCTACCACTAAGGAGGAAGTTGGTCAACCTTAGGCCCATATTAAACCTAAGATTTACTTCAAAGGGGATATAAGGACTAATGGCCCAGCAACTGACTCAGTTGGGACACGTAGTGTAATTCCACACTCTTTGGAAGCAGAGATCCAAGCTGCGGAAGGGATTATTGGATTATCATCTTTATATGATGATCTGATTATCAAAGAGGCCACACTTGATCTAGCCTCTGAGATATCAATAGAAATATCCCAAAACCCCTCTCTCTCAAACACCTTCAGTACCACAAGCTCAACTTCTCTCTCACCAACCTAAATCCTCTAAGCAAGAATCTCCAAAAGCTGAATCTTTCGAAGATCTCAAAGGAAAAAGGAAGATGAATGCGAAAGAGCTGCTAGAGGAGGAAAGGATTGAAAAACTAAAGAAGAAAGGTAGACTTAATACTGGAAAGTTGCAAGCTGCAAGCAGCAAAGCAACAACAACGACTCAAGAGGCTATCAACAATAAGAGAATAGTAGAAGTGATTGACAGACTTGTCAACATGGGAGTAACCAATGAAGAAATGCTTTTACTTCCATCTGATGAGCTGGTGCTAATAGAAAAGGCAACCTTGCTACAAAGAGAGAAAGAAGAAGCAACTAGGTTGGCCGAAGAGGAGGAAAGGAGGATAAAGATAGAAGAGGATGAACAAAAGTTAAGGATTGAGGGGATAGTCTTCTTGTGCTCTAGGGGCTATTCTCAGGCTGAATCCTCATAACAATGATACAATCTTGTGGCTTTTTCACAAAGAGCAAGATCAAATCACTAAGTAGAGGAAGAAGGCTGCAAGAGAAAAGGTTAAGGAGAAGAAGAAGAAGAAAGAGGAGGCCAAACTTACGGCTGCTAAGAAGGTGGAAGAGAAAGCCTGGATGAAAGCATATCTAAGGGCCCATGGCTTCTCAGGCAGGCAAGTAGGTCCCATGACTGAGAAGACCCTGCAGCGACATGTTAGTAACATCAAAGGTGACATTCGCTCAGGAAGAGGGAAGGAGGTGTTTCAAAGTGTACAAAGGATGTTACCCAAACCTGCACCCAAACCATAACCTGCACTTGAACCCACACCTTTTCCTTTCCCATCAAAATAGAACCCACTACTAAGCCATACACCCCTTAACTTACATCATTGCAGGACCGGTGAAGGGTGGTCACTTACAACACAACAACACAAAGAGGAGATTTACCAAACTTAATCAAATAGTAAACTGGATTAACCACAATAATGATACTAAGAACACAAGTAACAAGTAAGAGACATAACAGGAGAACATAAGAGATTGGGTTTCAAGGATGCAGTATATTGCTTTCTCAAGTTCTATTACAAGTGTTACAAAGCATAAAGAAAGATACTAGAACATGGAATACTTATACTACAACCTACAGCCGGCTATACTTTGAAAGCCAGCTGGATACAATTGACTAGACACAAACAAAATCAATTGTAGAATCAAAAGGCATATCTGCCTTTTGACTTGTGACTATGACATGCCATAGCTCACATCCTAATATATTACAAAAAGGATAAAAGTACATAAAGTAGAAAGCATGGACTCAAGACCTCAATGTACAGTTACCAAAAGCATGGACCTTTCACCAACTCATGTAAGTTGGTGACTTTACAGAGTTGCAGCGGAAAGGTGGTCCAGCTTTATGGTAAAGTACATCGGATAAAGGCATATCTCTACAAGTCTTCGGAAGAGATATGTCTTCACTATTTGGCTTCGGAAGACTTTGTCTCTGAAGCTTCGGAAGATTTCACTTTTGGCTTCGGAAGATATTGGTCTTCGCTTCGGAAGATTTTACACTTAGAATATTTCTAGTGCATGGTGTAAAACTTCCGAATCAATTCTACTTCAGTTCTTTAGTGCATTGCTTGCAGAGAGACTTTGGATGTTTTGGTTTCATCAGACTTATAGGAATCCTTACAATCATCAATCATACCCTCATCCTCATCCATTGCATCACAACAACCACCACCACTACCTATACTTAAACCTAAAACATTACCTAGAACCCAACCATCCAGTCCATCCATTACCCAAGCCATCCTCTAAATTATTAAAGTCTCTAACCTTGGAAGAATTTAAGGAGATCAAGAGGAAGTTCATGAACTACACCACTTTGAGCGAAATCTCTTATGAGGAGTCTATCAAGCTGTCATACATTGACGGCTCTTCTTGTTCCCTCACAAGTCACGCATTCCTTGACAAGGTCTTCAACTCTCTGCAACAAACTCAGACTCCCTCAAGGAAGAAGAGAAGAAGCTGATGAGAAGACTAGTGATTTTGCTAGATACCAGAAAGGGGGACAAACTGCCTAACAAATCTCTCATTCCTAGGAAGAAGATTACCTAGTGGAGGTTTGATGAACCTTCTCATAACTTTTTTATGGAAAAAGGGAGAATGGTGAAGTCAATCAACTTAATACACCATCTCTGCTACACTCCAGCATATTTGACATTGTTGAGTTAGCAGAGAAACCATTCTCCAACCCTCCAAATCTTAAGTTACTGCTGACATCAGAAATCATTTGAGCAGTCTTCATCTTGCCACGCTCAGAATGAAAGATTGAACAAGAGTTGAAGATTAGAGCAAAAGAAGAAAAAGAAGAGTCAACTACTAAAGGAAATGCTTTCATGTAGATGGTTGAAGGCCCAGCTTTGGAACCTATAGTTAGATGGGAGTATGAATATAACTCCCATCAACTAACTCTCTGCAGAGAGTCACAACAAAGGATACAAGTCATCCAGAGTAACAGACTGGATCTGCTGACTATAAATGACCTGTACAAACTTCTCATCACCACCTTAGGAAAGAACAAATAAATAGATAAATAACTTCTTTCCTTGGTGCTGAAAGTTTTGAGAAGTATAAATCAGTGAAGTTTGGTAGCATTAACCTAGTGGGAGTTTGTTGAGTCAGATAAGGCTGATGCAACCAAAACAACACTTAGAAGAATTTTTGGTGCAACTGAATAAAGTCTTCCGAAGACAAATCTGCACTTCCGAAGCTATAATGAAGAACTTCCGAAGCTCATGCCAGAAGAACTTCCGAAGAGGAACTCAGTTTTCCGAGACTAAGTAATGCCTCTTCCGAAGTAGAACACTTAGAAGATTCATGACAAAGACTTCCGAATATTAAAGGACATAAAGACTAGCAGAGATTTCAGAAGAAGTTGATTCTTCCGAAGTATAAATGGCTTCGGAAGAACTTATACTTCTGAAGGTACTTAACCTTCAAAACAATCAACTATGAACCAGTGGACATAAGTATGGTCTGTCTGACAACTGCTGCCACCTTGGAGATACTGCATGGCGTTTTCCCACGACCATGTATTTGACCATACTTTATTCCACTGTTCACCTTTATCACTTAGTACAGTTACCATATTTAGTTGGTGACAAAAGGTAAGTTAGGGACCTGTCATGACTACCTAGTCTAGGATATTATTTTATCTTAGATACCTTACTTCAAACAATGTAGTATTTGTTTAGTAGTAAGTTCCAGCTAGTAATCTAAGTATAACTAGTTGTAGATAGTAGTATATATAGTTTCTCATTGTAACTCATTTAGTCATGCTTGTACGAGTCTTGTAACTTTGAGTTGAGAAGTAATATATACAAGTATCTTGAAAAACTGTTTCTTGTGTTCATTAATTTAGTATATTATTATCAACTCTATTAAGGATTCTGCTTCATTATCCGGGTGTGTTTAAGTGAGTTTGAGAGATAAACCTGTCACACCCCACCCTTAACGGCGGAATCGTCGAGATGTGAGGGTTAAGATTGTTCACAGGCACATAACGCTACCATTAAATATAACTATGATAATCATAAGTTTAAATAAACGTTACAACCATAAGTCTTAATGAAACAAATTAAACAAATGTTCAACATTCCAAATTTCAAGATAATTTATTATTTCCTTGGTCCAAATCCTATGTGTAAGCATGCTTCAAAGATATCATCAACCTTATGCATTTCCTGAAACATGTTAAAAAATAAAGGGTCAACTATGAAAGTTGGTGTGTTTCCATGGGTTAAGCATACATATATATATATATATATATATATATATATATATATATATATATATATATATATATATATATATAAAGTTTACAAGTAGCAATTCATGTCAATGGTTACGGACTATGCAAGTTTATAGAATACATATAGCTACAATCAAACCTTGACCAAGAATAAGTTAACAAGTATATAACAATTAGCTAAGTGTACTTGGTTCCCATGATAAACAAGCATACGTCATCAGGAGCCGACAATAACCTCGACTTTAGTACCAAATAGGCTTGTCAGGCCCGTAGATCTATGACGTCGCCAGGCTAGCAATAGTTAATGATTGTCAACATATAATGTATATCATATAAAACTCAGAATAATACAAATAACCATGACAAAAAGTAAAGATGAATTGCATGTGCATTTACAAGTATCAAAAGGTTTACAAGTGTAAGTTGATAAGTTAACATGTTTCACCCTAAGAAGGTGTGAAATAATAAGAGAGGGCCATGAAAAGTCACATGATATATGTATTTATGTAAGATGATAATAGGAATAAACGATGTTCCAACGAATTCCTTTACAAGGTACCTAAACGTATATATTACAAGATTTAAGTTTAATAATAAGATTAACGACTTAACGTGAACTAGGGTTTCGATAAGAATTTGGGGGTTTTTATAAATAAAGTTAGAATATATATTTTAGTCCAATAAAAGAAAAGTACCATTTATGCAATTTTAAAGAAATTAAATCCTTTATAATAATTTGTGAAATTTAATTATAAAATATATATAAATTCTACAATTATCATGATTAATCCATAATTATAGATAACATAGTGACCAATAATAATTTGATGATTTAAACTATTATTTAAAGTCTATTTTTATAAAAATAAACTAAGCATAATATTTGTTAATAATATTTTATAAAAAAATGTTAAAGTATTTAAAGTGTTAAATTTAAAGAAAATAATTAGTTAACTTTAAAAATAGACAAAGTTTACAAAACTAATTTTTATAATTTTTAGAAATTTTTCTATATTTTTTGAAGGCTGCAAAAGCCTAAAAAAATAAGTCGAGCGTGCCCGGGTTCGAACCCGGGACCTCAAGCTTTGAAAGTGAGTGAGTGACCAGTAAACCAGGGCCGTGGCCGTGGTATGGAATGGTTTTCAATTTATAAAAACATAGTTACAAAGATAACCCCAAATCGTAAGAACCCTAGATTCGATTGGACCCAAATTGAAGCACCAATTGATTTTGTAAACGTTGATAACCATGGGGCTTTTGTTCCCCATGTAAAAACGAGTGAGAAGGTGTGTTTAATTACCCGGTTTGAATTGATTTGATATTAAGAACAGGTAAAGAAAAACAGCGACTATGTCGAAGTTGGTTCGGGTTGCAAACGTCGATAATACTCGAATTTGTTTTACAGAAAGCTTCCAATAGTTTCAATGATGAAAAGCCCTCTGTCAATTTCACCTATGATCGGTCGGATGCTAATAAACACAACGGTTGTAGGTCGCGATGAAGATTAGAGTCGCTTGTGTTGGAATTGTGTTTGTCAGGTGAAATTGAATGTCGCAATCGATTAGAGATAGATAGACGTTTGATTAGGTCGAATTAGTTTCATTATTATTAACTTTTAATGATCGAACGGATACAAGATTAAAAGAGCTTCGGTTATGCATTCGATTGGGTTGTAACTGGGGTTTAAACACAATTAATATGTGCATTCAAGTTCGAAACATGTACACGAAACGATTTGAAACGGTTTGGGGTTGACATCGAAGGGTTTCGGTGGGTTTTAGGGCTCGCCGGACTTCGGCCGGAGGGTGGCCGGAGTCCTGGCCGGAAATACGGGAGTGAAGGGGATTTGGTTTGGGTTTTTTTTGCAATTTTACACAAATGGTCCCTGCAGTTTGATTTTTATTATTTTATGCTCAAAACTTGTAGGGGTTCCAACATGTTTATCAAAGCACATATAACTTAGATTATATATATATATAAAAACGCAGCGGATTTAATATTTAAAACATGTTAATAATATATTTGTTAAACCCATTTAACAAGGAACCCCAACCCATGGATCTTTATACACAATACATACAAAAGAACATAAAAGGTAAGAAGTGAATACAACCTTTTGTAGCTTCCTTCAAACCCGAAGTGAGAGCTGTGGAATGTGACTTTGTGGCTGAGTTTTCAAGCTAGAAAACCTTAAGGAGTGATACCCCAAGCTTGAACAAACAACTCCCTTTTGCTAGGCTTTGAACACCAAGTGTAGTTCTCTCTTTCTTGTTTAATTTTCAGCCATGAACCTAAGTTTTCAAGCTGAAAATTGTTCTTCAAAACCGTGAACCAAGAGGGAGAGAGAGAGGAGATTCTTTGTGTTGTGTTTTGGTTGAGTGTGTAAATGAAAAATCTGAATCAAGAGAGTGATGTGCATGTGCTTGGAACCAACAAATAAGAGGTTCCCAAGACATAAAGGGGGCGGCCGAATGGGCACCCCTTGGTCTCTCTCCAATTCAAATTTTTTATTAAAATTCCATTCATACAATCCACCCTTTTGTAAAATTAAACCAATTTAATTTTATAACACATACAACTAGTCTTTTGTTATTGTTTAACTAATTTAAACAATGCACAAGAAATCCCTCATGAACAAATTACATTATATATAATGATGTTCATCTACAAAAGTAATTATTTAGAAAATCCAATTTTCTAAATTGGTGTAACTTATTATTTGTTATGATCTTATCAACAAATAAGTTATCTTTCGGTGTTTGTTAGGCTTGTTATTGGGTATGACCCGACTTGGATCATATCACACTAGCCACATCAATTTTATATGTATCTTGGGCAGATCAAATCTTTCAATCTCCCACTTGCACAAGATTCATAGAAGATTGATGCAAGCAGCAAATAACGCCTAGCAACGGTTTGCTACCCCTAATGTATATGACTAAGTGCCATTCAATAACATCATCCTTTTCAAGTACCTTACTTGAATATGTTTTAGGTGAACTAATCATTTATCCTTTTGTTCAGATGTCATGTTAAATCCAAGAGACACAGAATAAGAGGAACAAATCCCATCTTGACTACATACGTCTCTCACAATCATTTCGTATCATACCTGAACTCAGTCTTATGTACTGCCCATATTTCAGAACAGCAAAGAACTAAGTCAAAGTATAATACTTGGTGAATATCAAGATCCAATATGTATCTCAGGTCTGAGGATATAATGATATTCGCCTTTACTCAATATCTCTTATGACTAATCACAAAGATTCCATGCAGAAATAATTGAGTGCGGGTCAGTCCAATATCTATATCCCATAGATATCAATGAACCTTGCTAGCAACCTCTTGCTCTATATTCATACCTTATGAATATCAACCAATCCAAGTTCTTATAGTCTTACATTCATAATTGTTCCCACAAGTATGATCGACTACGAACGTTTAGAATAACTTATTTATTCACGGATTTAAACATGCTAAAATAGAAGAACAAATGAATATTATAACCATGTAATTAAGTCAAATAACATAAGTTCCAATATTCAAATATAAAGTACAACATTAAACCCAGTCACTAGAATATCTAAGTCCCATGGCACAAGCATGACCTTCATGCTTTGCCTTTTCAAGGAGTTTTGTGAGTGGATCCGCAATGTTTTTATCAGTGTGGACTTTGCGAATACATATCTTTCCCTTTTCAACTTCATCCCTTATGTAGTTGAATCTCCGTTCAATGTGCCGAGTCTTTTGATGAGCACGAGGTTCCTTGATTTGAGCAATCGCACCTTCGTTGTCACAAAAGATCTCTAGGGGATCCTGAATGGAAGGGACTACCCCTAGATCGGCTATGAATTTCTTCAGCCATGCAGCTTCCTGTGCTGCCATTGAAGCGGCGACGTATTCTGACTCTGTAGTGGACAACGCTACGACTTCTTGCTTTGAGCTTTTCCAAGAAATAGCTCCGCCATTTAGAATAAAGATGTACCCTGATTGAGATCGTGAATCATCTCGATCGGTTTGGAAACTTGCATCCGTGTAACCTTTTACAACGAGTTCCTCTTCACCAGACCCGTAGATCAAGAACATGTCCTTAGTCCTCCTTAGGTATTTCAGAATGTTCTTGACAGCCATCCAATGACTATCACCAGGATTTTGCTGGTATCTACTTGTCATGCTTAAAGCGCATGACACGTCCGGTCTAGTGCATATCATTGCATACATGATGGATCCTATAGCAGATGCATATGGGATTGCCTTCATCCTATTTTGCTCCTCCTTGGAGCTTGGACATTGAGTTGTACTCAATATTGTCCCTCTTTGAATAGGTACAGTACCTTTCTTAGAGTTTTCCATCTTGAACCTTTTCAAGATTTTGTCAATGTATACACTTTGATTCAAACCAATCAGCCGCCTTGATCTATCCCTATAGATCTTTATTCCCAGAATATAGGCGGCTTCACCAAGATCCTTGATGGAAAAACAACTTCCAAGCCAGGTTTTTACACCTTCCATGGTTGGAATGTCATTTCCAAAAAGTAGTATGTCATCAACATACAATACTAGGATGGTTATTGTGCTCCCACTAGCCTTTTTATACACACAAGCCTCATCAGCGTTTTTGATGAAGCCAAATTTCTTTACTTCATCATCAAAACGGTGATTCCAACTTCTCGATGCTTGTTTGAATCCATATATTGATTTCTTTAACTTGCATACTTTGTTAGGATGTTTTGGATCAACAAAACCTTCAGGCTGAACCATATAGACATCTTCCTCAAGATATCCATTTAGGAAAGCGGTTTTGACATCCATTTGCCAAATCTCATAATCATAATGAGCTGCTATGGCAAACAATATCCTTATAGACTTAAGCATTGCAACAGGTGAGAAGGTTTCATCATAATCAACCCCTTGAGTTTGAGTGAAACCCTTTGCTACAAGTCTAGCTTTGTAAGTATCCAAGTTTCCATGCATATCGGTTTTCTTCTTGAAAACCCACTTACTTCCAACTACTTTGGAATTATGAGGTGGTACAACAAGTTCCCAAACTTGATTGTCATACATGGATTGCATCTCAACGTTCATGGCCTCAAGCCATTTGTCACAATCCAAATTGGACACTGCATCATGATATGTGGTTGGTTCATCGGAGTCAACCACGTAGCATTCATCCATAAAAAATTCATATCTTTCAGGTGGATTACTTGTTCTACCACTTCTGCGAACGTTTTGTGTGTATTGATCAACCGCTTGATCATCCTCAACATCCTTATGTTGAGTGCTAGTTTCAACCAAACGTGTATTACGCTGTGGTTCTTGTTCCTCCTCAAGATCCACTGTTCTACTACTAGCTCCTTCCATAAGGAACTTGGCTTCTAAGAACTCACCCTTTCTGGAAACAAACACCTTTTGTTCCAGTGGATCATAGAAATAATATCCCATAGAATCTCTAGGATATCCAACAAAGATACACTTGGTGGATCGGACTTCTAATTTGTTTGGGGTGGGAGTCTTAACATAAGCCTCACAACCCCAAACTCTTAAGTATGATAGGGATGGAACTCTTCCATGCCATATCTCAAAAGGTGTCCTTTCCACCTTCTTGGTTGGGGCCATATTCAGAATACGAGCCGCGGAGAGCAAAGCGAAACCCCAAAATGATAGAGGCAATGTGATTCTAGCCATCATAGATCGGACCATATCCAATAAGGTTCGATTCCTCCTCTCAGACACACCATTATGTTGTGGTGTTCCAGGTGGAGTGAGTTGTGAGACAATCCCACAACTCCTAAGATGATCTTGAAAAACATCACTTAGATATTCGCCACCTCTATCGGTGCGGAGAATTTTAATTGACCTGTTGAGTTGATTTTCTACTTCATTCTTGAAGATTTTGAACATTTCAAAAGCTTCATCTTTGTGCCTTAATAAGTACACATACCCATAGCGACTATAATCGTCGGTAAAGGTAATGAAGTATCTCTCACCATTCCTAGTCATTGGCTTAAAAGGACCACATACATCCGAATGTATGATACCTAATAAATCTTTTGCCCTTTCGTTAGTTCCACTAAAGGGTGCCTTAGTCATTTTACCTTGTAAACAAGATTCACATACATCAAATGAATCACATTCATTTGTTTTTAAAAGACCATTCTTTTGAAGTATTTGTATACGTTTCTTGTTTATATGACCAAGACGACAATGCCAAAGGTAGGTATCACTCAAATCCAATTTAAGTTTTTTGGTGGTTGCTTGGTATATTGAGCTATCATATGTTGCGTTTTCATGAACCAATTCATAAATACCATTACAAGGTATAGCTTTAAAATAAAATAATGATTTAAAGAAACTTGAATATCATTGTCAACAAACTTGAAATCATAATCATATTGTCTTAAACGGGAAACAGAAATTATGTTCCTAGTCAAACTAGGAGCATATAATACATTAATTAAAATAACTTCCAAACCATTTGGAAGTTTCAAAATGTAGTCTCCTTGGGCTTCCACATGAACCTTTGCACCATTGCCCATGAAGAGACTTATTTCCCCTTTCTCATAATGCTCATTTCTTTTGAACCCCTGCAACAAATTGCAAATGTGAGTTCCACATCCGGTATCTAATACCCATGTGTTAGAAGAAATAACATTTAATTCTATATGTATCATGTATATTATACCTGAGGTTTGCCCCGCATCCCTCTTTTCTCTCAACTCTTTGAGATAGACTGGACAATTTCTCATCCAATGCCCTATCTCACCACATTTGAAGCATGGGTCGTTTACAGCAACCTTTTGCTTCTTCTCCTTGGGCTTCGGAGGTTCCACCCTAACAACCATCTTCCCCTTTCCTCCAACGTGCCCCTTTCCTTTGGCAACAACTGCCTTTGGAGGGGGTAGAGACCTCTTCCTTCTCCCACCTTCATTAATGGTGAGAACGGGTAAAACCCTTTTACCCATTCCCGCCTCAGCTGATTTGAGCATCGAATGAAGTTCATTTATGCTCTTGTCCCATCCGTTCATGTTGTAATTCATGACGAATACCTCAAACCTTTTAGTTAGGCCATTAAGGATCAAATCCGTGGCCAACTCCTTTGAGACGGGACAGTTCAGCCTTTGAAGGCGGTCGATGTGGCTTTTCATCTTAAGAACATAAGATGAAACTGATTGGGATTCCTCCATCCGACATGCATGAAGCGCTCGAACCGTTTCGAAGCGCTCCACTCTAGCTTGTTGCTGGAACGTTTCCCGCAGCTGAGTGATCATGTCATAGGCTCCATGGAGCTCATACTCCTTTTGGAGTTCGGGTGTCATACTTGCTAACATTAAGCAAGAGACTTGGATGGAGTCTTCCGTATATCTAACCCAATCATTATAGGCCTCCACATCCTCCTCGTTAGGTTCATCGGGGATGGGATCATCAAGAATGTAGGCCCGCTTTTCTTGCTTGAGAACAATTCTCAAGTTGCGGTACCAATCCATGAAGTTGTTAGGTGTTAGACGATCCCTTTGAAGGATCGCCCTAAGAGATTGGTTGTTTTGGTTTGGTACATCGTTATTAGCGTTGGTGTGATCGGCCATCTACAAGGTTTTACAAAGTTCCATTTTAGTAATCGTTGATATAATTATACATTTCATTTATTAATACCCTTTACGTCTCATAGACTATTAATAAAAAAAATATTTTTAGAATCCAACGTTATATTTAAATATTGGTTAGGTGACCTTTATCCCATTATTTAAATAAACAAGGTAGTCATAAATGACAATTGCAACCCATTGCAACTTCTAATGGTATGGGATCATTTAAACATCTTATGTTTATAACGGCATGTTTACCCCATCAACACCTTTTATAAAACACATTTTAGGTGATCCATTCAATATATTTTATAAATCAAGTCGTCCTACTTACACACACGTGTGAGTTTACCACATAAGTGGTTAGGTGACCTTTATCCCACAAACATGGCATTATCACCTCAAGTTACAAGTTTCCTTAAAGTGATTAGGTGACCTTTATCCCACTAAGAGTTTGCAAGTAACCTAAGTGTTGTGTAAAAGGATGGTGTTTAACTTGTTTTCAAAAGGGATTTATAATTTCACAATTCATGTTTTAGAAAAATCCATGTACTATATGATTGTATGCATTCAACCATATGGTACCTATTTGGTTCTTATAAATAAAACCCATTTTATTTTGCAAACCATTAACTCCTTTTTATAGACCCATTCTATTTTGCTTAATGATTTGAGAACCAATTTCTTGTATTAGCTTGTTCTAGGTGATGTTTGTTAATGACATCCAAATATCCAAAACAAAACAACATCATAAGCATTCAACCAAGCATAACCAAACAATCCATATATGCATAACAAAGCATACTAAGTTGAGCACACTTGTTTAGCCAAAACAAGTGTGTCAAAAGGTCTTGTCCTAAGGGTTAAGAACATGACACATGGTTGACAAAAGGAACTCCCACTTGAATCCACATCTTCAAGCATCCTCTTTGTCCATCTTTTCTTCAAGTCTTAATCTTGAGCATCCTTACAAAATATGTATCCTAATACATTTTTCTAGTAAAGATAAACTCCTAATCTATTTATTACAAACCATATGAATGAATAGATTACAAAACAAGACTTAAAACAAAATAAATTATTACATGCCCAAATGAATACAACATGACAATCAATCATTCAATCCAAGTGGTCTAGGCTTTGTTATGCATAAACAACAACAATATATCCAAACATACATAAGAAGTCGATTTTTGGCAGCCCCTTAAAACCCATGTTTTTGGCCAACATAAACCAAGAACAAATGGGTTTAGTCCAAGCAAACAATAATCTTATAAACTAGAGTTTTAAAGATCCTAATATGCATAATATAGCATCTTTAAAACATCAAAAGGGGGCACCAAAATAGCCCCTTAAACCCACGGTTTGGGCTGTCCAAAAGAAAGCAAAGTGTAATACATGTATGCATATGTATAAGTGGCTCTTGATGCCATTGTAGGGGTTCCAACATGTTTATCAAAGTACATATAACTTAGATTATATATATATATAAAAACGCAGCGGATTTAATATTTAAAACATGTTAATAATATATTTGTTAAACCCATTTAACAAGGAACCCCAACCCATGGATCTTTATACACAATACATACAAAAGAACATAAAAGGTAAGAAGTGAATACAACCTTTTGTAGCTTCCTTCAAACCCGAAGTGAGAGCTGTGGAATGTGACTTTGTGGCTGAGTTTTCAAGCTAGAAAACCTCAAGGAGTGATACCCCAAGCTTGAACAAACAACTCCCTTTTGCTAGGCTTTGAACACCAAGTGTAGTTCTCTCTTTCTTGTTTAATTTTCAGCCTTGAACCTAAGTTTTCAAGCTGAAAATTGTTCTTCAAAACCGTGAACCAAGAGGGAGAGAGAGAGGAGATTCTTTGTGTTGTGTTTTGGTTGAGTGTGTAAATGAAAAATCTGAATCAAGAGAGTGATGTGCATGTGCTTGGAACCAACAAATAAGAGGTTCCCAAGACATAAAGGGGGCGGCCGAATGGGCACCCCTTGGTCTCTCTCCAATTCAAATTTTTTATTAAAATTCCATTCATACAATCCACCCTTTTGTAAAATTAAACCAATTTAATTTTATAACACATACAACTAGTCTTTTGTTATTGTTTAACTAATTTAAACAATGCACAAGAAATCCCTCATGAACAAATTACATTATATATAATGATGTTCATCTACAAAAGTAATTATTTAGAAAATCCAATTTTCTAAATTGGTGTAACTTATTATTTGTTATGATCTTATCAACAAATAAGTTATCTTTCGGTGTTTGTTAGGCTTGTTATTGGGTATGACCCGACTTGGATCATATCACACTAGCCACATCAATTTTATATGTATCTTGGGCAGATCAAATCTTTCAAAACTTTCATTTAAAGTTTCAAATTTGACTTAAAATCCGCCCTCACTTAATTAAACTTTAAGCTCCAACTGTGTTGTTGATACATATGTACCTAGATGTGGATCTTAATGTAATATGTATTACACTTATGTAATGCTTGGGTGACTAATGAAATGAGAATGTTTGGTTGTGATTTATAATGTTTAATATTTCATTAATGAGTTGTGTAATGTATATTGACTTGATTATATAGGTTTGTGATTGTTTGAATTGATATACGTAATGTTATAATAATGAATACATTCAAACTTGGTTAAGTGAAGTTCTCATGCGTCCGACTGGACCATGCGCCTCAACAGTGGTCATGCGTCCGAATGGCCATGCGACTGAGTGTCTATGCGCCTAAATAGTCCATACGCCTGAACAACTTCATGCGACTGACTCAGTCGCACGACTGAACACTCAGTCGTGCGAATGGATCAACCGCATGGCTCAATCGCACGAATGAACCATGGTAATGGTTCAGTCGCCTGAATGAGCAACCCTAACCTATAAATACAACCAAATTCGTGGAAAAACAGAACAATTGATATTACTTCGACTCCAGACATACCCTAGCTATCCAGAAACCTCCAAGAACCTGTTCCATGTGATCGCACTAGATCGATTCCATATCGTTCTTAACGTTTAGATTCAATTCATAATTGATTCGACGTGCGTTCTCACTGATTGGATCGCCAATCAAATAGGATTCCGCACTATTTGATTTGGTATACACGTTAATCAGTTAGTATTTCGTGCAATACACGATCCTAACAAGTGGTATCAGAGCCTTGGCTCTTGATTACGTGTGATTCAATCGTTTTTGATACAAAAATTATGTTTTTTCACCAAAAACACAATCTTTTCGTGTCAAACGGTGTCTTGGACGTTTCCTGCTCATAAAGATTTGGTTTTTCCGGCATACGGCGATTAGGGTTAGTGAAACTTCGTGTTTTGACAGCCAAAACACCTTAAACTTAGAAATTTTCGAAATCCAGCAGCTTCAGTCGCACGATTGACTCAATCGCACGACTCGACACATTCGCATCCCTCAGACGCACGATTGGACTCATTCATACATTCATTCGTACGACTGAACAGACTGTTCGCATTATTTAAACCGCATCAGTTCATTCGCACAACTGGACCAGCCGCATTAGTTCAGCCGCACGATTGAACCATTCGCATTGTTCAATCGCACGAATAGCCCAATCGCACAGCTCCATTCACACTAGTAAAACAGTTAGTTTAGGAGTCTAAAGTTAATCGCAATAGAGGACCCGTATTCAGCATTTACAGTAGAGAAAGACTCACGTATTCAGAATATATTGCTATTCGAGAGTGAAGTAGGGAATCACAATAAACCCCCTAAGCTAATAACTTTAGATGAATTCCCACACTGGAAGCAACGTTTTGAGATCTACTTAAATAGAGTAGATCCCAATATGTGGGAAGCTATTGAGACGGGGTATAGTATGCCAGTAGGTGCTGATGGAGTCAAACTTACATTAGGTGGCATGACGGATGCACAGAAAGTCAAATACAATGCTGAAAAGAGAGTGTATGAATTGCTTACTCAGTCAATTCCTAAGGATATTTTCCATCAATTTTCTGAGAACAAGCAAGAAAAGAAGTTATGGGATGAGCTACAGAAAAGGTATGACGAGAATGCGTCATTGAAAGCTATAAAAGCAAAAGAGTTGAAGAAAGAGTTCGACAACTTCTCATCGATGAGTAATGAGAGTTTTGATGATGTCATCGATAGATTCTACCACTTGATGAGTGAGCTGCACACTCATGGTGTCACAACGACCATGGAAGACAATGTGTCGAACTTTGCAGATGGGTTGCCAGAAAAATGGGCCTCTTTTGTCTCAAATCTTAGACAGAATGGTATGCTAGCGAAGTTGGACATAAATGATTTCATTCTAAAGCTGAGAGAGGAAGCACTAAGGATGAAGTACAGAGCTCAAAAGTCTTCGTATACTCAAAATCCAGCGTACAATGCGACTCCACAAGTGAAGACGTTTGGAGCACCACTTCAGACAGTTTTTGTGTCAAGCTCATCTGGTCCTTCACAAGCCTCTACTTCAGGGTCAGAAACGTTAGGGTCGTCTAGTACCCAATAGATTGCATCTGAAGCGAATGCTACAAGACTGAAGACCGAGAATCTTGGTAATGTGACGGTAGAAGTAGCAAGAGAGCACATGGATCTCTTAGCAGCAGTAGTCCACTCCTATGATGGACTTGTTGCTGGGAAAATTGGAAACTGTCATCTGGCAGACGAGGACTATGAGCAGGTAGATGAGACAGAGCTGGAGAGAATGGATATAATGTGGGCCTTAGCAAGAGCTGTCCGGAGAGCTAAGAAGTTTGTGAAAAACACCGGACAAAACTTAGTTGCTACTAAGGACACTACTTTTGGTTTTGACAAGAGCAAGGTGACCTGTTTCAATTGTGGAGAAAAAGGGCACTTAAAACGAGAGTGTGTGAAGCCCAAGAAAACTGGAAACGGGAATCCATTCTCGTCCTTCACTCGTCAAGATAAGCCAACTAGTAGTCCTACTTTATCAAGCAAGGATCCAAAAGCCTTGACTGCTCATGATGATGAGGGACAGGACTGGAGCTTTCGGTTTGTCTCTCCGGGAAAATCCAATATTGCTAGTGTGGAAGACTTAGACGATGATTCAGCGAGTGAAGGAGATATTGCAGTGGACCTCGCGATGTCAAACATTGAAAAGACTGCAACTGAGGTCAACTGTTGGATCTAGAGAGGCTGTTGCAACCAAAACCATGTCACTTAGAATATTTTGAGTACAACATACAAAGGACTTCCGAAGCCAAGTGTGGGACTTCCGAAGGAAGAAGGAGCTCTTCCGAAGCCTAAGTGTAAAATACACTTCCGAAGGAAAACTCCAACTTCCGAAGATAAAGAAGTTACTTCCGAAGAATCAAGACTTA
Source organism: Flaveria ramosissima (assembly GCA_025215565.1). Classification (NCBI taxonomy): domain Eukaryota; kingdom Viridiplantae; phylum Streptophyta; class Magnoliopsida; order Asterales; family Asteraceae; genus Flaveria; species Flaveria ramosissima. The sequence continues at coordinate 57,936,273 of CM046037.1, forward strand.
AAGATAAAGTTCTGAAGTCAACTTCCGAAGTATAAAGAAGTCCTCAAAGCCTCGGAAGCATAGAAGCATCTTCCGAAGTATAAGTGGCTTCGGAAGAACCTGTTCTTCCGAAGCCAGTTAACCTTCGGAAGACACTTCTTTTATCCAGTAGACATAAGTATGGTCTGTCTGACAGTCCGCTGCAAATCTCTGAGATACTGCATGGCGTTTTCTCAAAAGCCATGTAGTTGACCATACTTTAATCTACTGTTTACCTTTTTATGTTAAGTACAGTTGCCATCTTTAGTTGGTGACAAAAGGTAAGTCATGGACATGTCATGACTACCATATCTTAGATAATACTTTATCTAAGATACCTTAACTTTAGCATTGTAGTATATGCTTTAGTCTTAGGAATCCAGCTGGTATCAAGTATAATCGGCTGTAGGATCTAGTATATATAGTTTCTCATTGTAACTCTTGTTGTATGCTTGTAAGTGTCTTGTAATCTTGAGTTGAGAAGTAATATATACAAGTACCTTGAAAATACTCCTGCTTGTTCCTTTGATTACTTATTATATTATTATCAACTCTTGTTAAAGGCATTGCTTCATCTTGTTTGAGTGATATTATAAGTGAGTTTGAGAGAATTACAAGTGTTAAGTGACAAAACCCGATCCTGCAATTGGTATCAGAGCTTTTTAGGCTCTTGATTGTGAGATCTTACCATCCTAATCAACCAGTTTTTCACTCCTCATTATACCTCACTCAAAAATGGCCCTCATCAAATCTGAAGTTGAAATGGGAACGATGACCAAAGCTCCTATCATCAACCCTGAAAACTTCAGGTCTTGGAGCAGAAGAATGGAAGGCTTCATCAGATACCAGGATAGCAAGATGTGGCAGTCCATCGTTAATGGCCCGTACAAGCCAAAAGTTGCTGGTGGAAACGGTGCCATGATCGAGAAGGCCGTTGAAGACTACTCCGATGAACACAGGAAGAAGCTTGACATAGACAGCAACGCTATGACTGTTCTCATGACTGCAATCCCAAACTCCATCATGGTGGTGTTTGAGCATTGTAAGTCAGCCAAAGAACTCTTTGATGCTCTTGCTCAAATGTACTCAAGCTCTAATGATTCAAAGAAGGACTCACTGAAGCAGCAGTTTGAGAACTTCACCTATGTTGCTGGAGAAACTTTTAGCCAGCAATATTTCAGGTATATGGATCTTATCTCCTCCCTCCAATCTGTGGGAATCACTCAAGTACTTAAAGACCTTACCAGAAAGTTCATGAGTGCTCTACCCAATGAGTGGACTTTCTACTGTGTCTCCATCAAGAGAACATAGAATTTAAACACACTCACCATGACCGAACTATATGGGATCCTTGATGGATACCGTTTGGAAATGGAAAGTAAGAAGGGTCATCAAGCAAGCAGACCCTTGAGCCTTCCTGCTAGCAACGCTTTAATGGTTGCTGAAGGCTCAGGTATCTCCCAGTCTTAACAGTACCTGTCATACACCCAGCAGCCATCTTGTTCATCTGGGCCTTACATTACATTCCCTGAGACTCCAAGGTCTCATCAAGCTCAGCAAAGCTCCTTTCAGGAGGGCTGTGCGTTTGTCTCAGGGAGTGGACACTCCAATGATCATCAATTCTACTTTGATGATCTTGAGTGCTTCAGTCTAGATGACATAGAGTATGTGGACATTGTCCAGCAAATGGCTCTCCTAACCTACAGAGCGAAGAAGTTCTTTAAGAGAACTGGAAGGCAATTCCCTCAAAACCCAATCACTAGCAAGTTTGGGTTTGACAAAAGCAAGGCTAAGTGTTACAACTGTAACCAGCTTGGCCATTTTGCAAGGGAATGCAAGGCTCCCAAGTCCAACCCGGGAACCTCACAGGCCTCCACACATCCTTCTACACCAAAGCCCAACGGGAAGTCAACTGAAACAGCAGCTATGTCTCAAGAAGTTGACTGGAGCTTTATGGTTCAAGATGTGACTCCTGCTCAAGCACTCATGGCAGGAACAGATGAAAACAAGGTATATGAATATCTCTGTACCCCTGCTTGTATTGCTAAGGTTAAATTGTACTAGGACTACAATATGGAAATTAAATCCGATATTGAGTCTTTAAATGTGCTAAAATCTGACTTTAAAAGAGCTGAATCTGACTACCAAAAGAAAATTGAGGAGTTAGAGAAAATTGTATCTCTTTTAAAACATGAACACACCAACTACAAGACTCAAATCAAGGATTTAATATCCAAATTGACTGAGGCTCAAGCCCAGCTTGTCACAGCTGAGGCTCAAGCCAGGAAGTATGATATTTCCGAGCAAAACTTCCAAGCCATACTTGCATCATCCTCTCACTCCAAACTTTGTTATCAAAACAAAAGTGGGTTGGGAACCAATGAAATTGCTCCACCACACTCCTATGAGTCTATAAGACAGCCAAGGTGTGGTACTGAAGAGCAAGAGGTTCCATCTGTTGACCCACCTTGTAAAGAGTCAAAGAGTGATGCAACTGTGGAGACCATGACCATCACAGGGAAGGAACAGGTAATTGTGCCCTCCCCGGCCAATGATGATCAAACCCTGACCACCAAAGCCAGAAGAAGCAGGGCTAAAGCAGCCAGAAAAACTGCCAAGAAGGTGGCTGAATCCAAGCTGAAGATAGACCCAAAGCAAAAGGGTGTATTCATATCAGCAGGATTTCAGGTGGTTGGACCTTCTGATTCAGGAAAAGAGTATAGTACCAGTACTCCTATCCTAACAAAGGATCAGAAGTTAAAGGGAAAGGTTGCTGATGAGGAGACAAAGAACAAGAAACAACAACCCTCTAATTCCCAGAAAATTAACATTGCATGCATAATGTGTGGTCTGCAAAACCACATGGCTAAAGATTGTTATTACAATCCTGCTAGCACACATTATGCAAATAATGTTAAAAGAGAAGGAGTCAGGGAAGGTTTCACATTTGGACCATATCAAATGGTTCAAGTGATGAAAAAGGGAAAGCTTGTTTCCGAAGCAAGGCTTCTCTCGGAAGAAAACTCTTCTTCCGAAAGGAAAAAGGCTTCGGAAGTGAAAGCTGCAAAGACTCACAAAAGAGTCCCCTTGAAACCATCCCAGAAGAAGACTGCTTCGGAAGAAAAGGTGGTGAAGGTCTCTTCCGAAAAGAAAGAAGCTTCGGAAGAATGCCAAGCTACAAAAGCTTCATCAAGCTCATCTTCTATGATCAACCAAGGGATGGAATGGAAGATCAAGGAAGATGCTGTAGCCCAAACCTCCTCTTCAAAGACATCTATTGAACCCCCATGCATAAATTTTGGTTCAATCATGTCACTCTCATTGGAAGAACCCAAGACCAAAAAGGCTTGGGTTTCCAATCAAAACTAATTATCTCACCTTATGTGCAGGGACATCCATATGACAAGAATAACAACATTTGGATTGTAGATAGTGGATGCTCCAGGCACATGACAGGGAACAGATCTCTCCTTCAACAATTTCAACATTATGATAGAGGTCCTGTCCAGTTTGGAGGTGAGGCCGGAGGATATATTTATGGCAGAGGAAGTATATCCAATGGAAAGTTAAAAGTTGACAAAGTTAATTTTGTCAAACAGCTTGAACACAACCTGTTAAGTGTTTCTCAGTTTTGTGATCAAAAGCATCAAATGCTTTTCACAGAACATGAGTGCATCATCCTCAAACCTGGGATGACAATTCCTCAGGAATTGGTGCTTCTTAGATCTCCCAGGAGAGGGGATATGTACAAGCTTGATATGAACAATGCTTCCCCAATGGGAGAAGTATCATGCTTTCTTTCCAAAGCTGATAGTGATGAGTCAACACTATGAAATAAACGAATGTGTCATGTCAATTTTAAGACAATGAATAAATTGGCTAAAAATAACTTGGTACATGGTTTGCCTAAAAAGGAATTTTTCTGCAAAGATAACTGTGTTGCTTGCCTGAAAGGGAAACAACACAGGTTTTCTCATAAATCCAAAGTTGTTAACTCTATCACTACTCCATTACACTTATTGCACATGGATCTATTTGGTCCCACAAGTATAATGAGCATTAGAAGGAAATCATATTGCCTTGTGGTAGTTGATGATTTTACTAGATTTACATGGGTATTCTTTTTAAGAACTAAAGATAAAACTGCTGAAACTTTAAAATCTTTTATTCTTAAAATAGAAAATCAAGTTGATCACAAGGTTAAAATAATTAGAAGTGATCAAGGGACTGAGTTTAAGAACTTTGTTATTGACTCATTTTGTAACTCAAAAGGGATTGCCAGACAATACAGTGCTCCTAGAACTCCTCAACAAAATGGTGTTGCTGAGAGGAGAAATAGGACACTTATTGAGGCTGCTCGGACTATGTTAGCTGATTCAAAGCTGCCTCTAACCTTCTGGGCAGAGGCAGTCAGCACTGCATGCTATGTGCAGAACAGAGTTCTTGTAGTAAAGCCACATGGAAAGACCCCTTTTGAGTTATGGAACAAGAGGCCACCGTTCATTGGCTTTCTAAGGTCCTTTGGCAGCAGGTGTACCATACTTAACACAAAAGACAATCTGGCAAAATTTGCTGAAAAGTCAGATGATGCTATCTTTGTTGGATATTCCTCCTATTCTAAAGCTTACAGGGTTTATAATATTAAAAACCAACAATTTGAGGAATCCTCCAACATTGTAGTTAATGAGCACACTCCTTGTGTTAGGGGGAATGGCCCTGATCATATTTTTGATTTAGAATTGTTTCCAAACTATTCTAAACCATCTTGTGAGAATGTTTCAGCTGGAACAGGTGCTCAAAGCAATTCTAATGAAGACCAACTGTTTGAGCTTCCTAGACCTGCTCCTAGTTCTCCAAGAGCAACAACAAATCAAGTTCCCACTATTGAAAGATCTAACAGCATAACCATTTCAAGAAATAGTGGAACTTGTAAGGATTCCTGAAGTCTGATGCAACCCAAAACAGCCTAAGTGTCTCAGCAACATGCACTAAGTACTGAAGTGAAGAATGCTTCGGAAGTTTTACACAAAGCATTAGAAAATACTCTAAGTGTAAAATCTTCCGAAGCCAAGACCAATATCTTCCGAAGCCAAACATGAAGTCTTCCGAAGCTTCAGAGACAAAGTCTTCCGAAGCTTCAACCTATGAAGACAGATTTCTTCCGAAGACTTTTAGTACACATGCTTTATCTGATGTACTGTTCCATAAAGCACCTTTTCCGCTGCATCTCTGTAAAGTCACCAACTTACATGAGTTGGTGAAAAGGGCCTTGCTTTTGGTAACTGTACATTGAGGTCTTGAGTCTGTAACTTTCCACTTTATGTACTTTATCCTTTTTGTAATGCATAAGGATGTGAGCTATGGCATGTCATAGTCACAAGGTCAAAAGGCAGATATGCCTTTTGATCCTACAATTGATTTTTTAGTGTCTAGTCAATTGTATCCAGCTGGCTTTCAAAGTATAGCCGGCTGTAGGTTGTAGTATAAGTATTTTAAATTCTTGTATCTTTCTTTATGCTTTGTAACACTTGTTTAAAAGAACTTGAGAAAGCAATATACTTCCTCCTTGAAACCCATACTCTCTTGTTCTGTCTCTTGCTTTACTTGTGTTCTTTGTATCACCTTTGGTTACCCAGTTCACTGTTTGATTAAAGTTTAGTTAATCTCCTCATTGTGTTGTTGTGTTGTAATTGTGTTTAAGCCCTTAAACGGTCCTGCAATTGGTATCAGAGCTTTCCAGGCTCTTGATATAAGATCTAACCATCTTAAGATCCCTCACACACACAAAAGCTAAACTCTTCAAATGGCTTCCATCTCAAAGACTGATATGGAGACTGGAACCATGAACAAATCCCCACTGATCACTCTTGATGATTTTGACACCTGGTGCATGAGGATGGAAGGCTTCATCAGGTCTCTTGATTCAAGAATGTGGGAATCTGTTGAGAATGGACCTTTCATACCCAGCACCCCCTCTGCTACTGGTGCTGGTATGATTCCTAAAGATGTGGCCAACTACTCAGATGAAGATAGAAAAAGAGTAGAGATTGACAGGAAGGCCATGACTGCTCTTCAGACTGCTCTCCCAAACTCTGTATACAGAGGTTTTAAGAAGTGCAAGACAGCCAAACAGCTGTGGGATGCACTGAAGCTGATGTATGAAGGCTCCTCTGAAGCCAAGGAGAACAAGAAAGATCTTCTGAAGCAGCAGTTTGAGAATTTCACCTTCAAAGCAGGTGAAACCATGACCCAACAATACTTCAGGTATGTTGAGATTGTGGATACCCTAGTGGATGGAGGAGTTCCTCTTGAGAACAGGGACATTGTAAGGAAGTTCATGTCCTCACTTCCTAGGCAATGGACACACTATTGTGTGGTGATCAAGAGGACTGAGAACCTTAAGACTCTTACTCTTACAGAGTTGTATGGGATTCTCAGTGGATACCAGATGGAGATGAACATGCAAGGTTCATCTGGCAACTCCAACAATCAAATGGGTTCAGCCCTTCATGTGGTTGAAAGGGACAGCATAGAACCCCAGCATCATCTCATATGCTACCCTGACAACTCACAAAAGGTCCTTTCATCACCTTCCCGGAGACACCAAGGGAGAACTTTACTCAAGGAAGCCCATTCCAAGAGACAAGTTCTTCTCAAGCCTTTGTGTCTGCAGATGAAAGCTGTGGGAATTATCTTTTCACTCTTGAAGACCTGGACTGTATCCATCCAGATGACCTGGAATACATGGAGATAGTTCAGCAGATGGCTCTCCTCACTCACAGAGCCAAGAAGTTCTACAAGAGGACAGGAAGAAGATTTCCAAGCAATGCTACCAGTGGTAAGTTTGGGCTGGATAAAAGCAAAGTTAAGTGTTACAACTGTAACCTTATGGGTCACTTTGCTAGGGAGTGTAAGGCACCTAAAGCAAATGGGGGCCAAACACAACCCAGACCAAATTACACTGACAAAGCCCCTCAGGCTGAGAAGACAAAGCAACATGCTGCTGTTGCTGTTGAAGAGGGAGGCTTTGACTGGAGTTTTCAGGTGGAGGATGCTTCTCCAAACCAAGCACTGATGGCTGACCATGATGAAGCCAAGGTATTGGAACATCTTTGCTCCCCTGAATGCATTGCTAAAGTAAATAGATACAGGTCCTACAACCTAGAGATGAGATCTGATCTTGAGTCATTAAACATATTAAAATCTGATTTTAGAAAGTCTGAAAATGATTACAAGTTAAAGATAGAGGACTTGGAGAAAACCATTTCAGTACTAAAACATGAACATACAGATTTTAGAACTCAGATCCAAGATCTCATCACTAAGTTGACTGAGTGCCAGGCTGAGCTTGTGATCAGCAAAGCCAAGGCAGAGAAGAGTGTTCTTGAAGAAGAGACCTTCAAGAACATGATATCCTCATCCCTGCACAACAAGGTTTGTTATCAAAATAGACAGGGACTAGGATCAAATGAGATAGCTCCTCCACACACAATCTTGTCTGTAAGATCTCCTAGGTGTGGAACTTGTGAAGATGAGCTTCCTCTCATAGATCCTATAAGTGAGGATGATGAAGAAGTGATAGTGAAGAATTCCTCTGAGAAGAGTGAAGAAGAGGATTCTTCCAAGGGCCACTATCCTTCTGAGGAGAAGAAATCAACTGTGATGACCAAGTCCAAGAGAAAGAACTTGATCAGGAAGAGCAAAAGGAAAGCAAAGAAGGCTCAAGAAATCAAGGCTACTTTTGATGCTAAGCAGAAACAAGTTTTTATCTCTGCAGGTTTCAAAGTAGTAAGGACTGAAGACATCAACCGAGACTCCTCAGCTAAGAGTCATGGTTCTTGTTCAAATCATCTCAGTACAAAAAAGAAGACTGAGCTGCTGTGTACCACTGCTGCACAGCCTGGACCATCAAACTCCAAGAACAGTTCACAACCCAAAGGAACTGTCTCAGCATCTACCAAGATGAAGGTGGAGAAGGGATGTGACCAAAGCCAGTCTTGCTCTCAAAAGGAGACTTCTTTGAAGAAGAAAATGTTGTGTGTTATGTGTGAAAGTACTTCTCACATTGCTAAGGATTGCCCATACAATCCTAAAAGTACTGTCCACATGACCAAAACAAAGACTTCAAAGAGTCTCAAGAAGTCTCAAGCTTCGGAAGGAAAGTCTGTTTCCTTCGGAAGCTCCAAATCAAAGAAGAAGGTAAATGGAAAATTACCTTCGGAAGCAAAGTTGGTCTCGGAAGAAAGGAGTTCTTCCGAAGCACTGAAGTCTGCTGCAGTGACTGTAGATTCTTCCGAAGGATCAGTCATCAAAACTTGTGAAGTTCCAAAAGCTTCTAAGGTTTTGAAGGTCAAGTCCAAGACTCCAAAGGTGGTGTGGAAGTCTAAGAAAGACCAAATGACTGAGGTTTCTCCATCAACAACAGCTGAAGATCCCCATAGTACAACCATAGGATCTATTACTGTTGCATTACCTTCTATTACACTTAATGAGCCCAAGACAAGTAAGGCTTGGGTTTCCAAATGTAACTAATCATTCTCTTTGTGCAGGAACAGCTCAAGACAAACAGGAATGTCTGGATAATTGACAGTGGCTGTTCCAGGCACATGACAGGCAATAGGTCTCTACTCCATAATTTTGAGAGAATTGATGGAGGACCAGTTGCTTTTGGAGGAGATGAAGGTGGTTACATTTCTGGAAGGGGCAAGGTCACAAATGGTAAGCTCAGCATTGAGAAGGTAAACTTTGTTAAGGAGCTTGGGTACAATCTTCTGAGTGTATCCCAATTTTGTGATCAGAGTCATAACATGCTCTTTACTGAGCATGAGTGCATTGTTCTCAAGCCTGGAGTGGTCATTCCTCATGAGCATATCCTGCTCAGAGCCCCCAGGAAAGGGAACATGTACAAGATGGATTTGCAAGAAACATCTCCCTCTAGAGAAGTTTCATGCTTTCTATCTAAAGCAAATAGTGATGAGTCTTTCCTATGGCATAAAAGAATGTGCCATGTAAACTTTAAGAACATGAATAAATTAATTAAACATGATCTGGTAACTGGAATGCCAAAGAAAGAGTTTACTAGTGATGATCATTGTGTTGCATGCCTGAAAGGGAAGCAACACAAGGTATCTCACAAGCCTAAGGAAAAGAACTCCATCACTACTCCCCTACACTTGTTACATATGGATCTCTTTGGCCCCACCAGTGTAATGAGTTTAGGAAGGACCTCTTACTGTCTGGTGATCACAGATGATTTTACAAGATTCACTTGGGTCTTTTTCCTTAGAACTAAGGATGAAACCCCTGAGATTCTGAAGAATTTCATCTTAAAAGTTGAGAATCAATGTGATCACAAGGTCAAAACCATAAGATGTGATCAAGGAACTGAATTCAAGAACCAAATCCTTGATACATTTTGTGATGAAAAAGGTATTACAAGACAATATAGTGCTCCCAGGACTCCTCAGCAAAACGGAGTTGCTGAGAGGAGAAACAGGACACTTATTGAAGCTGCAAGAACTATGTTGTCTGACTCTAAACTGCCTATCACCTTCTGGGCAGAGGCAGTTAATACTGCTTGCTATGTGCAAAACAGAGTTTTAGTAGTTAAGACACATGGTAAGACTCCTTATGAACTTTGGCACAAGAGGAAACCTTTCATTGGTTTTCTCAGGTCATTTGGATGTCCCTGCACCATCTTGAATACCAAAGATCAAATTGCCAAGTTTGCTGAGAAATCAGATGATGGACATTTCATTGGATACTCTTCCAAGCTAAAGCTTATAGAGTATACAATCTCAGAACTAGAATTGTTGAGGAGTCAGCCAATGTGACTTTCAATGAGCACACTCCTTGTGTGGCTGGTTCTGGTCCGGATTGGCTGTTTGATCTTGATTTAGTTACCAACTGTTTTAACAAATCTTGTGAGCATGTTTCAGGATCTGCAGAAAATCTAAATACAGGTGATCCTGATCCAAGATTTGAGCTAGGAAGACCTTCAACTCATACATCTTCAGCTCCAGTTGGAACTACTTCAGCAAATGAGGTTTCTATCAGCACAACAATGACAAATTCAGCTGATACATCTGGCATGCCTTCAAATTCCAGCTCAGAGGCCTCTCAACCAGATAAAGACACCTCACTTGTAGAAGACAACAATGGTGATGGTGATAGTGATCAGGAATTTCTTGATGCTAATAACCATACCATAGATGACAACATCAATGATGTCTCACACTCATTGGATCAAGTTAATCTTGATAAGTGTGATAATGTGGAGGGTGAATCTTCAAGACCAGATCTAAATTTCTCAAATTTGGATCTTTCTCAACAACTTGCTGTGATCCCTCAGCTAAGGATCCACAAGTCTCACCCCACCACAAACATCATTGGAGATGTTGTCACAGGGGTAAGAACAAGAGGACAAACCCATGAAGCAAATGTTTGTCTTCACTCTTGTTTCTTATCTCAGATAGAGCCCAAGAAAGTTGATGAAGCTCTAAAGGATGGAAGTTGGGTTGAAGCTATGCAACAAGAGCTGCTTCAATTCAAAAGGCAGAAAGTTTGGAACCTTTGTCCTCTTCCTCATGGGAAGACTACCATTGGAACCAAATGGGTTTTTAGAAATAAGAAGGATGATAGAGGAATCATCATCAAGAACAAGGCAAGACTAGTTGTTCAAGGATACACACAAGAAGAAGGGATTGACTACACTGATGTCTTTGCTCCTGTAGCAAGACTAGAAGCTGTTAGGATATTCCTGGCATTTGCTGCATCCAAGAACTTCAAGGTCTACCAACTTGATGTAAAGTGTGCTTTCTTATATGGAGTGATTGATGAGGAGGTTTATGTCAAACAGCCACCTGGTTTTGTAGACCCTGATCATCCTGATTATGTCTGCAAGCTTGACAAAGCTCTTTATGGGCTGCATCAGGCACCCAGGAAGTGGTATGAGACACTATCTGAGTATCTTTGTAAGCATGGATACAAGAGAGGTACTATAGATGGAACTCTCTTCATCAAAGGACAGGGAAATGACTTATTGCTGGTTCAAGTATATGTAGATGACATCATCTTTGGTTCAACTAATCCAAAGCTCTGCAAAGACTTTGAGAAGCTGATGAAAGACAGATTTGAGATGAGTTCAATGGGAGAACTCAACTTCTTTCTGGGAATTCAAGTGAAGCAGGTTGAAGATGGCATCTTCATAAGTCAGTCAAAGTATGTTCAAGACATACTCAAGAGGTTCAACATGACTGATTGTAAGATTGCTAAGACACCCATAGCCAGAAACCACTCCCTTGGTCCAGATCTTGAGGGGGAGTGTGTAGATGAGCACTTATACAGGGCTATGATTGGGTCTCTTATGTATCTTACAGCTAGCAGGCCTGATATCATGTTTGCTACATGTATTTGTGCAAGATATCAAGCCAACCCTAAGATGTCTCACTTAATCACTGTGAAAAGGATTTTAAGATACCTCAAAGGTGCTTCAACACTTGGTCTATGGTATCCAAAGAATCCAAATTTCAATCTGTATGCCTATACAGATAGTGATTATGGTGGTTGCAATATGACTGCAAAGTCTACATCTGGGGGATGTCAATTCCTTGGTGGAAGGGTGGTCTCATGGCAATGCAAGAAACAATCCTGTGTGTCTGCATCAACTGCTGAGGCTGAATACATTGCTGCTGCAAGCTGCTGTGCTCAAGTGCTTTGGATTCAAAATCAGATGCTGGACTATGGATTTAACTTCAAAGAGACTCCTATCCACATAGACAACAATAGTGCTATCTCTATCACTGAGAACCCTGTGCAGCACTCAAGGACCAAACACATCAACATCAGGTATCATTTAATAAGAGATAACTATGAAAAAGGATTAATTAAACTAGTCAAAGTTCATACAGATGAACAATATGCTGATCTGTTCACAAAAGCTTTTGATGAACAGAGATTTAAGTATCTGATATCAGCTATTGGGATGATTAACTTTGAGTAGACTTTTTCTTAAAACTAATTCTAATTATTTCTTCTTAAAATATGTGTGTCCTAAGTTGTCTAGTTCATCACTTTCATAAGCTCATGTTTTCTTTGGATGTAAAATTCTTTTTGAAGACTTTCCTTAGATTCTTGAAAATTTTTGATACTTCGGAAGATAAAATTTTATCTTCGGAAGAAAAACATGTCTTCAAAATACATAACTGTCTAAGAGATTTTACCTTCGGAAGAAGTCAAATTCATCTTCCGAAGCTTAAAATTCTTATCTCAGACACTTATTTATTTTTAAGGACCTTTTCCTTCCGAAGCAAAATTAACCTTCGGAAGCTTTGTTTATTCCTATACAAAGCATTCAAGGGTTTATTTCTCTTCCGAAGCATAAATCTTCAAGACTCTCAGGAAAATCTTCCGAAGCCATTTTAGCTTCGGAAGCTTTTTCAATCAAAACTTCCGAAGACAAATAAACTTCGGAAGCTTTTCGAATTCCAAGAAAACTACTTTTTGAGCAAAAGTAAACTACCTTTTCAGAGGTGGGACCGACTTCCGGATTTCAAAGTTTATCCTCTTTCATTAACTTTGGTTCAAATCCCTTTTCATATAAATACCCAACGGTTCCCCCTCTTTTCCACTATCTTCCTCAATTCTACTATTTCTCTAACCTAATTCTCTAAACCGCCTTTGCTTTCTACCTTTCTTCACCCTTAAGCTTCTGAAATGGCCAACCTTAACCGCAGAAACAACCCTGATTTCTCCATGCAACTTCACAGGCAACATAATCAAGTTGCTCTGTTAAGCTCTGAGAAAGATGCAAGTTTCTCAGAGATTTGCCAATTCTTGACTCTGTCAAACTACTTCACCTCCCTGACCATTGATCCTACTCTATATGAGGATCACTTGCTTGAATTCTGGAAGACCTGCCAAGAGGTCATTATGGATGGGGAGAAGGCACTGTCTGCCACAGTGCAAGGGAGGACAATCTTCATCACTCCGGCCATCATTAATCAACATTTGCAGCTGGATGATGAAGAAGGTGAGGTGTCCTTCCCAAAAGAAGCTGTTAATCATTCTTTTGAGCAGATGGGCTATGAGGGAGATTTCTCTGTAAAGACCTTTAGGAAAGGGAAGGTCTCATCCCAATGGAAATTCCTGCTCCATGTGGTTATCCACAGCTTGTCAAACAAGCATGGTGGATGGGACCAGATTCCTGAGGATCTCTCCTTTATAGTTCATGGAATGGTTCAGGGGGTCAAGTTCAGGTATTCACAATTTGTTTATACTAATTTACTTGCAAACTTAGACTCCTTAGAGTATTACATGTTTCCTAGATATGTTCAACACATTCTCAACTGTGAACTGGGCTCACAGTTGAGGGAAACAGGTAATATTCTTAAATTGGGACAGATGAAGCCCGGCATCTTTAAAATAATGAAGAAGCCAACTGTAGGCTTCTCAGGGGTAGAAACAGCCCTAGTCCCAAAAATGTTAGAGCTCATTGCTCAAGGTGACAACCTAGCAACACAAGCTAGTGTTGAACCCACACCTCTTTTGTCCTTACCCTTAAAAAGACCAGAAATCACCCTCACCTACCAAAGAAAATCCAAACGAACCCCTGCTCAGGCTATTGAGTCTGTGCAGGCCCCCAAATACTCAACCTTACAGGAAGAAGTGGACACTAGAGCTCCCACTTCTCCTGAGGAGCAAACCACTCCCATTACTTCACCTATCAGGGCTGAGGTTCCTCAAGCTCACCCTGATGAGCTCAATAGCCCAACAACCTTAAGCCTTCACTCTGAGTCTCAACACTCAAGTGAACAACCTTCAGGGGACAGCTACCATCCCCAGCCTTTGGATCTCAACCAACCAATTCCCAACCTATCCTTTTACACTGATGAAGACTTAGGATTCAGTGAGTACCATGAGTCTCTCTTCTCCTCCCCTACTCAAAGAGAGATGAGTACCTCTGACTCTCCTCAGTCTATCCCCCATCAGTCACCTATTACTGAGGTGGACACTTCTGAACCTGTTCAGGATGTCCATATGGAAGAGGCTCTCACTTTTGAAAGTGATTACATCATTAAGACCTCAACCATGGCAACTCAGCCCATTGGCATCTCAACTGAGGCTGCCAGTGAGCAGAGGAAAACCAGCAGCCAAGAAACTCAAGCTGGTGGTGAGAGAGAGGACTTTGGTCCAATCATCTCATCCCCCAATGAATCTTCTGATGAAGATGAGGGGAATTTGAGACTAAAGGTGCAAAAACTGTCAAAAACATGCACCTATTTAGTCTCTAAGGTTAGTCACTTGGAATCTCAGGTGACTACCCTGCAAAACAGGGTCAATGATCAGCAACTCCAGATTTCATATCTGCAGGAAAAACTAGCTGGGAGACCTTTAAGGAGAGCTCAACCAGGAACACAAGAACCTGTGGAAGTGATTGACTTATCCTCCAGCTCACCTATGCAAGTGGGTGATGCTACCAAAAAGGGGGAGAAAGTTGTTACAACCACAGAACCTGGGAGTTCTTCAGAGAGAATGGACATAGAGGACTCACCATCCTCACTTGCTGTTGTGCATTCTCAGCAACTTCCTCAAGTTCACATTAATGTGGACTCTATAGACTCTCTCATCAGGAGTCTCTTTGAGGAAGGTATACCAAGGGCTGTCTCATCTCCACCACAAGGAACTGGCAACTACATCATAAGGTGGAGGTATGATGATGACAGGAGAGCCCTTATACTTCAAAGAGTTCAAGGCCAACAAGAAGTTTTTCAATTCCAAAGCCTGAGCTTTTATGAAAGACTGGATTTAGTCAACTTGCCACTTGTCAATCCAAGCAATTCAAGACAAGCTGACAGGCTGGCTCAAAGAATCCAAGACAGGATCCTTGCAGAGTTTACTCTAAGAAGGAGACTTAGGGAATCAGGCAATGTCATCGGTCAACTGGATGTTGAGGTGGACCCTAAGATTAGTTTCATAGGGGAAACCTTGACTGAAGGCCCAGTGACAGAACCTGAGACCCCTGTCTCATCATCAACAACTGCTGCAGAGGTCCAAACTCCATCTGAGACACCTGCTGGTGAAGGTGTTTCTCAGCCTCTCTCTGGCCAGAGCATGGAAGCTACTCCAAGCAATGAAGGCCAAGCCTCAATCCACCCTGAGTCACAAAGGTCTGTTGGTGACAAAGGGAAAAGGATAATGACTCCTGAGGAAATTGAGGAGGAAGAGAGAGAGAGAGAAAAGGAGACTAAGGGGAGAAAGTTCTACTGGGTCATCTAGCTTCATGCAAGCTGCAATCAGGGCTGCTCCCAGACCAAATACTCAAGATGATGAGTTAAGGGCAGTCAGGATTACCTACTTACAGACCAGGAACTATGACATTGATGAAATCATCTCCCTCCCCTTAGAAGAGTTAAATGAACTGGCTGACAGGGAAGTGTCAAGAGAGTTGAAGGAGAAAGAGGATGCAATGATACTTCTCCAACTCAAAGAGGAGAAGAGACAGAAAAGACTTTACAAGCATGCTCCCACTCTCTCACCAGTTCAAGAAAGTCCTGCACAGGAAGATGTGGCTCCACAAGAACCTCAGGTAGATAAAGAAGAAGATAGGATCAAGATGATCAACTACCTGAGTGCCACAGGCTTCTATCAGGCAGATGCACTTCTTCCCTTGTCCTATGACTTCATTGAGTTCGAGTATCTAAAGCAACTTGAGCTTGAGTTAGTCAAGGAAAGAAAGACAACTAAAAGGAAGCTAAGGGAAGAAGCTGCAAAGTCAAGAGCCATCATTCAAAAGAATGCAAAGAAGTCTGCTGACAGACAAAGAATGGTGAGCTTCTTGAAGCTGTATGGATTCTCCGGAAGGAGACTTGGCCCCATGTCTCTATCCACTATGGATGAGCATATTAGGGTGATCAAGCAGAAGATTAAAAGTGGAGAACTCATTGACTTGCACTCTCTTCCAAGTCAAGTCCCACCTGAAGTGGAGGTCAAGTTTGAACAACCAGAGACACCTCAACCAGCACCTCCAGCTGAGCCTCAGCAAGCTTCATCTTCTGATCCTAGGCAGGGTCAAACTCCCTCTCCTTCTGAACCTGTGAGGGAGGAACACCCAACTGAGAAAGACACTGATGATCAACATGGTGCTGCAGACCAGTCTTCTCAGTTAAAGACATCCAAGAGGAAGAAGAGGATGGCTTCTAAACCAAAGACTAAGAAGAAGAAGCCAAAGTCATCTACCTCTGCACCTCAGGCTGAATCAGATCAACCTGAGGAAGTGCATGATGAGGCAGCCCAATCAACTCCTATTCAAGTGGCTCCTCTAACTAGTGAGACACCCATCTTGTCCTGGACTTACTCTACAATCCAGAAAGATGGACTGTTATCAGAGATCAAGGTGTTGAGAATGTCTACTCATGGCAAGACATAATCAACTTACCTCTGCATGATCTCTTTGAGATGAGAAGATACTATGAGAGTCTTGATGATCCTGACCATCTCATGAAGAAAGGAATGGTCCTGATTGTACTGAAGACTACCAACATTTGAAGATCTTCTAAGTGTTTTGGTAGCATCAGCCTAGGGGGAGTTTGTAAGGATTCCTGAAGTCTGATGCAACCCAAAACAGCCTAAGTGTCTCAGCAACATGCACTAAGTACTGAAGTGAAGAATGCTTCGGAAGTTTTACACAAAGCATTAGAAAATACTCTAAGTGTAAAATCTTCCGAAGCCAAGACCAATATCTTCCGAAGCCAAACATGAAGTCTTCCGAAGCTTCAGAGACAAAGTCTTCCGAAGCTTCAACCTATGAAGACAGATTTCTTCCGAAGACTTTTAGTACACATGCTTTATCTGATGTACTGTTCCATAAAGCACCTTTTCCGCTGCATCTCTGTAAAGTCACCAACTTACATGAGTTGGTGAAAAGGGCCTTGCTTTTGGTAACTGTACATTGAGGTCTTGAGTCTGTAACTTTCCACTTTATGTACTTTATCCTTTTTGTAATGCATAAGGATGTGAGCTATGGCATGTCATAGTCACAAGGTCAAAAGGCAGATATGCCTTTTGATCCTACAATTGATTTTGTTAGTGTCTAGTCAATTGTATCCAGTTGGCTTTCAAAGTATAGCCGGCTGTAGGTTGTAGTATAAGTATTTCAAGTTCTTGTATCTTTCTTTTGCTTTGTAACACTTGTAAAAGAACTTGAGAAAGCAATATACTTCCTCCTTGAAACCCATACTCTCTTGTTCTGTCTCTTGCTTTACTTGTGTTCTTTGTATCACCTTTGGTTACCCAGTTCACTGTTTGATTAAAGTTTAGTTAATCTCCTCATTGTGTTGTTGTGTTGTAATTGTGTTTAAGCCCTTAAACGGTCCTGCAGAACTTCAACAAGAAATTCACCTGATGATCTTCAAGTCTCCTCAGGTGATCCTGCACAACACCAAGCTGATGGAAGCAGCACTTTGAAGGAACATGCAACTGTTAATGATGCTTCACAGCAAAGAAATGATGATGTTTCTCTTTCATTAAATCAGTCCTCATTGAATGAGATTGAAACAACAGCTGGACCAAGTATTCAAGCTCCGGAGCAAAATATGTCCAACTTGGACTTGTCTTTGCAACTGGAGGTGATTCCAAGACTTAGAATTCACAATACTCATCCAGCTAAAAACATCATAGGGGAAGTCTCTGAGGGTGTGAGAACAAGGGGACAAACTCACAATGGGAATGTCTGCTTGTACTCATGCTTCTTATCCCAAATGGAACCCAAGAAGGTGGAAGATGCCTTGAAAGATAGTAGCTGGGTTGAATCAATGCAAGAGGAGCTGCTTTAATTCAAGAGACAAAAGGTTTGGAACCTATGTCTGCTACCATCTGGTCAAGTACCTATAGGCACCAAGTGGGTATTCAGAAACAAAAGAGATGACAGAGGCTTGATTATCAAGAACAAGGCAAGACTGGTGGTTCAAGGATACACTCAAGAGGAATGAATTGATTATACTGATGTCTTTGCACCTGTTGCAAGACTTGAGGCAGTTAGGATCTTCCTTGCTTATGCTGCATCCAAGAATTTCACTGTCTACCAACTTGATGTCAAGTGTGCCTTTCTATATGGGGATATAGATAGGGAAGTCTACGTATGCCAGCCTCCAGGATTTGAAGACCCACAGCACCCAAACTATGTGTGCAAGTTGGATAAAGCTCTATATGGGCTGCATCAAGCACCTAGGCTGTGGTATGAGACATTGTCTCAATTTCTTCTGAAGAATGGTTATACTAGAGGTACCATTGACAAGACTCTCTTCATCAGAATGTCTGGGAAAGACATTTTGCTAGTTCAAGTCTATGTTGATGACATCATATTTGGTTCCTCAAATGACCAAATGTGCAAAGACTTTGAGAGCATTATGAAAAAGAAATTCGAGATGAGTTCTATGGGAAAAATGGACTTTTTCCTTGGAATTCAGGTAAAGCAACTGAAGGAAGGGTTTTTCATCAATCAATCTAATTATGTTAATGATATCTTAGAAAGATTTGATATGAAGGATTGTAAAGCAGCAAAGACACCCATTCCCAGAAACCATGATTTATGCCCTGATTCTGAGGGGGAGGATACTGATCAACATCAGTATAGAGCAATCATTGGTTCTCTGATGTATCTCACAGCAAGTAGACCTGATATCATGTTTGCAACTTGCATTTGTGCAAGATAACAGGCTGCTCCAAAGGTGTCTCACCTAATTGCTGTCAAGAGAATCCTTAGATACCTCAAAGGAGCACCTAAGTTAGGTCTCTGGTATCCAAGAAATAGTGATTTTAATCTCTATGGTTACTCTGATAGTGATTATGGTGGTTGCAACATCAACAAGAAATCAACATCAGGTGGATGTCAATTTCTTGGTGGAAGGATCATCTCATGGCAATGCAAAAAGCAATCCTGTGTCTCTACATCAACTGCTGAAGCTGAATACATTGCTGCTGCAAGTTGCTGTGCTCAGCTGCTGTGGATTCAAAACCAGATGATTGACTATGGATTCAACTTCATGAGCACTCCTATCCACATTGACAACAACAGTGCTATATCTATCACTTAAAATCCAGTGAAGCACTCTAAGACAAAGCACATTGATATCAGGTATCATTTCATTAGAGATATTCATGAGAAAAATCGTATAAAACTAATCAAAGTTGATTCAAATGAACAATATGCTGATTTGTTGACCAAAGCATTTGATGAACAAAGATTTAAATATCTTATTACAGCTATTGGGATGATAAACATTCATTAGTTAATCTCAATTGAAAACCTTTTCAATATGTAAAGTCTTATGTCAATACAATCTAAGCCCTGTTACAAAAGATCCTTTCTTATTTAACTAAGTATAAGTTCTTCCGAAGAGAAATTTGCCCTTGGAAGATATCTAGCATAACTTCCGAAGCGAATTTCTCATAGGATAATTTTCTTCTCGGAAGAGTACTAAGTCTCGGAAGAAGCGATTGAGTTCATCTCAGATCTACTTCCGAAGCACTTAATACATTCCACCTGAAAGCAACATGTGTTATCGAAAGTAAGTAATTTACCTTCGGAAGTACATTTGCCTTCGGAAGAACATTACCTTCGGAAATACTTTATGCTCGGAAGAAAGATTTTACTGTGTAACGGAAATCTTTTGGGCCCCACTCTGTAAAAAGTAAAGATTTTGTTAATGATGTCGGATTATTTAAATGGTCTAACCTTACCGCCCCTGTCACATCATCCACTGAACCCTCACATCATCTTATCCAAACCACACTTTAAACCGCCATTTCACCCATTTAAATACTTCCGGTTAATCACTTACACTCTTTTTACCAAATTCACTGCTCTAAAAGCTTTCTTCTTCTCCAATTTACCTTACTCAGAACTCTTCTACTGCTATCTTTCTCAAATGGCCTTAAACCCTCAGCACAACCAGGTCGCACTCCTTGACTCGTCAAGGGATGCTGACTTCTCTGATATCATTTCTTTCTTAGCCCGATCTTCATACTACACAGCCTTGACCGTAAACCCTACCATCTACTCCAACCAAATGTCCGAATTTTGGGCAAACGGTCGGATTGAAACCCTAAACGGGGTTCGTGCTATTAGGTCAAATGTTTGTGGCCAAGAGTTGGTCATCACTGAACAAATCATCAGGGAGCATCTTGAGCTCCATGATGAAGGCGCACCGACGGAATTCCCCAAATCTGAGTTAGATAGTTCTTATCTCCAAATGGGATACGGTGGAGATGTAAGCAGGTCAACGGTCTACAAATTCAACTTTTCCTACAAGTGGAAGTTCCTGCTGCATGTGGTTCTTCACTGTCTATCTAACAAATTCGGGGGATGGGATCAAATCCCCTATGAACTCGGGTGCCTAGTTCACGGGTTGGTACAAGGCCTTCGCTTCAACTACTCAAGGTTTGTGCTGACTAACCTCATGGGAAATCTGCAAAGGGACACATTCTTTATGTATCCCAGATTTCTCCATCACATAATCAAAGCTCTTGTCTGTGCAGCTGCTCTGTCTGCTCCCCAAATGAGGCCGACCATCTTCAAAGTCTTGAAGAGAGTGTCTACCAACTATACTGGAAGGGATACCGCACTACCTCCAGGTATGATTGAGCCAACGGCTCCTGGTGACATCCCTGTTAACCCTACAGGTGATTGAGCCCAAAACCCCAGCTGATAGCCCTCAGGGTGAGTCTCTATACTCCCCTGAGCAGCCACCAAGGGACAGCTCAATGCCTTTTGACATTGATCAAAGTCCCGGGTCCTTAGGTCTTCATTCCTTTTCTTTCACTGACCTATTGATCGGAGCTGGTGAAGAGACTCTGTCTCTCAAAGGCGATGAAGTTGATCCACTACACCCTATTAAGGATCAACAGAGCCTAGAGAAACCTCTTGTCTCTAGCCCACACCAGCAAAGCCCTACTAAGGTGAGTCCCACTGATGTGGAGGGGACTCATGTAGATTCAGCTGCCACTACTGAAGGAGCCTCAATGGATCCTCAGGACAGTGGTAACGACAGTCAGACTAAATCTACGGCAACCATGCCCTATGATGCCTCTGAAAGAGACATCATTGTGCAAGGGAAACCAGGGTGCCAAGAAACCACATCTGGTGGTGAGGATGAACATACCAGGTATGTTACCTCATCTCCCCATGATTCTTCAAAAGAAGATGAGGGAAGTAGGCAACTCACCATAAGAGACCTACTTTCTAAAGTCTCAAACCTTGAATCAAAGGTTAAGACTTTAGAGGATAGGTCTGCCACTCAGCAACTTGAGATTGAAAGTCTCAAGGCCAAACTAGCTGAGACACAGATTGAGAGATCTGTTAGGCATGTACCAGTTCAGGTCTCCTTGACCTCTTCCTCTAGCTCATCTACCTCTCAAGATGATGCTACCAAAAAGGGGGAGAATGTTGAGGGACAAAGCCAAAGACGGGATACCATCAGTCAAGCTCTTACTTCTTTGAGCTCAAGACAACAAGCTGCCATCTTCCCTGAGCCTCCAGTTGTGTTTCAAGTGGATCAAAGGATGCTTCAGGATCTAAATAGGATCTTCAACAAGTTCCTTTTAGAGTCACTGATTGAACAACCCAGTCCAGATATGTCTGTGATTTACTTTGGAGCTCAAGAGCTTCAGAGGTTGAATGCACCTCCTACCACTGTTGAGGAAGTTGGTCAACCTAAGGCCCAAGTGGAACCTGAGATTGATTTCGAAGGGGAAACTAGGACTGATGGCCCAGCAACTGAAACAGTTGGGACAGAAGGTGTGTTTTCACAGACTTCCGAAGCACAATTCGAAGCCTCAGAAGAACCAACACAAACTTCCGAAGCTGAGATTGCTGCTGCGGAAGGACTATTTTCTCTTTCCGATCATCTAATAGTCACAGATGCAATTCTAGAACTTGCATCTCAAGTTAATAGGGAGGACTTTCTCAGCCAACCATTAGCTATAACATCTGTATTGACCTCAGCTCCTACCTCCACTACCCAACCTGGATCTTCTATCCAAGAACCACCAAAGTCTAGCACTTCCGAAGACATAAAAGGCAAAAGGAAGATGACTTCGGAAGACCTTCAGGAAGAAGAAAGGTTGGAGAAGCTCAGAAGGAAAGGAAGACTGCCAACTGGGAAACTGTTAGCTGCAAGTACAAAACCAGGTGCAGCCAACCAAGAGGCAGTCAACAATAGAAGAAGAGTGGAGGTAATTGATAGACTTGTCAGTCTAGGGGCTGCTTCGGAAGATGTACTCCTGCTACCATTAGAGGAGCTGATAGAGCTTGAAAAGGAAACCTTGCTGCAAAGACAGCAAAAAGAAGAGGCTGCAAGGTTGGCCTTGGAAGAAGAAAGGCTGAGAAAAGAAAGAGAAGCTGATCTGCAGCTCAGGAGAGAAAGGATCACTTTCCTTCTCTCCAGAGGATTCTCTCAAGAGGAGTTGTCTCCACACAATAGTGATACGATCTTATGGCTCTTCAACAAAGAGCAAGATCAAATGGAGAAGGAGAGAAAGAGAGCTGCAAGGGAGAAGCTGGTGGAGAAGAAGAAGAGAGAAGAAGAGGCTGGACTGTCTGCTGCCAAGAAGATAGGTGAGAAAGCTTGGACGAAGAACTATCTTAAAGCTCATGGCTTATCTGGCAGGCAAGTGGGTCCAATGTCTGAGAAGACTCTCCAACGACATGTCAGTGACATCAAGGCTGACATTCGTGCGGGGAGAAGAAAAGAGATGTATAGAAGGGGACAGGGGATGACCTTCAAAGCCACCTCTCAGCCCAAAATCCAAACCCAACCTCAACCTGAACCTATACCTTTTCCCTTCCCAATCAAAACTGAACCTGAACCCTTCACCCCTGAACCTACACCATCACATCTACCAACCCCTTCACCTCAACCACCTAAACTACCCATCATCCAACCTAAAACCTTAGCCAGAACCCAAACTCCTAAACCTACCCAACAACCAATCAAACCATCCCCTCAGCCTTCCAAACATCTCTCTATGGAGGAATTCAAGGCGATCAAAACTAAGCTCATCAACTGCACTACTCTGAGCGACATCTCCTGTGAGGAGAATTCAGTCAACCTGACTTATGTTGATGGATCCTCAAGTTCCCACACAAGAGATGAGTTTCTTGATCTGCCCAGAGGAACTTTGGACCAAGCTACAAGACTCCTTGGCCTCAATTCAGATACATTGAATGAGGAAGAAAAGAAGCTGAGGAGAAGGCTGGTGACTCTGCTGGACACAAAGAAAGGAGATAGGGTACCAAGACAACCTCTTGTACCCAGAAAGAAGATAGTCCAGTGGAGGTTCGAAAACTCTTCTCACAACTTTGTTGTTGAGAGAGAGAATGGTGAGATTAACAGGCTGAATGCCTCATCTCTGCTACACTTATGCAGATTTGATATTGCTGAGTTAGCAGAGAAACCATTCTCCAACCCTTCAAACTCCGATGTAGCTGCCCACATCAGAAATCATCTAGGCAGCCTTCACATGGCCGAGCTCACTGCCAGAAGCAAGGTCGAAGAGGAGTCAAAACTGAGAGAGGAGGAGGAAAGGAAAGGATCAGCAACCAAAGGCAAAGCCTTTCTTCAAATGGTTGAAGGTCCTGAACTTGAGTCCATAGTTAGATGGGAATATGACTACAACTCCCGTCAACTAACTCTCTTCAGGGGGTCACAACAAAGGGTACATGTCATTCAAAGTGATAGACTGGATCTCCTATCCACGAATGACTTGTACAAGCTTCTCAGCACCACCTCCGGGAAGAACACAGAGACAGACAAATATCTTTTGTCCCTGGTGCTGAAAACTTTGAGAAGTAGAAATAAGTGAAGTTTTGGTAGCATCAGCCTAGGGGGAGTTTGTTGGATCTAGAGAGGCTGTTGCAACCAAAACCATGTCACTTAGAATATTTTGAGTACAACATACAAAGGACTTCCGAAGCCAAGTGTGGGACTTCCGAAGGAAGAAGGAGCTCTTCCGAAGCCTAAGTGTAAAATACACTTCCGAAGGAAAACTCCAACTTCCGAAGATAAAGAAGTTACTTCCGAAGAATCAAGACTTAAAGATAAAGATCTGAAGTCAACTTCCGAAGTATAAAGAAGTCCTCAAAGCCTCGGAAGCATAGAAGCATCTTCCGAAGTATAAGTGGCTTCGGAAGAACCTGTTCTTCCGAAGCCAGTTAACCTTCGGAAGACACTTCTATTATCCAGTAGACATAAGTATGGTCTGTCTGACAGTCCGCTGCAAATCTCTGAGATACTGCATGGCGTTTTCTCAAAAGCCATGTAGTTGACCATACTTTAATCTACTGTTTACCTTTTTATGTTAAGTACAGTTGCCATCTTTAGTTGGTGACAAAAGGTAAGTCATGGACATGTCATGACTACCATATCTTAGATAATACTTTATCTAAGATACCTTAACTTTAGCATTGTAGTATATGCTTTAGTCTTAGGAATCCAGCTGGTATCAAGTATAACCGGCTGTAGGATCTAGTATATATAGTTTCTCATTGTAACTCTTGTTGTATGCTTGTAAGTGTCTTGTAATCTTGAGTTGAGAAGTAATATATACAAGTACCTTGAAAATACTCCTGCTTGTTCCTTTGATTACTTATTATATTATTATCAACTCTTGTTAAAGGCATTGCTTCATCTTGTTTGAGTGATATTATAAGTGAGTTTGAGAGAATTACAAGTGTTAAGTGACAAAACCCGATCATGCAGTCAACTACAAGCCTGAAGAAGGGACAACTTCAACAAAGTCAGAATCACCAGAACCAGAAACACCAGACTCTGCTTTCATGGCTGATTCATCAGAACCTCCTCAGGTAAGTACTACTGACCAACTTTTTAATAATCATGCTTGTTCTGATTGTAATAAATTTAGGGAAAGCATAGATCTGAAATTTGCTAGGTTATTAGATCATAATGATTGCTTAGTAAAGGATTTGCAACTATGCACTGAGGCAAACAGAGTTTTAAAACAAAAGACCTTTTGAATAAACAGCTTAAGGAAACAGAAGTAGTAGCCTTTAACCAAGCTAATGACATTAGGTACTATCTTAACTCCCAAGAAGACACTAAGAAACAAAAAGTAGTGTTAGAAGTAGAAGTCAATTCATTAAAGCAAAAACTGCATAGTTGGACAAGTTCATCTCATATTGTCCAACACTTAGTGAGAGAGCGTAACAATGGGGAGGGTTTGGGATATAAAGTGGTTCCACCACCTGAGACCTTGATGAACACTAAGAGTAAACCAATAAATAACAATCCAATCAAGGATCATATGGTGTCTACTCCTCTTGTAAGTGATCCAGATTCCTGATGTACTTCAAATGAATCTGGAACTAAACAAAAGGAGGCCACTTTAAAGGCAAGAGGTAAAATGATTTGTGTTAATATAGAAAAAGAGTTTGAAATGGTTAATATAAAGTCAGGGTCAAACAAAGTCAAATTTGAACCAAAAAAGACTATTAATGTTAACCAATCACGAGTTTCATGTCAAAGTCCAGATAAACAAAATGGAAAGGATGTTAAGAATGTTAAAACAATTAAGTTTGTTAAACAAGATAAAACATCAAAAGAAGTAGAGTCAAAACCCAAACATAACAATGTCACTAGGGTGTCAAAGACGTCTCCACAAAGACAGTTCAATCATAAAGTTGATAGCAGGTCATGCTACAACTGTGGATGGTGTGGACACATTGCTTCTTACTGTCCTTACTATCAGACACCTAGGAAGAAAGTTGAACTTCAGGAATCAAAACCTAGGTCTTCTAAGAGGAGCTCATTGACTCCACCTAGAAGAACTAGTGAACCTAAAGTTCAACCCATTAGCCATTCGTTTGTTTATCACAAACCGGCCTTACACAAATCTGGCTTATGGAAAGAAAAGCCAGCCTTTGTGTCTGATAATGAGGACAAGAAGACACCTGAGCTACCCTCACCATCTAAAGGTCAATGGGTTGAATTCATGATGTGTGATGCCTATGGGAAACCCAAGCCAGTAAAGGCTTGGGTTCCTAACCTTAACTAATGTTTTAAATTGAATGTGCAGCGTGTTCGCTACAGTGCTGAAACCAACACGTGGATTGTAGATAGCGGAGCATCCAGGCACATGACAGGGAACAGGGCACTCTTATCAAACGTCAAACAAATAAAAGGAGGGCATGTTTCCTTTGCTGGTAACAAAGGAGGGTATATCACAGCTCAAGGGGAAGTGGGAAATCAGAAAGTTAAGTTTGATAAAATGAACTATGTTCAACAACTTCAAAACAACTTACTTTTGGTTTCCCAAATATGTGACAAAGGATTTAAGGTTGTATTCGACAACAAGAAGTGTTATGTCCTGAAAAAGGACTATGTGATTCCAGAGGACCAAGTTTTGATGACAGCTTCAAGATATAAAGATCTTTATGTCTTGGATCTTTCAACGGCTTCCACAACGGATCATGAAGTCCAGTGCTTCTTATCAAAAGCTACTGAGAAGGACTCCATCTCTTGGCATAGGAGAATGGGACACATTAATCCACGAAAGATGAATCACTTGATCCAGAATGATCTAGTGAGAGGAGTTAACGTCAAAAATTTCCAACTTCCGGATTTCTGTGTGGCATGCAAGAAAGGCAAACAGACGAAGAAGTCCTATAAGGAAAAGAAAGTTCATTCCATCGAGCTTCCTCTTGAACTTCTTCACATGGATCTGTTTGGTCCAGTCAGTACAAAAAGCATTGCAGGCGACTTGTACTGCTATGTGGTTACTGATGACTACTCAAGATTCTCTTGGGTAAGGTTTGTGAAATCCAAATCAGAAACATTTGAGTCTTTCAAGGAATTAGTAACTACACTGGAGTCTCTCTACAAGCTGAAGGTAAGACAGGTACGCTCAGACAACGGAACCGAGTTCAAGAATCAGTGGATGGAGGCTTACTGCAAGGAAAAGGAAATTGTGCACCAGTTCACTTATGCCTACACACCTCAGATGAATGGCGTTGTTGAGAGAAAGAATCGCAGCTTGATAGAGGCAGCACGGACAATGCTAGCAGACTCGAAACTGCATATCCAATTCTGGAATGAGGCAGTGGCAAATGCGTGTTACATGTTAAATCGAGTTCTGGTAGTCAAACGCCATGGCAAGACATGTTACGAGATACTACAACGACGTAAACCTAATCTAGAGTATCTCGAACCATTTGGCGCACCGTGCACCCTACTGAAGAAGACTCAAGAGGGAAAAATAAGCGAGAAGGCTGAAGAAGGTATCTTCCTAGGATACAACATACCGAACAAGAGAGTTTACAACAACTAAACGGGTCTAGTAGAAGTGTGGTGTAATGTTGATGTTCAGAGATACACCACACCACCTACTGGAAAAGGTCCCGCTTACTTTTTCGACTATGATGGATTCTTCAAGTCCTTCAACATACCTATCTCCACTTCTGACGAAGAGTTAGCAACAAGGATGATGTACGATGTATTGAACTCACCATCACTAGATTCAACATCATCTAGTTCACAAAGTGACTCGACTCACCACTCAGGGGAAGCACTAGAAGCAAGTGACTCCTCCTCAGAAGATGAAGCTGTGGAAAATGACCAGAACAATCAGGAGGAACAGGTTCCAATTCCTGCAAGTCCACAAGCATCTAACAGTGATGCCCCTTCAACTTCGGAACATCAAACTCCTACTACCTCAGATACAGAACCAAATGTTCATAATCTTGACTCTGAGGTAGCTGTTCCCACCACTCCAGGATCACGTCTAAATGTCTATCATCCCCTAGAAAATGTCATTGGGGATGTCAGATCAGGAGTGCAGACTAGAAATTAGCTGTACTCAGCTGATTATGCCTTTGTAATGGAAAAAGGATACATTCACAATGGTTCTTATCGTTGTTTTGTCTCGCAGGTTGAGCCAAAATACGTTAGTGAAGCACTGAATGATGAGGCATGGGTGAGTGCCATGCAAGAAGAACTTTTTCAGTTCAAGAAATTAGGCGTATGGACTCTGAGGATAGACCTAAAGGTGCTAAGGTCATTGGCACCAAATGGGTTTTGAAATGCAAGAAGGATGACCAAGGCGTCATTTTCAGGAACAAGGCTCGACTTGTAGTTCAAGTATTTCGACAAGTCGAGGGAATAGATTACAATGAAGTGTTTGCACCCATGGCAAGAATGGAAGCCATCCGCATCTTCCTTGCCTATGCATCGTATATGAAGATTAAAGTTTATCAATTGGATGTGAAGAGTGCATTCCTTCATGGTGAAATCCGAGAGACAGTGTACGTCAGTCAACCCGAGGGATTTGAAGATCCATATCATCGGGACAAAGTATACAAACTTGACAAGGCGTTATACGGGCTTCATCAAGCTCCAAGGGCCTAGTATGAGAAACTCTCAACTCACCTTGTGAAACATGGATTTCGCAGAGGTGTTATTGATTGCACACTGTTTATCAAAGAGAAAGATGGTGATTTGCTGCTTGTTCAAATCTATGTTGATGATATCATCTTCGGTTTAAAGAATGAAGATTTATGTAAAGAGTTTGACGCAGTAATGAAGGCTGAATTTGAGATGAGTGCCATGGGAGAGATGAAATTCTTTCTCGGGTTACAGGTGGATCAGACACAAAAGGAATTTTCTTACATCACACCAAGTATGTAGGAGACATTCTCAGTCGGTTTGACATGGAGAATGCTTCTGCAGCTGGGACTCCACTTGCTACAAACCATGATATAGCACCCGATGAGAATGGTGATCTGGTCGATGCAACCATGTACCGAGGAATGATTGGATCTCTCATGTACCTCACTGCCTCAAGACCAGATATCATGTATGCTACATGTCTATGTTCAAGATATCAGGCTAAGCCAAAGGTTAACCATCTGATAGGGGTCAAAAGAATATTTCGTTATTTGAAGGGTACTCCAACACTTGGGTTGTGGTATCCTCATGATGATGACTTTGAGATCACGGCGTATAGTGACTCGGATTACGGTGGCTGCAAGATGAATTATAAGTCTACATCAGTAGGGTGTCAATTCTTTGGGAGGAGATTAGTGACATGGCAGTGTAAGAAGCAGACCTCGGTTGCATTGTCAACCTGTGAAGCCGAATATGTTGTTGCTGCAAGTTGCTGTTCTCAAATCATTTGGATTCAACAGCAAATGCGGGACTACGATTTGAATTTCTCTTCTGCTCCTATTTTTGTTGATAACTCTGCTGCAATTGTAGTAACTAAAAATCCGGTACAACATCCTAAGACCAAACACATCGGCATAAAATATCATTTTATACGTGACTGCTTAGAAAAGAATTTAATCGATGTGGTAAAAATAAACACTGATTTTCAATGCGCTGACCTCTATACAAAGGCTTTTGACAAACCACGTTTTCTATATTTGTTAGAGGTCAACGGCGTTAAAAAAAGTGATGTAATTTCAGATGATGACCATGTGTAGTCCGATGCATTTAGTCTAATTTTATATTTTTTCTTTTTATTTCATTTATTTATTCTATTTTCTTTTTAAATTAAATCCATGTTATTTAGTTGTCTATTAAAATCCTAAAAAGCGTAAATCGGTTACGGTTTTAGAATTTTAGGGGGAGAATAGGTCAGCAAGTAACATTAAAAAAATAAATAAAAAAACGAGGTAGACGGAGAGGCTAGCTGATAGAAAGTAGATCGTATCTGTTATACCGATTCAAATACTTTGGAAAATGATAGTACACAGGAACAAATCAAGTGGGCCTTTAAAAGTTTAAATTAGATAAGATGCCAAATTCAAAGTATAAGTCTGTGTAATCTAAGCAATATAAAAGGAAAAATCATAGCAAAACTGGTTACTACTAAGGTAACACAACAAAAGTAGACCTAGAGGTTGCTAGACCACAGATGATATGTCGGTAGATTCAACACAATAGATGATTAGACCTGGTTTGTGATCTCAAGATCAAACTAAGTTGTTCAACTGACTGTGGGTTCCCATCTTATCACTGGTTAACACAATCAACAATATTCCAATAAGGGGTGACGAGCAAATAAACGCCACAAATGTGAGCGGACGACCAAAAATAGAGCAAAGCACGAAAAAAATGAAAAGCAAACGCTATCAAGCTAATAACTTATGTTGTTGGTGCGCTATGTGCAAAAGAAAAATAAAGCTGCTCTAACAAGAAGATAGGTTGTGTGCCTCTCTGCTGTGCGATGGCACTGACATGAGGATAAGCATAACCCAGATATTCTAGAATTCATTGTTGTTTGCCGCCTCTCTGCTGTGCGATGGCACTGACCTGAGGCTTGGCTTCTCTTTGAAAGCTCTAAGAATAGTCTCTTCTTGTCAAAATACTCGTAGACCGCTCAAAAGCTCCGGAGGAATGTTGATTACCACATAAGCGTGGGATCTACAAATGTTGGTTGAAATAATTAAACCTTAAACTATCACCAGTCATTGTCAAAAATCTGTGTATGGATTTAAGAGGACCAGTATACTGACAATCATCGTGGCTACAATTCTTGAAAGTCCAAATCAATGTGGGGATCTAATAGTAACAGTATGATTTCCTAAATTTGCTAACTACTATGGATGAAAAACAGGATGTGTGCATCAAAAGGTTTTTGATAAGATGTCCCAACTGACTTGACTTGCCTGTATGATTACAAATTGAATTGGTCCAGTTATGGTCAAAACAAAATGAAGCTGCCTATTCCGGAACCGAATCCAGTAGATTTCTATCTTAGGATTTACACCTCACAAAAAGTCAAAAACAAGTTTAGTTTTGTACTTCAGCTTAAGTCTTTTATTTTATTTAAATTTAGTCAATTCAGTTTGTTTAATATCGGACTACATCATGGAAATCAGTAAGGGAGTAAATCACCTAAAAGGGTCACGTCTGAGGTGACCACATGTGTTTTCAAAAGGTAAATGGGTCACGTCTGAGGTGACAAAGTGTTTAAAAGGATCACGTCTGAGGTGATCAAAAGTTTTTCAAGTTAAAATGATCATGTCTGAGATGATCAAATGTTCATAATGTTAATTCAACAGTTTAAAAGGGTTTAAATGTCAAATGGTCATAAAGTCAGAAAATTTCATGAGTATGACCCATTCGCACGACTGGACCATGAGTATGGACCAACCGTACGAATGGACCATACTCATGCCTTTTATAGCCGAATGGACATGAGTATGGACCATTCAATCGAATGGCTTATACGAATGAGCCATTCGGCCGATTGAGAGTGTGCGAATGAACAAGTCGCACGACTGAACTCCAGTCGGACGACTAAAGGTGAGCGACTGATCCAATCGCACGACTGAGGTCCATTCGCCCGAATGATTTGAGCGAATGAGTCCAGTCGTACGATTGAATTCAGATTTAGTATAAATAGAAGAGGAGTCGGTCGCAGAGACTCATCACTCCCAAATTGGCCCTAAGTCGCACGCCACGTCGTTACTCTGCCAAATTTTCGTTTGATCATTATAAATCATTAATTGTTGTGTATTGACTATCTGCACTGATTATACAGGTATAATGCGGTGCAAATCCTTCTCTATTTCACTCAATTTGAGTCTATAATCTGGACAGTCGGACCTAACCAAGAACCGAAACCTGTTTGGACAAATAACCTAACAAAACTAAGTGAAATATTGAAATCAAAGTTGTTAGGTGCTAAATAGAGTGATTGTGAGTCAAATGAACCAAAACACGATGTCTAATCTTAAAAATTGGTCAAAATTTGAATTTGAATTGAATAGCCAGACTGTCATGCGAATGGACAGGCTGATGAACTTCAGTCGCACGACTGAGGTGTGCGAACGGCTAAACCGCACGACTCAACCATGCGTATGAGTTCAGTCGCACGACTGGTGTAAACCGCACGTTCAGTTGTACGTATGAGTCATTAGCACGACTAGATCTCAGCCGCACTGCTCATTCGCAAGATTTGATCTCAGTCGCACAGTCTCATTCGCACGACAGAACAGAAAGAAATTCAAGTCCAAGTGATTCAAGATATTATTCATCAACGGTAACTAATGTTTATATTCATTGTGTAACAGATGGCGAGTAGGTGGACTATGAGCACTAAGCACAACATTTGTGCTCATCTGGATCTGACATCCAGAAATGCTTCAGACTTTTCTGCCATTATCTCATTTCTGAGGAGATCGCTCCATTCAGAAGGCCTTCTAGGAAGGCGCAGTTGTTGATAGATCTTCAGAGCCTCATCGCATCAGGAGTACTATTTTTGGAGAGGCCATTGAGATCACCGAGGATGATCTCAGGACAGTGTTGCAGTTTGGGGACGATGCTGACTGTCCCACTAGACTACACCCCCTTACTGTCCGAGGATGTTTCTTGCGAGCTAAGTACTCTGGGGACATCAACACAGGGGTGCTCAACAAGAGCAACCTGTGCCCCCAGTTCAAGTACCTCGCACATGTGCTGCTGAAGTGCATAGCGTCTCGAAAGGGAGGATTTGATGAGCTGTCAGATCAGATCCAGAACGCATCTGCAGCGTTGGTGCTGAACCATATCTTCACCTACTTGGTGGAGAACATTGAGGGGAAAGGGAAGGAGGGCTTCTGCATGTACCCTCGCTTCATGCAGATGATTATTGACCAGAAGCTCCCTTCCTTGCCAAAGGAGAAGGAGGGCGCGATGGTACTCGAGGTGATGGACGATACCACCATGGGTAGGATGAAGGTCTACAGGGGAAAGCAGGTGAAACCCCCTGTGAGACGACTGTTTGGACATTTGAGTAGAGTTGACTACGTGGCGCCAGCGAAGAGAAGTGGCGTCACGATGATAGTGACTCGGACTTTGAGCCGATTGTGCTCCCTTCTGATGATTCGGACGACGATGACAGTGGTGATGGTGGTGATACTGGTCCCACCCAGTCTAGGGCCACTCCTGCAGACGTTATATCACCATCATCCACCCACGAAGGAGCAGAGATAGCAAGATTTCATCAGGATTTTCAGGCTGATGAAGATGACGAGTCGGACGAGGAGCCGTTGACTCGGACGGCGGGCAGCAAGGTGGTTGCCACCGAGAGAGGGATTAGGGCGGTAGGTGAACGCCAGGGTGAGTCTAGGGAGGCTGTTACTGATCCATTTTACACCCCAGACCAGCCCAGCAGCCAAGGGGGAGCATCCTCCTCGAAGGGAACGAGGAAAAAGAGGATGGCTCAGCCTCATGGAATGAAGAGTAAGAGAAGGAGATTTACTTTGATCACCACCACAGCCACCACCACATCCACCACCATAGCTACTACCACCACTACCACACCCTCTACCACTGTCACCACACCACCCACCACTACATACATCCCATCTAGCACCATATCTACCACACCCACTCCACCACCACTATCATCTATCCCAACCCCAATCTTCACCACTACCACCACCACCACTACTAGCCACCAAGCCGGCCCATCATCACATCCCGCCCATACATCTGGATCACCTCTACCTCCCAGTGGGGTAGAGGAACAACTCTCAGTAATAAACCGTATGGTGCTAAGGCTGTTGGCAGCCGATGACGATAAGACAGCTCAGATTCGTCAGTTGTTAGATCTTACAGCTGCACAATCTCAGCATATTTCTCAGCAGGCTCAGCTGATTGAGTAGCAGGCACAGCAGATGGCTGCTCAGAGCCAAGAGATTGCACAACTCCAGAAGCATAAAGTCTATCAGCAAAGAAGATAGAGTAGTTGGAGGATGTTAAAAAGACTATCATGC
The DNA here is from genome assembly GCA_025215565.1 of Flaveria ramosissima. Lineage (NCBI taxonomy): Eukaryota > Viridiplantae > Streptophyta > Magnoliopsida > Asterales > Asteraceae > Flaveria > Flaveria ramosissima. Next base: position 57,970,066 of record CM046037.1, read on the forward strand.
TCAAGCTCAAAGGAACTAAGGATGAGCCTCCGAAGATAAAAGAAAGGGATGCTGATGACGATGGTGATGACGATGATGATGATGATGAGGATGAGGATGAAAATGATGATAGTGATGATGATGATGAGGCAAATGATGAAGAGAAGACAAGGGAAAGGCGGAATGATGATGATGATGAAGAAGGAGATGCAGCTGCATCTGCCTCAGCTCAGGGTCAAGAGAGACGCTCAAAGAGAAATCAAGACCAACGAGCCTCGTCTTCTGCCTCACCTACTGATGAGCCTGCGATTCAGGACAAAAGTAATGATTAGACATTTATGTATTTGATAGCTTTTGTATTTGAAATCATGTATGAAACTTATGTACTTAATGTTTATATATGTATTTAATGGGTTTTCTGTTTTTGATTATTAACTAATGATTGTTGTGTTGAATGTCTAAATCAAGCAGATCCAAACTTTCAGAGGGATGAATATGATGTTGCTCCCCTCCAACAGATCAAGACTCAGCTCACGTTGATTCTTGATCTGCAGGGTATAGTCAGGAGATCATGATGTACACTCCTGAGGAAGGAGAGATCATTCACAATCTCACTGACGAGCAAATAGCAGAAATGTTCAAACTCAATGTCGATGAGATCGTGAAAGACGCTCCAACAGTTCATGTGGAAAGTGACGACGAGCTCAATGATGTGGATGAAATAGAGATCGAAGATGTCACGGACCAGCACTATCCAGAGTACACTGATAATTCAGGTAATGTCATTCCCAATCTGGGAGACAATCTAGTCAGTGAAACCTTGGAAACTCTGGATAAGCTGGAACAAGAGTCGGATAAGATTGAAGATAAGGCCCAAGCCTCGGATGCTGAAGTTAATATCGAAAGGCTGAGTGGGCTGCATGTTTTGAAGAGATAAGAGCCCAACGAAGTGCTTCAAAGTCAACTGTCTACACTAAGGTGTACAAAGTGAAGAAACATCACAAGGTGTCGGGCAAAATCATAGCATGGGCATATTTTGAAGATCTCAACGTTTATGCAGTTAAACATGAGCAAGGGATCGAGTACTTTAGGTTCCTACACCATCTGAAGACTCTTCCTGGATTTGAGCTGAACCAGTTAGCGAAGCTGAAACTGCTATACGCTGATCCACGCAAAATGTCTGGATGGTTTGAAGCAGCTCTGAAGAAAGACTACCACACCAGATGGGTCAACTTCAAACCTCAACAACCTACGAGGTATATCTGAAGGACTGAGGTTGATGCTATAACTGGGAAACCAAGAATAGTGCTAAAGTGGAGTCCTTCGCGCACCATGTCCAATATCCCACTACAGGAAATGCCACAGGACTTCACTCCATACTTCAAATGGTGGTACTATGATTGGAGGACAGGAGAGGCAGTCATAGTCTTAAAAAAAGAAGGAGAAATGGATACTGTCAGGGTATTTGACCCGATGTGGCTCACAAACTTTTCTGATAATGATGTCTACACATTATACAAGTGGCCACTATTCTATGACTCTCAAGATATTATACAAGCTCTACAGTTTCAGAACGTTATAAGACTCTGCTTTGCATTTGAGATACACGCAGGAGTCACAAAAGAAGAGAAGTACAAGAAGTATGAAGATGTTATGAAGAAGGTAAGACATTAGATAGATCTAGGTCCAAGGGGGAGATTGTTGATACATATGTACCTACATGTGGATCTTAATGTAATATGTCTTACACTTATGTAATGCTTGGGTGATTAATGAAATGAGAATGTTTGGTTGTGATTTATAATGTTTAATATTTCATTAATGAGTTGTGTAATGTATATTGACTTGATTATATAGGTTTGTGATTGTTTGAATTGATATACATAATGTTATAATAATGAATACATTCAAACTTGGTTAAGTGAAGTTCTCATGCGTCCGAGTGGACCATGCGCCCCAACAATGGTCATGCGTCCGAATGGCCATGCGACTGAGTGTCTATGCGCCTAAATAATCCATACGCCTGAACAACTTCATGCGACTAACTCAGTCGCACGACTGAACACTCAATTGTGCGAATGGATCAACCGCATGGCTCAATCGCACGAATGAACCATGCTAATGGTTTAGTCGCTCGAATGAGCAACCCTAACCTATAAATACCACCAAATTCGTGGAAAAACGGAACAATTGATATTACTTCGACTCCAGACATACCCTAGCCGTCCAGAAACCTCCAAGAACCTGTTCCAAGTTCACAGATCACACTAGATCGATTCCATATCGTTCTTAACGTTTAGATTCAATTCATAATTGATTCGACGTGCGTTCCCACTTATTGGATGACCAATCAAATTGGATTCCGCACTATTTGATTTGGTATACACGTTAATCAGTTAGTATTTCGTGCAATACACGATCCTAAAATGTGTGTTCCCGATATGAACGGGATCGTTGAGCTTGGATCTTAGGATTCATATTGATAATAATAAAACTTGATGAGTCGATGCTAAAATATAATAATGATGAACACAAAAGTGTTTAATGCTTGATGTTTATTGATTTGATGTTGAAATCATCATTCATGAAGGATGATGATATGATGTTGCTGGTGATGGAACTAATTCCCACACTTGGTGGAGAACCATTCACCCTTTACAATGATGATATATGTTAATATTTATACTAATCTAGCATTTAAAATAGTTACAAAACAAACCCTAGACTAATATTTTGTTGCTTTTGTTCATCAAGTCTTCAACTTCAACAATATTGGAAATCTTCAATCTCTTTAAAGGTAGAATACCCAATAATAATCCCCCTAAATTGTAGATTTCCGATGTGAATTGAAGCTTGATGTTGATTCTTTTGAATAGTTGTTCAAAGCCAAGAATTTTTTTGTTGATGCAGAAGCGAGATCTTCAAAACTTTAGAACAACTAATTTTTGTTTTTGTTTTGTTGTTATAGCTTGCTTTCATAGCTTTACACTAAAACCCGGTCCACCTTTTCTTTTTGATGTTGGCGGCCCAAACAAATAAACCCGAGTCCACCTTTTCTTTTTGTTTTAATGATCACAGCCCAATCCGTTAATCCTTGAGGACAAGTCATGCAAAACCTCACAATCCATCTTCTCGAAAACCCTAATTTGCAAACCCTAATTCGGCCGAGAATGGCCACCTATGGCAGCCCCTTCCATTCGACTAAATCCTAGCGACGACAGCTCCACATTCAATCGCAACCTAATTGGCAGCCTCCTCTCATTCGGAAAAGCTGCCTACGGTAGCCCCTTTCATTCTCAAGCAATCCGTAGCTTCTTGATCCTTGAGGCAGCCTCTTTCATTCGCTTTCTTGCAAGGTCCGCATTGGATCTTGTATTGTTGATGAAATTGCTATTGTAGCATTATGTTGATGAATCCAAATCATTGGATTTCTCATGAAGAACACACTAACTTTTTCTCCAAGTTTTCTTCAGATCTTCAATAATTTTAGCAATCTAACCATGAAATCTCATCAAAATCAATATGAATCCATCAACTCTGGCTCTGATACCAATTGTGTGTTCCCGATATGAATGGGATCATTGAGCTTGGATCTTAGAATTCATATTGATAATGTTGTAACCCTAGAAAGATTAGCATTTTAGTCTTTAGTTTAGTTTTTGTCATAGTGTAGGGACTTATTATGTAAATATATGTTCCTTATTTCTTTCTTGTTATTAGTATAAATAGGATTACTTGTTTTAGTGCAGGGAGGACGTTTAGAAGACTTGGAGAGATATTTTGATATTTTCTCTCAATTGTACTTTGTAATCCACTAATATCAATGAAAAGACTATGAATTTTTCTGATATTTGTTAGTTTTGATTACATTGTTCATATAATTGTCAATTGCTTGATAACAATCACATATCGATCCATTTGAACCTATCAAATGGTATCAGAGCTCTCGGTTCAGTGTTTTAAAGTTCAAAATCGACTTTTGAGCTCTTTTGAATCACTTGAATCTGTGATTTGATCGAAATTGTTCAATTAATTGATCATTTAGTTGTGTTTCATCACTAGAAACATGAATTGAATCACAATTGAGCGAATTTATATCATCAAATCTGAATTTTTGTCGAATTAGTGTTCGAACTGTTCTTCGTAACTCGAACACTGAATTTGCAAACTTGAGAATCAAAGTGTTGCTAATTGAAAGAAATGATGTTAAAGGATTGATTATCGATGTGTTAGTGACCTGATTGAAGAGTTTCAGATCTTTTTATCAAGATTTATAAAGTTTGTTAAGATCCGGTTGTTACAAAGAAGAAGAATTAGGCGTTTGAGGTGTTGAAATCATCTGAAAATTACCTACGTGTTTAGGCGTATGAACACTGTTCAGACACTTTAACACTGTTAAGACATTTCAGAGAGTTTGTATTGACACTTTGTGGCGTTTAAGCACTGAACAGACGTTTATTCAGAAACCTGAGTCTTAAATGTTTTGGAACTATTTAGGTGCATCAACACTGTTTGGGCGTTTTGAAACTGTTCAGGCGTTTTTACTATTGAAATCTCAGAAGTTCTCTAAGGCAATCCCTTAGGCGTTTCTAAGACGAGTTGGGCGTTTCTCTACTGTTTAGACGTTTAACTACTGTGCAGGCGTTTCACAATTGTTCAGGCGCATCTAATTCAGACGTTTCACTTAACACTTAGACAACTTTTCCAAAATCAAAAATAAAAAAAAAATTTCTCCTTGGTTCATTTCAAAATTTAAAATCAACAAAAATAGTATATTTTCTTAAATTCAAAGTTTAAAAATGAAAAATCTGAAGATTCAGAGAATAGAGTACCAAAGTTGAAGAACAGAGCTGACTTCAAGAATTGGACACTCAGGCTGACACATCACTTAAACTCAATTGATACTGACTTATAGAAATCAATTGTGAAAAGACGTCATATCCCTGTTACTTCTGATGGACCTGATGGATTTGTATACACTAAAGATACTCAGGAGCCTTAACTAGAAGATGGATTAATAGGGGATGATCTGAAGAAAGTGAAGAATGATGTTAAAGCATATTCTCTCATGTGTAAGGGATTACGTTTGGAAGTTCTACCAATGCTTGAGAACTATTAAACTGGTATGTGAAGGAGGAAAAGAGATTCAAGATCTCAAAAGACAAAAGTTGAAAAGAAAACTTGAATTGTTCGAGCATATCTCTGGAGAAACTGTCAACCAAATGATGAACAGATATGTGCAACTTATCACAGAAATGTCAACTTTAGGGGTTAAGAATGATCTTAAAGACCTAAATGATAGACTATTAAATGCACTTCCATCATCTTGGAAACAAATAGTAACTTTGTTAAAACATACAGAAAAGTTTCCCATGGATCTTGATCTGTTGATTACAAAGATTGAGTCAATGGAAATTGATGAAAGCCAAGAAATAATGATAGAGTTGCAACCACTTCTCAATACAAGTATGTTGCATCTCCAGCAAATACTGTAGAGAATGCTTTTCTTGCTAAAGATGGAGCTACTACAGAAGATGAGGGTGATCTGTTTGTAGGAGCAGGATTCTTTACTAGTACACCTGTCTATTCAACTCAGCAACAACCACAGTCTCCTTCAAAAGCTCAAACTGCTAAAACTCAAAATGAGACTCCATCTTCTAACTCTGTTAACCCTAGCAAAGTTAAAGATGTTATAAACATCCTTCTACAGGATGAAGAGTCTAAATCTGCATTTACATCCTTTATGGCAAGTTTTCAAGCTTATCAGGGTAGTCATTTAACTCAGGTTGATCTGATTTTGCAGGATTTGTTCGAGATGGATCCAGATGACGTTGAAGAAATGGATCTCAACTGGAAAATGGTGATGATTGCTTACAGAACACAAAAGCACTCATATGTCAACAGAAACTACAAACCTAGTGCCAATAAAACAGTTGGCTTTGACAAGTCAAAGTCAAGGTGTTTTAACTGTAATAGCTATGGCCATTTTTCTAGAGAATGTAAAGCTCCAACAGCTCAAGGAGGAAATGGTCAAAGTAGCTCTAACAGTCAGAGATATCATCAACAGACTCAAAAGAAATTTCAGAAACCTTATCAGAGTCTTCCAATGTCAGAACTGAAGGAAGAATCTAAAACCACTAAAGAACGAAAGAAAGCACTTGTCGTCAGCATCAAGGATGGATATGACTGGAGTGCTTATGCAGAACAGTTCACTGAAGATCTTACTGCAGGTCTAGCACTTGTTGCTGAAATGGACGAAGATTGGTCTAAAGAAAATGATCCAAAAACAGAAGGAGATTCAAATGATGAGGAAGATTATGACTGGAGTGACAAATCAGATCCAAAGGATTATTCTGAATAAGTTGCTCTTATGGCACAGTCTGAACAACCCAAGGTTGTAAACTCGTCATCTGAAACTGACACTGAATCTTCAAACTCATATCTAGAAATTCCAGTGGAAGTAAGAGAAAAAATATGTACTAAAGCATGTTTTGAACAGGTTGAACATTATAGAAATTACTCGTTCAAAATATGTGATAAATTGAAACAAGAAGAATTAATGCACAAGAAACTGAAAGATGATCATAAAATTGCTGATGATAAAATCATGTCACTTCAAGCAAGTTGCAATAAAACTTTAAAAGAACTTGAACATGTCAAGAAACAACTTGAAGAAATGAGAAAAACTCTTGCAACAGAAAAATTGGCACATGTTGCAACTCAAGTTGATCTGGCTAAAGTAAAAAGCTCAAAGACCATAGTTGAGCAACTGGTAAATGGAAGAAAAAATAAAGATAAAACAGGATTAGGTTTTACACATGAACCTATGCCTGAATCAATAATACTTTACCAGAAAATTTCAATACTCATGATCATTCTCCAGAAAACAAAGCCAAGCTTAAGGAATTTCAAGAGAAGAAAAGAAATGTTCAATCTAATATCGAGAGTGAAATTGAAAAGATAAATATTGTAATATTTGAAGAAAAAGATTCTAAGAAGATAAATAATGGTCATCAAATTAGAATCAAATCTTAAGAACCTCGACTTAAGACTAAAAAGCTGTTTGTTCCAAAAGATAAATGCATGAGAGAGAAGTGTAAACTTATCAAGAGATTGAAAAAAATAATGACAATAATCTCTAAATGAAAGGAAAATGTCAAGAAGAGACATTAGACACTTCATCTTCTGATTATATAAGCTCAAATGAGTTAATTCAAAACAAAGAGTCTTCTCAAGATTCAATTAACTCACAAAACAATAAGAAGTCATCAAGAAATCAAAGAAGAAGAAAACCAACTTCAAAAGCTAAACAGTATGAACAAAACAACAAATCAAGTCAGATTAAACCTGTAAAGTTTGTGTCAGCAGGAACCTTTGACATGAATACAATATCTGAATCAACATTAAAATCTAAGATCAAATCTAACTCTGATCTGAAAACAGGTTCAGGTCCGAAGACTTCCGCTATACATAAAAGATTTGAATCAAAAGAGTTAAAGAATTGTGAACATGTTAAAAGGAAAAATCCTCAATATCAAAAGACCAAACTTACACAGACAAAGCAAAAGTTTAATCAGTCTACTCCTAAAACCAAACAAGGGTCTAATATGACATCCACTTCTATGGTTAAACAAATGTTGTTTCAAAAACCACAAAAATACTATGATATATGTGACATGTACAATCATAACACATCTGAGTGTTATTTTAACAAATACTGTCACATATGTGATATGACAAATCATAACACAACCGATTGTTATTTTAACAAATATGGTGCTTTGTGTGATGAAAGGAATTATAACACAGAGGATTGCTATTTCAGAAAGAACTCACCCAGAAAAGATTTTGATAATCAAGGATATGCTAATCCAATTTTTCAAAGAAATCATTATAATGGATTTAAAAATCTAACTAAAACACCTTCTCTGGGTTTGAGATCTTTTCGAAGAATCAATTCTAATTATGATAATCAGTATAAAGTCAGATCAGAACAGTATAATCAAGAACCTTTTGTTCCACGTTCAGTGAGAATGAAAAATGAAACATATAATAAGAATAATGTTTCAAACAAGGGTTCAAAATCCCTTGATGATGATCTTGAAACATATTTAATGTTTTCAAATTCAAACAAAGAAGAGACAGTCAAAATGTGTCTCAAAGAGCAATTGAAAATCATAAATCTCAAAACAAACTTGACATAAGCAAACTCCATTACAAACAGTTTACCATCATAGATAAATTTGGAAAGCCCAAGACCATTTCGGCTTGGGTTACTAACTCTGTTTAAATATATTGAATGCAGGTACGCCCACAGAGACCCGTAAACACATGGTATGTTGACAGTGGGTGTAGCCGGCACATGACAGGCAATCAATCATTGCTTGAAGATTTTAAGCTGAAAGATGGTACACATGTGGCGTTTGGTGGATATTCAGGAGGAAAGATAACTGGTGAAGGAACAGTATCTAACGGAATAATAAGTTTTGACAAAGTCAACTTTTGTGAACAATTGAATTTCAATCTTTTAAGTGTCTCACAAATATGTGATAAATCGTACTTTACATTATTTGATGATTCTTTTTGTTATATCTTAAAGCCAGGATTTCAGATCAGCAAAGAGTGGGTGGTTGTCAAAGCTGTTCGTGATAGAGATGTCTACAAACTAGACATGTCTCAAGTTGATCCATCAACAAAAACAACCTATCTCATTGCTCGTGCATCAAATGATGAAAGTCATCTTTGGCATAGACGTCTCGTTTATTCAAACTTCAAGAACATGAACAAGCTCGCAGCAGGAAATCATGTTATTGGCATTCCTTCAAAGAAGTTTGCAACATCAGACCTCTTCAAAGCCTGTCTGAAGGGAAAACAACATAGAGCGTCTTATAAGACCAAACCGATGAACTCAAACTCAAAACCTTTACAAATAATACACATGGATCTATTTGGTCCTGTAAACACACAAAGTATCGGGAATAAATCGTACTGTTTAGTCATCATTGATGATTATACGCGATTTTCTTAGGTTTTCTTTCTTCATGCCAAATCTGAAACAGCTGATCTTTTAAAAGAGTTAATCGTTAAAGTAGAAAATCAATTAGATCAAAAAGTTTAAATAATCAGAAGTGATAATGGAACAAAAATTAAAAATGCTAATATTGATAGTTTTTGTGCAGGCAAAGGAATAGCTCATCAGTTTAGTGCTCCTCGAACTCCACAACAAAACGGAGTTGCAGAAAGGAAGAACCGAACTTTAATTGAAGCAGCTCGTGTAATGTTAGCTGATGCAATGATTCCTATCACATTCTGGGATGAAGCAATATCAACTGGCTGTTTTATTCAAAATCGTACTCTGTTGGTTAAGGAGAAACAAAAAACTCCTTATGAGTTAATGTTTGGCAGGAAACCAAATATCAATTTTCTTAAATCTTTTGGATGTCCGGTGTTGATTTTGAATTCAAATGACCATCTAGGCAAATTTGATTCAAAGTATGATGATGGATTCTTTCTTGGATATTCATCCGCTTCGAAAGTGTATAGAGTTTATAACTCTAAGACGAATGTTATCATTGAATCGTTCAATGTTAAATTCCTTGAAAACTCTTTTCTATTAGTTGCAAATTGTAAGGCCCCGTTCCCGGGACGCTTACAGTTGGTCATTCATCGCGCATAAAACATATAATTACATTACATTAAGAAATCATTGCAGCGGAAACATTCAAAACTGACATCACGTTTCATTATAATTACTTTTGCCAAATAATACATCATTATCCGGTTACAAAATTCATGTTTGCATTACATCACAAAAGCTATATAATTGGATGCCATCCCAAAAGAGCTGAGTAGCCTCGCGGTGCCATCCTCAGCAATCATTTACCTGCCAACTGGAAAATGCAATAAAAGTCAGCGTTGCTGAGTGAGTTCCAGTTTTATAAAATAAATATACTTTACTTTCATTAAAACTATTCCTTTATCATGCGATCATTCAACATACGTATCCACAGATAATTTCATTATTATCTTTCATCTCATTCATTATCTTCCATTCTTTTCGTTCATTCTGTCTTCCGAGTCTTTTGCGACATCATGGTCGCTCACCTCAATGGCAATCTCAATGATTGCTCGCTATCCGAGTCTTTTGCACCCCTAAGGTTGCTCACCCCAATTGCCCATCACGATAGCAAGCTATCTGAGTCTTTTGCAACAACAAGGTTGCTCACCCCAAGGCAACATTACGATAGCACTTTACTCGAGTCTTTTGCAACGACGAGGTTGCTCACCTCATAGGCAATCTAAATGATTGCACTTCTTCCGAGTCTTTTGCAACACAAAGTCGCTCACCCCAATATATATGCTTGCAAGCCTTTCTTTCGTTCATTCATCATTCATTAATGCATGCATTCTTACTTCATCTACCTCTTTCATTATCTTTCGCTTTACATTACATAATACTTCATTCATTCATTCATTCATTAGCATGACATGTAAAGCCACACGAAAGATAAGCATACATCATAATAAGGAACATATCATATTCATTCATCAACATACAGAGCAACATCATACATTCATAATATGCATAAACATGCAACATCCTCATCATCATGCCCTACATGCTCTCTAAGGCCATAACCATCCTCTTACATGCTCTTACGGGTTACCTTACGTCAACACTTACATCTGCACCTTTCCCCGAAGGCCAGAAGTCAAACTACACATTCCTTGGAGTGCAACAGCCCTGTTCGGGCGTATGGACACTCTTCAGTCGCATGGCCTCCATGCGACTGAACATCATGCGACTGGACTCATGCGGATGAACATCTATGCGAATGAACACCCAATCGTGCGTATGAACCTTGTGCGAATGGGATTACTGCGAATGGGCACCTATGCGACTAACCTCATGCGAATGGACTCATGCGACTAAGCATCTATGCGAATGAACCCTCAGTCGTGCAATCCTTATGCGACTGGACTCCCAGTCGTGCGACTGAAACCTTAGTCGTGCGATTGAACCCTCAATCGTGCGAATGAATCCCAATCGTGCGAATGACCCTCAATCGCCCTCATTCGGCCGTATGGCCTTCATTCGGTCGCCTAGCCCTAGCTGATGCAGAATGGAGTTCATCCCGAACCTAATCTGCCATTTTCGGCCTCTAAGCTCATCCAAACCCATTCTAAGCCTAAATTAACCCTCCTGGACCTTAGGAATGCATACCTTAACACCATACAAGCACACCCAAGCCCGAAAACATACTCTAAACACATCATACACATCACACCCAAATGGGTCAAACACACACACACACAAAAACGGGTTTTGCACATTTTCCAGCCCCAAAATCGGTTGAAAACAAGTAAAAGTGGGGTCCTAGAACTCACACAATCGAGCACAAAGACAAGAGCTTCGATTTGGCTTGCTACTCGACGGATTTGGACACCCGAATCACCCGAAACACCACTTTTCTCCCTTTTCTCCTCTTTCTCTCTTCTCTCTTCTTTGTGAGCTGAAATATGAGAAGTGTGGGGAGAGTGGGCTGCCCTCTCCCTACACATATCACCACCTTCCCCAACTTTTCTTCGTTGGCGAGTTTGGTCCCTCGACTTTGGACTTTATTTCTTTTCTTTCTTCACCGGCTTCAAAATAATAAATTTCCGGGTGTTACAAGTCCACCCCCCTTAAATAGGTTTCGTCCCCGAAACCTGTCATTCCTCGAACAAACGTGGATAATGCTGTCTCATTTCTTCCTCAGCCTCCCACGTTGATTCGGATCCCTTTCTGTGCTTCCACTGTACACGCACAAGAGGAACCACTTTATTCCTCAGCCTTTTCTCCTTTCGGTCGATGATTGCCACTGGTTGCTCCACATAATTGAGCCGTTCATCTACTTCGATATCTTCCAATGGGACAATCATATCTTCATCTGCTAAGCACTTCCTTAGATGAGATACATGGAATGTCGGGTGAATTCCACTTAACTCATCTGGCAACTCTCCTACTCGAGCAATGATTCGGAAAGGGCCTATATATCTTGGGCTCAACTTGCCCCGCTTTCGGAAGCGAATGATACCCTTCCAAGGTGAGACCTTCAACATAACCCGGTCACCCACCTGGAACTCAATCGGTCTGCGTCGTTTATCAGCATACGACTTCTGTCTGTCTTTGGCTGCCTTCATGAAGGCTTTGATCTTCTCAAGCTTCTCAGTCGTAGCCTCGATTACCTCGACGCTCCCCAATTCCTTCTGACCAATATCACCCCAACAAACGGGTGTTCTGCATCTCCTACCGTATAGCATCTCATATGGAGGCATGCCAATGCTGGCGTGATAACTGTTGTTATATGAGAATTCGGCTAACGGTAGGTGGTCATCCCAACTTCCACCAAAATCAATTACACATGCCCGAAGCATGTCTTCCAGTGTCTAAATGGTCCTTTCGGACTGACCATCAGTCTGGGGATGATAAGCCATGCTAATATGCAACTTCGTCCCCATAGCATCGTGGAACTTCTTCCAGAATTTAGATGTAAACCGAGTGTCGCGATCCGACACAATAGACACCGGCACACCATGACGAGTCACAATCTCCTTGATGAACAGATCAGCCAACCTCTCAGATGAATATGTCTCGCGGATCGGTAGGAAGTGAGCACTCTTCGTCAAACGATCAACTATCACCCATATGGCATCATACCCTTTCGGGGTACGCGGCAGCTTTGTAATGAAATCCATGGTGATGTGCTCCCACTTCCATTCCGGTATATCCAAAGGTTGTATCTTCCCATACGGCTTTTGGTGCTCGGCCTTCACCTGTAAGCAAGTAAGGCACTTACTCACATACTCCACCACATCGCGCTTCATACCCGGCCACCAATAATCTTTTTTCATATCATGGTACATCTTTGTGGCACCAGGATGAAGGGAGTACCGAGTCTTGTGAGCTTCATCCATTATCTTCACCCGTAGATCCCCAAAACGAGGAATCCACACACGATCAAATCGGGTTCTAACACCGAGCGTGTTTTCACCCAATTCTCCAACCAGACCTCTCATTCTTTCAGAGTTAAGATGATCTTCTTTCAATGCCTCATCTTGAAACTCTTTAACCTGCTTCATCACATCGGAGGTCATGATCAGCTGATATGCTTTTACCCGGATCGGCTCGGGCCACTCCTTCCGACTAAGGGCATCAGCCACCACGTTGGCCTTGCCCGGATGGTAGTTGATCTCACAATCATAATCCTTTATAAGTTCCAACCACCGTCTCTGCCTCATGTTTAAATCCTTCTGTTCAAAGAAGTACTTCAGACTCTTGTGGTCAGTGAATATGGTGCACTTCGTCCCGTAAAGATAGTGCCTCCAAATCTTTAAAGCAAAGACCACGGCTGCCAGCTCCAAGTCATGAGTAGGATAATTGACCTCATGAACCTTCAACTGTCGGGATGCGTAGGCTATAACCTTTCCTCTCTGCATTAACACACACCCCAACCCCGAGTAAGAAGCATCGGAGTAAACCACCATATCTTCGCTTCCATCGGGTAACGACAGAACAGGAGCTTGAGTCAATCTCGCCTTCAATTCTTCAAACGCCTTCTCTTGAGCTTGACCCCATACGAACTTCACATCTTTTCGGGTCAACTTAGTCAGTGGAGAAGCAATCTTAGAGAAGTCTTGGATGAATCTTCTATAGTAGCCCGCCAAACCCAAGAAACTGCGAATCTCGGATGGCGTCTTTGGTGACTTCCATTGCATAACCGCCTCCACTTTCGCCGGGTCCACCATAATCCCGTCAGGATTCACCACATGACCCAAGAACTGAACTTCGCGCAACCAGAACGCGCACTTGGAGAATTTAGCATACAACTTCTCCTTTCTCAACGTCTCTAGAACCTCCCGAATGTGACCGGCATGCTCTGCTTCGCTCCTTGAGTAAATCAGGATATCATCAATAAACACGATCACTGATTTATCCAACATAGGCCGACACACACGGTTCATCAAATCCATAAAAGCAGCTGGCGCGTTGGTCAAGCCAAAGGACAGGACAAGAAACTCGTAGTGACCATAACGCGTACGGAAAGCTGTTTTAGGAATATCCTGCTCCTTCACCTTCAACTGATGGTAACCAGATCGAAGATCTATCCTTGAAAACCAACTGGCACCCTGAAGCTGATCGAACAAATCATCTATCCTCGGCAATGGGTATCGGTTCTTCACTGTCAACTTATTCAGCTCGCGGTAGTCGATGCACATCCTCATACTACCGTCCTTCTTCTTTACAAAAAGGACCGGAGCACCCAGGGAGAGATACTCGGTCTAATGAACCCCTTATCAAGCAACTCTTGCAACTGCTCCATCAACTCTTTCATCTCGGTCGGAGCCAACCGATACGGTGCCTTGGCGACAGGTTGGGCACCCGGAATCAGATCAATCTGAAACTCAATCTCTCTGTCAGGTGGCACTCCTGATAAGTCTTCTGGGAACACATCTGGAAAGTCACACACAACCGGTACATCAGCTAGTCGTGGTGTTGGCGTATCCACATCCTTTACATAGGCCAAGTAGGCACTACATCCACGCCTCATACACTTTCCCGCCACTGCCATCGAGATCACTTTCGGAATCGTAGTAACCCGATCACCATACACTGTCACTGAACTACCGTCAGGCGCCAACAACCGAATCATCTTCCTGCGACACACAATGTTCGCCTCGAAGTCCGCTAACCAATCCATCCCAAGAACCAAATCAAAACCACCTAAGGTCATCACAAACGGTCTAACAGGAAACTTATGACCCTCGAGCTCCACATCACAATTCTCTATCATCTCAGAAATCCTGGTAGACTTACCTATGGCAGTTTCTACATCGAAGGGCGCATCAACACATCTACTACTAACAGGCAGCTTAGCACAGAAAGCAGCAGAAATAAAACTCTTACTAGCACCCGAATCAAATAACACAGAAGCTAAAGTTTGGTTCACCAGAAACGTACCGGACACGACATCAGGGTCCGTTCTAGCTTCTTCCTGTGTCATGGTGAATGCCCTGGCGCTCGCCCTCGGTCCATCACCTCCCGTCCTCTTTGCCCCTGAACTCTCAGCCCTCGGCTTCTTACAATCTTTGAGCACGTGACCCTCTTCACCACAGTTAAAGCATCGGACTGCACGACAGTCCTTTGCCATGTGCCCCGCCTTTCCACACCTGAAGCACAAGTTCGACCCAAACCTGCACTCCCCGCTGTGCTCCCGTCCACATTTTCCACACCTTCTCGATCCCGCACCTGACATAACCACACGGCGATCATCCACCCGTGCCTTCTTATTACCCATCGAGGCATTACCCCGACCAAACCTCTTCCCCTGCCAGCCTCGTTCACCACCGCTTTTCCTGCCACCATCAGTCACCACCACCGTCCTCTCATCATACAATCTTCCCGCCAAATCCACCACCGACCTAAACGTGCTCGGCCGGGCGGCGATCATGTGCCTGCGAATATCCGCCGGCAAACCCTGTATATACCTCTTGATCTTTCGGGACAGAGGCGTCACTTGATCCGGCACCAGACGTGCCATCTCGTTGAACTTCGTGGTGTACTGTTGGTGAGTCATGGTTCCCGCCTCCAGTTGCAGAAACTCCCTTTCAACTTTATCCATTTCCCGGTGAGGACAAAACTCCTCAATCACCATCTTCTTCAGTTCGGGCCACCTCATTCTCCCGATCGCCCGATTACCCTCTGCTTGGACAATGTTGTCCCACCAGCATAGTGCCGAGTCCACGAAGGAGTGGGTGGCAAACTTGACTTTCTGATCCTCTCGGCACTCGCTGATGTCGAGAACAGCCTCCATTTCCCTCACCCATCGGTGAGCAGCAGCAGCATTACCATTACCATCAAAAGTAGGGGGTTTGCATCGCATAAACACCCCGTAGTTACAGCCTCGTGCCACCTCTCGCACAGGCTCCTCTTCCTCTTCCTCCTCATTATCGGAGAAAATCGTTTCAGGCTCCGGTTGCTCCCCCGAGGCCCGATTTCTCTCCTTTCGTTCCCCCTCCTTCACAGCTTTGATGACTTCGGTCACCACAGACGGTAAGATTGTCTGTATGACCTGATGCACTTCCTCAACCACAGCCTCCTTTACCGAGGCTCTCAGATTCGCACTCTCATCCCCAGCTTCTGGATGAGGGGTCTCAGGTTCTGCAGGAACCTCTTTCTCAGCTCTAGGCCTTCCTCTCTTAGGGCGTGGATCAGCAACAGGGCCATCACGGCCTCCACCCCTAGAAGCTCTAGAAGATCTACCACCAGCCATTCGCTACCACACTGAAAGATTCAAACACCAACACGGTCATTCAAGGAAACAACTCAGTTTATGTCAAGTATAGTAAGTCCCTAATTACAGTGGCCAGTTGTGATTAGCCACTTACTTTACTCTTCATACCCCAAGCTTTACCTATCCTGACTACATCAGTATTCAAATCTACATACAACACATAACATATACCATGCGCACATAAACCGGTTAACTTTAAGAAAATACCTGATGGCACGCAGCTACTCAGTTTGGCATTCCATTCCCCATTCGTCCCATTCTCAGTTTAAGTTAAGGTTTATTTTGAAAATTTACCCATTTCACTTAAACTTTGGCTCTGATACCAACTTGTAAGGCCCCGTTCCCGGGACGCTTACAGTTGGTCATTCATCGCGCATAAAACATATAATTACATTACATTAAGAAATCATTGCAGCGGAAACATTCAAAACTGACATCACGTTTCATTATAATTACTTTTGCCAAATAATACATCATTATCCGGTTACAAAATTCATGTTTGCATTACATCACAAAAGCTATATAATTGGATGCCATCCCAAAAGAGCTGAGTAGCCTCGCCGTGCCATCCTCAGCAATCATTTACCTGCCAACTGGAAAATGCAATAAAAGTCAGCGTTGCTGAGTGAGTTCCAGTTTTATAAAATAAATATACTTTACTTTCATTAAAACTATTCCTTTATCATGCGATCATTCAACATACGTATCCACAGATAATTTCATTATTATCTTTCATCTCATTCATTTTCTTCCATTCTTTTCGTTCATTCTGTCTTCCGAGTCTTTTGCGACATCATGGTCGCTCACCTCAATGGCAATCTCAATGATTGCTCGCTATCCGAGTCTTTTGCACCCCTAAGGTTGCTCACCCCAATTGCCCATCACGATAGCAAGCTATCCGAGTCTTTTGCAACAACAAGGTTGCTCACCCCAAGGCAACATTACGATAGCACTTTACTCGAGTCTTTTGCAACGACGAGGTTGCTCACCTCATAGGCAATCTAAATGATTGCACTTCATCCGAGTCTTTTGCAACACAAAGTCGCTCACCCCAATATATATGCTTGCAAGCCTTTCTTTCGTTCATTCATCATTCATTAATGCATGCATTCTTACTTCATCTACCTCTTTCATTATCTTTCGCTTTACATTACATAATACTTCATTCATTCATTCATTCATTAGCATGACATGTAAAGCCACAAGAAAGATAAGCATACATCATAATAAGGAACATATCATATTCATTCATCAACATACAGAGCAACATCATACATTCATAATATGCATAAACATGCAACATCCTCATCATCATGCCCTACATGCTCTCTAAGGCCATAACCATCCTCTTACATGCTCTTACGGGTTAACTTACGTCAACACTTACATCTGCACCTTTCCCCGAAGGCCAGAAGTCAAACTACACATTCCTTCGAGTGCAACAGCCCTGTTCGGGCGTATGGACACTCTTCAGTCGCATGGCCTCCATGCGACTGAACATCATGCGACTGGACTCATGCGGATGAACATCTATGCGAATGAACACCCAATCGTGCATATGAACCTTGTGCGAATGGGATTACTGCGAATGGGCACCTATGCGACTAACCTCATGCGAATGGACTCATGCGACTAAGCATCTATGCGAATGAACCCTCAGTCGTGCAATCCTTATGCGACTGGACTCCCAGTCGTGCGACTGAAACCTTAGTCGTGCGATTGAACCCTCAATCGTGCGAATGAATCCCAATCGTGCGAATGACCCTCAATCGCCCTCATTCGGCCGTATGGCCTTCATTCGGTCGCCTAGCCCTAGCTGATGCAGAATGGAGTTCATCCCGAACCCAATCTGCCATTTTCGGCCTCTAAGCTCATCCAAACCCATTCTAAGCCTAAATTAACCCTCCTGGACCTTAGGAATGCATACCTTAACACCATACAAGCACACCCAAGCCCGAAAACATACTCTAAACACATCATACACATCACACCCAAATGGGTCAAACACACACACACACAAAAACGGGTTTTGCACATTTTCCAGCCCCAAAATCGGTTGAAAACAAGTAAAAGTGGGGTCCTAGAACTCACACAATCGAGCACAAAGACAAGAGCTTCGATTTGGCTTGCTACTCGACGGATTTGGACACCCGAATCACCCGAAACACCACTTTTCTCCCTTTTCTCCTCTTTCTCTCTTCTCTCTTCTTTGTGTGCTGAAATATGAGAAGTGTGGGGAGAGTGGGCTGCCCTCTCCCTACACATATCACCACCTTCCCCAACTTTTCTTCGTTGGCGAGTTTGGTCCCTCGACTTTGGACTTTATTTCTTTTCTTTCTTCACCGGCTTCAAAATAATAAATTTCCGGGTGTTACACAAATGGCCCAAAATGGTTATTTGATTTAGATTCATTAACAAATACATTTATTTCTTATCTGTTTGAATCTTCATGTTTTAACAGAAAACAAACAGGAGATCTTGGAACCTTCAGTGACGATTCTGATTCTGATGACATGGATGATACAAGCTCAGATTATCCATTCTTCTTTTTTGCAAGAGATCTTCTATTCTATACTGCAAATCATGAGCATCAACAAGTTCCTACAGATTCGAATGTTTCTCATTCTATTCCTAATGATGGACTTGGAATTCACCATCCTGAGTCTGGAACTTCATCTGTATCCGGCGATATAGATGTAAATGACAAGTTTGATTACTTTGTCAATTCTCCATCTCAAGTTCCAAATTTCATTCCTCATTCCTTAAACTTGCTACCTCAGCTCTCCGACTTGAACCAAACCAATCTAGAGGTGAATGTTTAACAAGACGAGATTCCAATTACTCGTATTCACAAAAAACATCCTATCTCACAGATTATCGGTCCTTTGAATGAGAGAAAAATGATATATCATACAAAGCAAGCAAACATTTGCTTATACTCATGTTTTCTTTCTCAAATTGTCCCTAAAAACATCACTGAAGCTTTAAAAGACAATAGTTGGATAGAAGCTATGTAAGAAGAGTTACTTCAATTCTGTAAACAAGAAGTGTGGAATTTGGTGGATCTACCTGAAGGAGAGAATGCCATTAGCACAAAATGGTTATTCAGAAACAAACCAGATGACAGAGGAATAATTATTCGAAACAAAGCTCGATTAGTAGCTCAAGGATATACTCAGGAGGAAGGAATAGATTATGACGAAGTATTTGCACCAGTTGCAAGACTGGAAGCAATTCGGGTCTTTCTGGCATATGCTTCTTATATGAAATTCAAAGTATATCAAATGGATGTTAAGGGCGCATTTGTATGGTCCAATCACCGATGATGTGTATGTTAAGCGACCTCAAGGTTTTGAAGATGCTGAATTTCCTCATCGTGTGTACTAGCTTAGCAAAGCTCTATATGGTTTACATCAAGCTCCAATAATCTGGTATGACACATTGTCACAACACTTGATCCAAAATGGATATACACGAGGAAGGATTGATCCTACTTTATTCATCAAGAGGGATGCATCTGATCTTCTTTGTGTACAAGTGTATGTAGATGATATCATTTTTGGATCTACCAGTCAAAGCTGTGCTTTGAATTTGAAGAAATCATGAAATCACATTTCCAGATGAGTTCTATGGGAGAAATCAATTTCTTTCTTAGATTGCAAGTTACTCAATCTGCAGATGGTATTTTCATCAATCAAGAGAAGTTTGTTGATAAACTGTTGAAAAAATTCAAGCTGCAAGATTGTCAATCCATTAGAACTCCAACTGACATAAACACCAAGATTGATCCTGATCCATAAGGAAAATCAATAGACCAAACATTATACAGATCCATGATTGGTTCTTTGATGTATCTAACTGCATCTAGACCTGACATAATGTATGATGATTGTGTTTGTGCCAGGTATTAATCAGACCCAAAGGAATCTCATCTAATTACTGTCAAACGCATATTCAGATATCTCAAAGGAAAACCAACTCTAGGGTTATGGTATCCTTATGAAGGAAATTCGAGTTACATGGATATACTGACAATGATTATGGGGGATGTAGTCAAGATAGAAAATCTACTACGGGTGATTGTCAGTTTTTGGGTCCCAGATTAGTCTCATGGCAATGTAAGGAACAGACAAACGTCTCAGTATTAACTGCAGAAGCTGAGTACATTGCTGCCTAAGTAGGATGTTCTCAAATCCTTTGGTTGCAAAATCAACTACTGGATTACAGGTTCAATTTTCTTTAAACTCCTATTTACATTTATAACACTTCTGCTATGTTTATAACAGCTAATCCTGTTTAACATTCAAAAACAAAATATATCAAAATTCGATATCATTTTCTCAGAGATAACTCTGAAAAAGGTTTAACAATTTTGATTCAAATTTCGACTGATAAACAACTAGCTGACCTGTTTACTAAATCCTTTCTACCAGGAAGGTTTGAGTATCTGGTTGAGTCTACTGGCCTTATTAATCATGTTGAAAAATGATTTTTTTTAATCAAAATGATAATAACCCTCCCACTTATTCTAAACTTCAAAAAGGGAAAACAACAAAATTGGCTGCCTGATTGTATATTCTATGTGTGTGTGTTACATGAAAAAGCAAGTACAAAATTAGAATCTTATAAAAACAAAAATACAAATATATTAGTTTAGATATTTCTTTATTTAGGATTGCATCTGCCTTTACAACATGTGAGCAATGATAGTACATCAGATATAATCAGTTGCATACTTCACTCAATAATAGTCTGACATGATCAGATATGATGTGCTGGTATTGTCATGCAATTATACTGAAAAGGTAGATTCTTGTGATTTAACTAAATCATTATGCATTGTGGGTATTCATCTTAGGTCTTAAGAGTGGTCTTAACTTTTCTGATTGATTGCTTGTCAAGTCACAAACTCACAACTGATGGTGATATATATCACTTCTTTGTTATGAGTCATCATAGACCTGAAATGACGAGGTATCCTTTGTTGTAAGTGATTACAGACCTGGATATTCCCACTTGATGCAAAAGATGCCAATGTGCACAATCCTTTCAAAAGTCCAAAATGGATGTCCTCTGATTCTTATGAATCATCTATATCCAATTCTTTGTGAAATGGATTCGAGAATTACCTAATGGCTTGTCCATGGTGGTTTTCTCAGAGATTATCAAATGGTTTTACCATAATGATTCTCTCATAGACCTAAACATGAGATCTGGTTATTCATATATGTTAGGTAATTAAGCTGAGAAAAAGTGTTTGCTTACATACCTTGAAGAGGGTTGGACTCTCTAAGTCTAAGTGTGGGTTCCATAGTGTCATATCTAATAGAACCTTAATAATCCAAGAATTGAAAATGTAAGTGTGCTAATACTTTTACCAAAAGTACTTATTTTCTGTCCTTAGATCTTGTGTCTCCTTTGCTACAATATTGCTGACCTGGAACACACTTGATCAGGATTTAATCAATGTTCATGACTATTCCTCATGTTTTTTACTTTAATGTGCTGATTATTCTCTGGTATGAGCTCAGTGCAGGCATATAATTCTATGTACATCTAGTATTATTTTTCTGATTCTACTTTATTATAAAATTTTGCATGTTTTTATGTGTGCAGGCATGTCTTAATGATTGTTTTTCTCAATTTCCACATATATAAACTTTTAAGTTTGTGAACTTAAAAGTTTAGGGGGAGTAAAATTTTGAAAAAGAGAAAATCAAAATACATGTTGAAAAGGATGATGCAAAAAAAGTATTCAAGTAGTATGAGTTTGATATGTCTTCAAATGAACCAAGTAATAAATTTTCAAATTGTTTATTGTTTGGAAAAGCTTCTTGCAAAGAATTGAGAATGTTTGATATTTTATGAAATTTTTTAGACTAAAATGACGGGAAATTAATTATAATAAATTTGGTCAAAAAGTCAAAAGTTGGTCAAAAAGTCAAAGTTTTGAACAAATAGTCAAAGTCTAATGATTTAAGTCAAAGTTTGACCAAAGCTTGAAAATTTTTATAAAGAACAGTGAAATTGATCAAAAGTCCAGTTTGAATGAAATTTGTGAAAATTAGACAAATGTTGGACGTGTGGATGTCTCATGCGCCTAAACATTGACCATAAGTCTAAATTTAGAAGCATGATGAAATTTCAGTTTTATGATAAGTGTTGGACGTTTTGTGTCATCCTCATGCGCCTAAACAGTAATCATAGGTCTAAAATTTGTGGTAAGTGTTGGACGTTTTGTACAAGCTCATGCGCCTAAACAGTACGAAACATCTCGTTAAAATAAAACAAGTGTTAGGCGTTTCATTTTAGGTCATGCGCCTGAACAGTGCTCATGCGCCTGATTAGTGCTCATGCGCCTAGATTCAAAATCAAAATTTGACCAAGTAACACTCATGCGTCTAAGGTTTACCAGACCTCATGCGTCTCCACAATGGTCATGCGTCTAAACAGTTGTAATACATCCAATGATTTTTACACATATATAAATACAACACTTGCACAGATTTCATTTCATTCTAACATTTCATACTCTCATTTGCTCTTTTATTACTATCAGTTCCGACTCACTCAAATACTCACTGATTACTTGTCATTTCTAAGATTGATTGATTCTCCAAGGTAATATGAGTGAATGCGATCAACTTTGTGAGATTATATCATCAAATCAGTGTGTATTTTCAATCAGCTAAATCAGACGTTTGAAACCTGTTCAGGCGTTCGAACCCTAAAACATGAATAAATCTGAAATTAGTGATTCATTGTGATTGATGGTTAAAAATGAAACATGATTTTGTTAATAAATATGGACTGCGAACAGATTGTCATCATCAAAACAAAATTTCATCTCAAAAAATTTCTCTCTTGATTCAAGGATCACTAGAAAAAAATAATAATAAAATAATAATCTTGAAATGAATCGACACTTGTATTTTTTTATCAAAACTTATCTGCTTTTCATAAAAACTCAAATTGTTTGTTCAAATCATCTAGAAACAAATCACTTAATTAATTTTATATCTTAAAATTTGATTAAATCATAAAAACAGTAAGTTCATATGTCTGAATTTTCAAATAATCAAATTTCAAAATATACAATTATTAAGTAAACATAAATCAATTAGAGGAATTATATTTGTTTCATTGTTGATAAAACTTAATTAAGTATAATCTTCCAAACTAATTAAAGTTTCTTTTTTGATTGACAGATGTCTTTAAAGTTTGAGCCTAAGCATAATGTTGCTGCTTTTCTAAATGAAGAAGTTAGAGAATCTGCTGGTTATGAAAAGATGATCAGATTTCTTCTAAGAACAAAGCATGTATATGCTATGTGTTGGATCTTGTATGCCCAAGACACATACAAGATTGATGTGGTTAGTACGTTATAATCCAAGTCGGGTCATACCTAATAAGAAGCCATACAAACACCAATAAATATTTATTTTTTGATGAGATCATACAAATAAATATTGACACCAATTTAGAAAATGGGTTTTCTAAAACTTTACTTTTGTAATAGAACAACATTATGTGGATAATTTGTTCATGAGATATTGTTTGTTTCATTATTTAAGTGTGTTAAATAATTACAAATAAAAGTGTGTTAATGTTATAAAATTAAAAGAGGTTTTAATTTTATAATATTATGGGTTAAGAGTGTAACCTTTTAATAGAAAATGAAATGGGGGGAACCCATTTTAAAATAAAATTTTGGCCGCCCATATGAGGCCTTGGGAATCTATTTTGTGTCTTGGTTTTTACAAGACATTATTCATTCTTGCACTCCTCCTTTAGCACACTCTCTCTCACACACTTGCAAAGAACCTTTCTCTCTTCTTCCTTGGCTGAAAATTTCGAAATTTTGGGCTGAACTTGAAGAACGTTTTGGCTGATTTTCGGGTTGCTCAATAAGGAGTTGGGTCTTCATGTTTTACTACCTAACAAGTTAGGTGTTTGGAGAGCTTGTGGGTATACAAACTTGAGGCTTTCTCTCTTGGGGGCTGGACATTCAAGAGCATCATCATCTTCATCTCATCGATACTTCATCATCTTGTTCTTGAAAGGTAGTTTCAAGAACACCCTATGGTTGTTCTTTTCGTTTTGATAGCATGTCATTTCACATATATTTATGATCCTTGTTCTTGGGTTTTGTCTTTGGTTAAAATGGTTAAAAATTTCAGATTGTTAACCACACTTTAAACCCCAATATCCGCTGCGTTTTTGAAGTTTAAATGGTTAAACTTGCTTTGATAAACTTGTAACAAAACCCAACAATGGCATCTAGAGCCGGTTATGTGGAATACATGCTTCAAGAGTTCTTGAAAAGTTAGTTTTCATGGACTTTTTCAACCCATTAGGGGCTGTTTTGTTGTGGATGTTTGAATCCCTTATGTTTCAAGGTTTAATCTTACATGCTTTAGTATAAACAATGAAAGATTAACATCAAATGGTTGATTGTTTTGTTTGGACAAAACCCTAAAGTTTTGGTTCATGTTGGCCAGAACTTTAATGTTATAAAAAGGGGTTCATTTTTGTTCTTGGATGTTGTATATGATACATATTTTGGTGCATAACATAGCCTTGACCTTATGTGTTTTGGATTTGGTTGATTATGATTTTGTCATGTTGGTTTTGATTCTTGAAAGGGTTGTAATATTTGTGTTTATATTTTGGGTTGTAATTTATTTATTTATTGGTTGTGTAATAAATAGATTAGGTGCATTTCTTTTATTAGAAAAATTGTATTAGGATATGATTTTGTAAAAGAAGATGCACAAGATGAAGACCCAAAGAAGGACACAAAAGACATGGACACTTGAAGCATTTGGATGTGGATTCAAGTGGGAGTTCATGGACACATTTTGATGTGTCATTTTAACCCTTAAGAAAGACCTTATGACAAAACTTGTGATGGCAAACAAGTTGGTCAACTTAGTGGCTATGGTTATGCACTTATGTTTGTATGATTATGCTTGTTTGGTTGTTTGTTGTATGATTATTGGTTGATATTTGGATATGCATAACAAATTCATTAACAAACTTAACAAGCTGAAAATTGATGGTTCTTTATCATTAAGTGGTTAATAAAAGATTATTAAAAGGATAAATGATTTTAATAAAAGGGGTTTTATTAAAAAGTGAACCGTAGGGTATCTTGTATTTGAAAGCATGCAAATTATAAGGTACATAGAGTTTTCTAAACTAAGATTATGAAAACTTAAAATTTCTTTAATAAACAAGTTTAACACCGTCCTTTTGCATAACACTTGAGTTACTTGGAAACTCTTAATGGGATAAAGGTCACCTAACCATTTTGAGGGAACTTGTGATTTGAGGTGGGGATACCATATTTGTGGGATAAAGGTCACCTAACCACTTATGTTGGAAAACTCACATGTGTGTGCAAGTAAGGTAACTTGATTTGCAAACCATGTTAAATGGATCACCTACAATATGGTTTACGAAGGTGTTGATGGGATAAACATGCCGACTAAAAATATGATGTTTTAAAGTCGATCCCATACCTCTTGAAGTTGCAAAGGGTTGCAATTGTCAAAACGTTGACCACCTTGTTAATTTAAATAATGGGATAAAGGTCACCTAACCACTATTTAAATATAACGTTGGATTCTAGAATTTTAAAATTGTGTAAGACACTTAAAAAGGGCTTTAATTATTAAAATATGAACAATATCAAAAATACTAAAATTGAACATTGTTAATTTTGTAGATGGCCACTAACAACAATGAACATAATGATATCCCGTCCGCTCACTCACTATCACTAAGAACCATTCTCGAATAGGAACGTCTAAACCATAACAACTTTATAGATTGGTTTCGAAACTTGAGAATTGTTCTCAAGCAAGAGAAACGATCGTATATTCTAGACGATCCGATTCCCGATCAACCTAATAAGGAGGATGAGGAGGCTGAGGAGGCGTACATTAATTGGATGAAATACATTGAGGACTCGGTCAAAGTGTCTTGCCTCATGTTGGCAAGTATGACTCCAGATCTCCAAAAGGAGTATGAACATCATGGAGCATACGACATGATTACCCAGTTGAAGGAAACGTTCCAACCACAAGCAAGGGTAGAGCGCATCGAAACGGTTTGAGCACTTATATAGCACATTTTTATATTTAAACATTTATATAGCACATATACTTATAGAAAAATCGTTCTTCCTGTTAAAACCCCTTAAAATCTTGGTCATTTAAAAATGTATATTTAGTATGCATAATAGCCCCAAAACATGGAAAACTAAAAAATAGGGGATCTAGAACTCACCTGGATACCACGAATAACTTCTAGACTAAGCTTTCTAGACTAGGATCACACTACACAGCCTGCATAAAAGTTAACACTCTAAGGGGTTAATTTCTACCTAAATTCACTGCTAATTTCGCTGCCAGAAAAGTAGTTTTGCTGACAGTTTCGCTGAAGTTTCACTGAAGTTTCACTGCCAGTTTCGCATGGCAGTTTCGCCCAACTTTCGTTGGAATTTTAATGGCTGCGAAATTACCTGTGAAACTATAGTTTCGCAGAACACCCACAGTTTCGCAGCTTGAACATGCAATTTCGCTGGATGCATACACAATTTCGCAGATCGAGCTGAAATGACGAACCAACCCATTTTTAACCCAAAATCGCAACTTTTTACGTCCAAACCCTTAGTTTATCATCCATGAGGCTAAATCTAAGCTTTATACATGTTTTCATACGTAAAAATGTGACCTTTATGCGATTCTTTGCAACTTTTCAAAACCCAAAACCCTAGAATCCGGGTTTGATCTACAGAAAGGTTTAGAGGTTGATTCTTACCTGGATTTGTTGCTCATTTCTTGTGATTTGATGCTCCAACACCCAGATCTTCAATCCCTTGACCTTTAAAGCTCCAAATCTAGAGTTTCCTTCACTTTCTCTCTCTACTTTCTCTCTCTATGAATTTGGTGGAAAGGGTTGCAAATGATGGAGATGGAGGCAGATTTGGTTGCTTAAGGGCTGATTATGGGCCTTTAATCCCATAGGCTACTACCCAATAAGCCTAATTTAGCCCATTGCCATTTCTTACCTTATTAAATACCCAATAATTAAGCCCATTATCCTTAATGACTCGTTTTGAATTTTCGGGGTGTTACAAGTCTCCCCTACTTATTTAGGTTTCGTCCTCGAAACATGTCTGTCATCAAACAATTGAGGATAAAATTTCCTCATCTCCTCCTCGGTCTCCCACGTAGATTCTCATCCTTTTCTGTGTCTCCACCGTACTCGTACTAGTGGAACCACTTTATTTCGTAAGTGCTTCTCCTTCCAATCAAGGATGGCCACCGGCTGCTATACATAATTCAGCCGTTCATTGACTTCAATGTCTTCTAATGGTACAACTGCATCATTATCTGCCAGACATTTATTGAGATGAGATACATGAAACGTAGGGTGAATTCCACTCAACTCATCAGGTAGTTCTAATTTGTAAGCCACTTCCCCTACCCTCACGACAATACGGAATGGCCCTATGAACCTTAGGCTTAACTTTCCCCTTTTTCGAAACCTGATGATCCCTTTCCAGGGCGATACCTTGAGCATAACCTTGTCACCAACCTCAAATCTTATCTAACTTCTCAGTTGTGACCTCAATCTTATCTAACTTCTCAGTTGTGACCTCAATCACTTCAAGACTCCCCAATTCCTTTTGCCCGATGTCACCCCAACACACGGGCGTTCTGCACTTCCTACCGTACAACATTTCGTAAGGTGGCATACCAATGCTGGCATGGTAACTATTATTATATGAGAATTCGGCCAACGGTAAGTGCTCGTCCCAGCTTCCTCCAAAGTCGATAACACAGGCTCGTGGCATGTCTTCTAAAGTCTGGATCGTCCTTTCCGACTGACTATCCGTCTGGGGATGGTAAGCCGTACTAAAATGCAGTCTAGTCCCCATCGAGTCGTGAAACCTCTTCCAGAACTTGGACGTAAACCGCGTGTCCCTATCAGAAATGATAGACACTGGCACGCCGTGACGAGCCACGATCTCCTTGATAAATAGCTCTGCCAACCTCTCAGTGGAATACGTCTCACGAATTGGGAGGAAATGGGCGCTTTTTGTTAGACGGTCAACAATCACCCAGATTGCGTCGCTTCCCCTCGCCGTGCGAGGTAGCTTCGTGATAAAGTCCATTGTGATGTGTTCCCATTTCCATTCAGGGATATCCAAAGGCTGGATCTTCCTATATGGCTTTTGGTGTTTTGCCTTCACTTGCAGGCAAGTCAGGCACTTGCTCACGTACTTAGCCACATCGCGCTTCATTCCCGGCCACCAGTAATCTTTCTTCAGATCCTGATACATTTTCGTGGCACCGGGGTGTATGGAATATCGAGTTTTGTGAGCCTTATCCATGATTTTCTCCCTCAGATCACGATAGAGAGGGATCCACATTCTCCCAGATCGGGTTCTAACACCCAGGGTGTTTTCCCCCAAATCTGAAACTTGTCCTTTCATCCTTTCAGAGTCGACTCTGTCCTCTCTTAATGCCTCATCCTGGAACTCCCTCACTTGTTTCAAAACATCATGCGTCATGATCATCTGGCAAGCCCTCACGCGAATTGGTTCGGGTCGTCCTTTTTGGCTAAGGGCATCAGCAACCATATTGGCTTTGCCTGGATGATAGTGAATTTCACAGTCATAATCCTTGATCAGTTCCAACCACCTCCTCTGCCTCATATTGAGTTCCTTTTGTTCAAAGAAATACTTCAGACTTTTATGATCAGTGAAGATGGTGCACTTCACCCCATACAGGTAGTGCCTCCAAATTTTCAATGCAAACACCACCGCGGCCAACTCCAAATCATGGGTGGGATAATTGGCC
Source organism: Flaveria ramosissima (assembly GCA_025215565.1). Taxonomy (NCBI): domain Eukaryota; kingdom Viridiplantae; phylum Streptophyta; class Magnoliopsida; order Asterales; family Asteraceae; genus Flaveria; species Flaveria ramosissima. The sequence goes on from CM046037.1 coordinate 57,999,254, forward strand.
TCGTGAACCTTTAATTGTCTAGAAGCATAGGCTATCACCTTCCCTCATTGCATCAACACGCAACCCAATCCTGCATATGAGGCATCCGAGTAGACCACCAGATCCTCTTTCCCTTCAGGTAACATCAAGACAGGGGCTTGATTTAACCTCATCTTTAGTTCTAGGAAGGCGTTCTCCTGATCAGTACCCCATTCATACTTCACGTCCTTACGGGTCAGCTTAGTCAAAGGAGAAGCTATCTTGGAGAAATCCTGGATAAACCTCCTATAGTAGCCTGCTATGCCTAAGAAATTGCAAATCTCGGATGGCGTCTTTGGAGGTTCCCATTGCATCACTGCTTCAACCTTCGCAGGGTCCACCCTGATCCCCTCAGGATTAACCACATGACCCAGAAATTGAACTTCTCGAAGCCAAAATGCGCATTTAGAGAACTTAGCATATAACTTCTCATTTTTGAGCGTCTCCAACACTTCTCGAATATGATCGGCATGTTCCTCTTCACCTTTTGAATAAATCAAGATGTCGTTAATGAATACTATCACCGATTTATCCAACATTGGTCGACATACCCTATTCATGAGATTCATGAAAGCAGCTAGCGCGTTGGTTAAACCAAAGGATATGACGAGAAATTCATAGTGTCCATAACGCGTATGGAACGCTGTCTTTGGAATGTCTTGTTCTTTCACCTTCAGTTGGTGGTAACCAGACCGCAGGTCTATCCTCGAAAACCAGCTGGCACCTTGAAGTTGATCGAACAGGTCGTCGATCCTTTGTAGCGGATACCGATTCTTTACGGTCAGCTTATTGAGCTCGCGATAGTCAATGCACATCCGCATGCTACCATCTTTCTTCTTGACGAATAAAACCGGAGCACCCCATGGAGAGATGCTTGGTCGGATAAAGCCTTTGTCCAATAGATCTTGCAACTGGTCCCTCAGTTCTACCATCTCCGAAGGAGCTAATCGATACGGTGCTTTAGCGACAGGTTGTGCTCCCGGTAGTAAATCAATCTGGAATTTGATTTCGCGGTCAAGCGGCACACCGGTCAGGTCTTCAGGAAAGACGTCAGGAAACCCGCGCACTACCGGCACATCTAATAATTGTGGCTGTGGTGCATCCACATCTTTTACATAGGCCAAGTAAGCGCTACACCCACATCTCAAGTACTTTTCGGCTGTGATCATCGACAAGACCTTCGGTACACAACACACCTTATCACCACAAATCGTAACAGAACTACCGTCAGGCGCTGTTAGATGAATTATCCTCTTACTACATACTATATTGGCTTCATAGGTAGCTAACCAATCCATGCCTAACACCACATTGAAACCTCCTAAGGCCATAACATGCAACCTAGCAGGGAACTTACAATCTTCTAACTCAATCAGGCAATCCTCAACCACTTCAGTTAGTGGACTTACCAATGGCTGTTTCTACATAGAAAGGCTCATCTAACTTTCTAATCTTATCATGCAACAAACGACAGAAGGCAGCAGACACAAAACTCCTACTAGCACCATAATCAAAGAGCACAGAAGCATATGCATGGTCTACCAGAAACATACCTGAAACTACTTCTGGGTCTGCCCTGGCCTCCTCGCGAGTTATGTTGAATGCCCTCGCCTTTGCCTTCAAACCGTCGCCCTTTCCCTTATCTCCAGCTTTAACCGTTCTTGATCCTCCTGATTTCCCTTTCTTGCAGTCCCTCCCCACATGTCCCATCTCGCCACACTGGTAACACTTCACCACCTTGCAATCCCTGGCGTAGTGGCCCTCTTCCCCATATTTAAAACACTTTCCAGTCCCAACTCTACACTCCCTCGAATGACCTTTTCCACATTTTCTACAAGCACCTCCTTCACCAGTATTTCCCTGTCTCCCAGACTGATCCTCAACCCTCATCCTTTTCTCTTCACTCCTGAAGTTATCACTTCCGAACCTCTTCCCATTTCTATTCTTGTGACCGTTCCATTTCTCCACCTTCTTTTGTACAGGCATTGGGTCTCTCTCATCGTACAACCTCCCAGCCAAGTCCAACACAGACCTAAACGTGCCTGGTCTGGCTGCAATCATGTGCCTCGTGATATCCACAGGCAAACCCTGTATGTATCTTTTAATCTTCTTGGATGTAGGTGTCACCATGTCTGGCACAAGTCTTGTAAGTTCATTGAACTTGGAGGTATACTCTTGATGAGTCATGTTCCCAGCCTCCAAATACAAGAACTCCTTTTCAATCTTGTCTAATTCTCGATGGGGACAATACTCCTCTAGCACTAACTCCTTCAAATCAAACCACCTCATTCTGGCTATTGGTCGCTTTCCTTCAGCCTGGACAACATTGTCCCACCAGCACAACGCTGAGTCAACGAAAGAATGAGTGGAAAACTTAACTTTTTGATCTTCTCGGCACTCACTAATTTCCTGTACCGCTTCCATCTCTCTAAGCCACTGATGAGCGGCAGTAGCATTGCCGTTACCGTCAAAGGTTGGGGGCTTGCACCTTTGAAATGCCCCACACTTGCACCCTCTAGTAGTCTCTCTCTCGGACTCCTCATCACTGTCGTCATCATGGACTACCACCTTAGGGTTTGATGGCTCCTCTCCAGATTCCTCAGTCCTCCCAGTGGACTTTCCTGAATTCCTCTCACTTTCCTTCCCATTCTTCTCAGCTTCTCTCCATCCTTGACTGCTTTAATCACCTCGGTCACCACCGAGGGTAAGACATTTTGCATGACATTGTAGACTTCGTCAGCGATAGCCTCCTTCACAGTGGGTTTGATGGTGGCTGATCCCTCCCCCTCCGGGTGACTATGGAGGTCTGACTCCTCGTGAACAGTCTCGGGTTCCTTAGCTTTGCTCCGGGTGACACGTGGCTCAGTAGTACGCCCGCCACGAGCACCTCCTCGGGTTGTCTTTCCTGATTCTTACCAGCCATAACTAATTTCCTATAAGATTCAAACACCAAAATGGTTATTCAAGATAATTGCTCAGATCATTATAAGTACGGTAAGTCCTTAATTACATTAGCCAAGTGTGATTAACCACTTACCTTACCCTCCTGTCCAAAGCAATCACTATCCTAACACATATCTGTATTCAAATCTACAAGCACATAAAACAAATAGCACACGCACATAATTCCGGTTTACTTGAAACTTTTACCTGATGGCACGTAGCTACTTGGATTGGCATCCTTCATTCGGTCCTATTTTCAGTTTAAGTTTAGGTTTTGAAAACAGTTTACCCAATTCTCTTAAACTTTGGCTCTGATACCAACTTGTAAGGCCCCGTTCCCGAGAAGCCTCACAGTTGGTTAATCATAGCATAAAATCAGTTTATTAACAAAACATTGCAGCGGAAACAATTAGACAATCATTTAAAACTTAGAAACCATATCGTACTCATACATTTCTCCTTTAATTGCAAACAAAACATATTACTTGTTCTTAAATTACAATCAAGATTTCATAAACAGGAATGCCATCCATAGCTCCCCAAGTAGCTCCTTGGTGCCATCCTCAGCATCAGCACTTACCTGCCAACTATTATGCATAAAAGTCAGCTTCGCTGAGCGAGTTCTAGTTTTAAATAATATAAGAAAATATAAACTTTATCCTTCATATACTGACCATGCATACAACATAGTACATAACATTACATGCATCATAATAAGCATGTTCATTATCTTTCATTCTTTCAGTATCTTTCATTATCTTTCATTCTTTCAGTATCTTTCATTATCTTTCAATCTTTCAGTATCTTTCAGTATCTTTCATTATCTTTCACTTTCATCATAACATTACATACAACAAATACCGATCCTAGTCGGTACACATTTTTCATGGTAGCTAACCCACGACAGTTGATCCACACTACAAGGCACATAGCCCTCTCATGAATACGGATCCATCATCATACATCAGACTCACCTAAGTGAAGTCTATCATAGTGCTTGCAAGACTGTACATCATCAAACGGGCCCGGGGGTAACATTCATTAAGTTTCGCTTTTCATTAATATCATCTTCCACATTAATATATAATACTTAACTTATTAAGTACACAACATACCAAGTACTAGTCATCATAAAACATAACCAACCCTCCGCGGGACAGCGGGGGTTTGGGGGCGGCAGCCCCTGACAACGGGGTCCTAGGGGCAGCGGCCCCTAGTGGGGTCCAAGGGGCAACGCCCCTGGCTGGGGCCAGAAAAGCACGAATAACTTCTAGACTAAGCTTTCTAGGCTAGGATCACACTAGGGGCACGTATATTTAGTATGCATAATAGCCCCAAAACATGGAAAAACTTATAAATAGGGGATCTAGAACTCACATGGATACCACGAATAACTTCTAGACTAAGCTTTCTAGGCTAGGATCACACTACACAGCCTGTAGACAAGTTAACACTCTAAGGGGTTAATTTCTGCCTAAATTCGCTGCTAATTTCGCTGCCAGAAAAGCAGTTTCGCTGCCAGTTTCGCTGCCTCTTTCGCATGGCAGTTTCGCCCAACTTTCGTTGGAATTTTCATGGCTGCGAAATTACCTGCGAAACTATAGTTTCGCAGAACACCCGATGTTTCGCAGCTTGAACATGCAATTTCGCTGGATGCATACACAGTTTCGCAAATCGAGCTGAAATGACGAACCAACCCATTTTTAACCCAAAATCGCAACTTTTTATGTCCAAACCCTTAGTTTATCATCCATGAGGCTAAATCTAAGCTTTATACATGTTTTCATACGTAAAAATGTGACCTTTATGCGATTCTTTGCAACTTTTCAAAACCCAAAACCCTAGAATCCGGGTTTGATCTACAGAAGGGTTTAGAGGTCGATTCTTACATGGATATGTTGCTCCTTTCTTGTGATTTGATGCTCCAACACCCAGATCTTCCATCCCTTGACCTTTAAAGCTCCAAATCTAGAGTTTCCCTCACTTTCTCTTTCTACTTTCTCTCTCTATGAATTTGGTGGCTAGGGTTGCAAATGATGGAGATGGAGGCTGATTTTGCTTAAGAGCTGATTATGAGCCTTTAATCCCATAGGCTACTACCCAATAAACCTAATTTAGCCCATTGCCATTTCCTTACTTTATTAAATACCCAATAATTAAGCCCATTATCCTTAATGACTCGTTTTGACTTTTCGGGGTGTTACACTCCTAGTTTATCTAGGAACATTATTTCTGTTGCCTAATTAAGACAATATGGTTATGTTTTAACATTTATTGAAAATGAAATTCATGTTTCTTTAAATGGCATATTTTATTTTAAAGCTACTCCTAACAATGGTATTTATGAATTGGTTCGTGAAAACACATTATATGATAGCTCATTGTACCAAACCACCATCAAGAAACTCAAATTGGATTTGAATGATACCTACCTTTGGCATTGCCGTCTTGGTCATATAAACAACAAGCGCATACAAACACTTCAAAAGAACAGTCTTTTAAAAGCAAGTGCATATGATTCATTTGTTGTATGTGAATCTTGTTTACAAGGTAAAATGACTAAGGCACCTTTTAGTGGCAAATCCGATAGGGCAAAAGATTTATTAGGCATCATACATTCGGATGTATGTGGTCCTATTAAGCCAATGACTAGGTACCATGAAAGATACTTCATTACCTTTATCGACGACTATAATCGATATGGTTATGTCTACTTGTTAAGACACAAAGATGAAGCTTTTGAAATGTTCAAAATCTTCCAAAATGATGTAGAAAATCAACTCAACAAGAAAATAAAAATTCTCCGCACCAATAGAGGAGGTGAATACCTAAGTGATGCCTTTAGAGATCATCTTAGAAGTTGTGGTATCGTCTCACAACTATCTCCACCTGGAACACCACAACACAATGGTGTGTTCGAGAGGAGAAATCGAATTCTATTTGATATGGTTCGATCTATGATGGCTAGAAGCTCATTGCCTCTATCATTTTGGGGTTTCCCTTGGCTCTTTGCGGCCCGTATCTTGAATATGGCCCCAACCAAGAAAGTGGAAACGACACCTTTTGAAATATGGCATGGAAGGGTTCCATCATTATGATATTAAAGGTATGGGGTTGTGAGGCTTATGTTAAGACTCCCACCTCAAACAAGTTAGATAGCCGTTCCACTAAGTGTATCTTCATTGGATATCTTAGAGATTCTATGGGATATCATTTCTATGATCCAATGGAACAAAAAGAGTTTGTTGCCAAGAAGGCTGAGTTCTTAGAAGCTAAGTTCCTTATGGAAGGAACTAGCAGTAGAACAGTGGATCTTGAGGAGGATCAAGAACCAAAAACCAATACACGTTTGGTTGACACTAGCACTCAACATGAGGATGTTGAGGGTGATCAAATAGTTTATCAATACACACAAAACATTCAAAATTCTAGTAGAATTAGTAATCCACCTGAAAGATATGGATTTTTTGTGGATGGATGCTATGTGGTAGATTTCGATGAACCAACCACTTATCGTGATGCAATGTCCAATTTGGATTGTGACAAATGGCTTGAAGCCATGAACGTTGAGATGCAATTCATGTATGACAACCAAGTATGGGACTTGGTTGAACCACCTCTTAACTCCAAGATAGTTGGAAGTAAGTGGGTTTTCAAGAAGAAAACCGATATGCATGGAAACTTAGATACTTATAAAGCTAGACTTGTAGCAAAAGGTTTCACTCAAACTCAAGGGGTTGATTATGATGAGACCTTCTCACCGGTTGCAATGCTAAAGTCTATTAGGATATTATTTGCTATAGCTGCTCATTATGATTATGAGATTTGGCAAATGGATGTCAAAACCGCTTTTCTAAATGGATATCTTGAGAAAGATGTCTATATGGTTCAGCCTGAAGGTTTTGTCGATCAAAAGCATCCTAACAAAGTATGCATGTTGAAGAACTCAATCTATGGATTGAAGCAAGCATCAAGAAGTTGGAATCACCATTTTGATGAAGAGATAATCAAATTTGAGTTCATCAAAAACGCTGATGAAGCATGTGTATATAAGAAAGCTAGTGGGAGCATAGTCACTTTCCTAGTATTGTATGTGGATGACATTCTACTATTTGGAAATGACATTCCAACCTTGGAGGGTGTAAAAGTCTGGCTTGGAAGTTATTTTTCCATAAAGGATCTTGGTGAAGCCAATTATATTTTGGGAATCAAGATCTATAGGGGTAGATCAAGGTGGTTGATAGGTTTGAATCAAAGTGCATACATTGATAAGATCTTGAAAAGGTTCAAGATGGAAAACTCTAAGAAAGGTACCGTACCTATTCAAAGAGGAACGATATTGAGTAAGACTCAATGTCCAAGCTCAAAGGATGAGCAAGATAAAATGAAGGGAATCCCGTATGCATCTGCCATAGGATCCATCATGTATGCAATGATATGCACTAGGCCGGACGTGTCATGCGCTTTGAGCATGACAAGCCGATACCAACAAAATCCTGGAAACAATCATTGCATGGCTGTTAAGGACATACTTAAGTACCTAAGGAGGACCAAAGATATGTTCCTAATCTATGGATCAGGTGAGGAGGAACTTTTAGTAAAGGGTTACACGGATGCGAGTTTCTAAAATGACGGGATGATTCACGATCACAATCGGGGTACATTTTCATCTTGAATGGAGGAGCAGTCTCTTGGAAGAGCTCTAAGCAAGATGTGGTGGCATTATCAACTACAGAGTCAGAATACATCGCCGCTTCATTAGCAGCTCAGGAAGCTGCATGGTTAAAGAAGTTCATTATCGATCTAGGGGTGGTCCCTTCCATTCAGGACCCCCTAGAAATTCTTTGTGATAACGAGGGTGCGATTGCTCAAATCAAGGAACCCCGTGCACATCAAAAGACTAGGCACATTGAACGAAGATTTAACTACATAAGGGATGAAGTTGAAAATGGAAAGATATGTATTCGCAAAGTTCACACGGATCAAAACATTGCGGATCCACTCACGAAGCTTCTTGAAAAGGCAAAGCATGAAAGTCATACTTGTGCCATGGGACTTCAATATTCTAGTGACTGGATTTGATCTTTAATTTTGTATTTAGATATTGTAACCCTTTATTACTTGAATGGATTATTTGGTTATAATGGTTCAACTAATATTCCTATTTTGCATGTTTAAAATCCATGAGTAAATCGTTTACACAAAACATACGTAGTTGTTCATACTTGTGTGAACAAGTATGAAGGTAAGACTATTATGAACTTGGATTGGTAGATATTCATATGGATGAATATAGAGCAAAGGGTTGCTGCCAAAGTTCATAGATATTTGTAGGATACAAATATTGGACTGACCTTCATCTCAAATATTACTACATGGAATCTTCCAAATTGATCATAAGTAATTTTGAGTAAAGGCGAATATCATTTGGTATCCTCTGACCTGAGATACATATTGGGTCTTGATATTTATCAAATGTTATACTTTGACTTAGTTCTTCGTTGTTCTGAAATATGGCAGTACATAAGTCTGAGTTCAGGTATGATATAAGGTAATTGTGAGAGACGCATGTAGTCAAGATGGGATTTATGGGTTAAGAGTGTAACCTTTTATTAGAAAATGAAATGGGGGAACCCATTTTAAAACAAGATTTCGGCCGCCCATACGGGGCCTTGGGAATCTATTTTGTGTTTTGGTTTTTATAAGACATTATTCATTCTTGCACTCCTCCTTTAACACACTCTCTCACACACACTTGCAAAGAACCTTTCTCTCTTCTTCCTTGGCTGAAAAATTCGAAATTTTGGGCTGAACTTGAAGAACTTCTTGGTTGATTTTCGGGTTGCTAAAGAAGGAGTTGGGTCATGGTGTTTTACTACCTAACAAGTTAGGTGTTTTGGAGAGCTTGTGGGTATATAAACTTGAGGCTTTCTCTCTTGGGGGCTGGACATTCAAGAGCATCATCATCTTCATCTCATCAATACTTCATTATCTTGTTCTTGAAAGGTAGTTTCAAGAACACCCTATGGTTGTTCTTTTCGTTTTGATAGCATGTCATTTCACATATATTTATGATCCTTGTTCTTGGGTTTTGTCTTTGGTTAAACTGGTTAAAATTTTCAGATTGTTAACCACACTTTAAACCCTAATATCCGCTGCGTTTTTGAAGTTTAAATGCTTAAACTTGTTTTGATAAACTTGTAACAAAACCCAACACTATGTGTGCAAGACCAGCAATATATGCGAGATTGATCAAGAAGTTCTGGAGAACTGCAGAGATTGAGCTTGATGATAACAGAAGGAATGTTTTGAGAGGATTCATTTCAAATGATAGATTGATTGAAGGTTCTGAAGAATCTATAAGAAGTGCTTTAAGACTAGGTGAAAATGATGATCAAGATTTATCTGAATATACTTTTAATGAATGTAGAGAGGTATTCATGCAGATGAGTCACCTAGATAACTTTCCAAAGAAGCAATTCTTTAGAGCAAGAGTTTATAATCACTGGAAGCTGCTATGCTATATTTTTCAGCATTGTATGTCAAAAAGAAGTGCAGGATGGAGCTCATTTCAAGTTGATATAACATCACCAATAGTAGCTATAGCCACTAATAGAATATTCAACATGGCTAAGTGGATTATGAATGGGTTTATATTCAATTTGGAGAAAGGAAAAGGCAACAAGTACTTAATGTATCCAAGATTTCTCCAATTGATCATAAATGAAGAATATCCAGACATTTATGCTTATGGTATACAAGGTGATAGACTTGAGTTAGAGCATATGTCTGAAGTGGTGTATAAGAGACTTGTTGTGATCACAGGAGCACATAATGTACCTTTATTTGAGTACATGAGAAATGTAGCTAATGGTATTGTTGATATTAATCAACAACATTTTCATTTGTCTAAGGATGAACCTGTGAATCCTAATGATCTTGCAGGACCGGTTAAGGGCTTGAACAAATTACAACACAACAACACAATGAGGAGAATAACTAAACTTTGATCAAACAGTGAACTGGATTAACCAATATTGATACAAAGAACACAAGAAAAGTAAAGAGACAGAACAAGAGAGTTGGGTTTCAAGGATGCAGTATATTGCTTTCTCAAGTTCTTTTACAAGTGTTACAAAGCATAAAGAAAGATACAAGAACTTGGAATACTTATACTACAACCTACAGCCGGCTATACTTTGAAAGCCAGCTGGATACAATTGACTAGACACTAACAAAATCAATTGTAGGATCAAAAGGCATATCTGCCTTTTGACCTTGTGACTATGACATGCCATAGCTCACATCCTTATCTATTACAAAAAGGATAAAGTACATAAAGTAGAAAGTTACAGACTCAAGACCTCAATGTACAGTTACCAAAAGCATGGACCTTTTCACCAACTCATGTAAGTTGGTGACTTTACAGAGATGCAGCGGAAAGGTGTCCAGCTTTATGGAACAGTACACCAGATAAAGCATGTATACTAAAAGTCTTCGGTAGAAATCTGTCTTCATAAGTTGAAGCTTCGGAAGACTTTGTCTCTGAGGCTTCGGAAGACTTCATGTTTGGCTTCGGAAGATATTGGTCTTGGCTTCGGAAGATTTTACACTTAGAGTATTTTCTAGTGTATTGTGTAAAACTTCCGAAGCATTTCATACTTCAGTACTTAGTGCATGTTGTAGAGAGACATTTGGATGTTTTAGGTTGCATCAGACTTAAGGAATCCTTACAAACTCCCTCTAGGCTGATGCTACCAAAACACTTAGAAGATCTTCAGATGTTGGTGGTCTTCAGTACAATCATGACCATACCCTTCTTCATTAGATGGTCAGGATCATCAAGACCTTCATAGTATCTTCTCATCTCAAAGAGATCATGCAGAGGTAAGTTGATTATGTCTTGCCAAGTATAGACATTCTCAACACCTTGATCTCTGATTACATGCCATCTTTCTGGATTGGTAGAGTAAGTCCAGGACTAGATGGGTGTCTCAGTTGTCAGAGGAGCCACTTGCATTGGAGTTGATTGGGCTGCCTCATCATGCACTTCCTCAGGTTGATCTGACTCAGCCTGAGGTGTAGAGGTAGATGACTTAGGCTTCCTCTTCTCTGTCTTTGGTTTAGAAGCCATTCTCCTCTTCCTCTTAGATGACTTTAACTGAGAAGACTGGTCTGCAGCACCATGTTGATCATCCTTGTCTTTCTCAGTTGGGTGTTCCTCCCTCACAGGTTCAGAAGTAGAGGGAGTTTGCCCCTGCCTTGGATCAGAAGATGAAGCTTGCTGAGGTTCAGCTGGAGGTCCTGGTTGAGGTGTCTCAGGTTGTTCAAACTTAACCTCCACTTCAGGTGGGACTTGACTTGGAAGAGAGTGCAAGTCAATAAGTTCACCACTTTTAATCTTCTGCTTGATCACCCTTATATGCTCATCCATTTTGGATAGAGACATAGGGCCAAGTCTCCTTCCGGAGAATCCATATAGCTTCAAGAAGCTCATCATCCTTTGTCTATCAGCAGACTTCTTCACACTCTTTTGGATGATGGCTCTTGACTTTGCAGCTTTTTCCCTTAGCTTCCTTTTAGTTGTCTTTCTTTCCTTGACTAGCTCAAGTTCAAGTTGCTTTAAGTACTCAAACCAATGAAGTCATAGGACAGGGGAAGAAGTGCATCTGCCTGATAGAAGCCTGTGGCACTCAGGTAGTTGATCACCTTGATCCTATCTTCTTCTTTGTCTACCTGAGGTTCTTGTGGAGCCACATCTTCCTGTGCAGGACTTTCTTGAACTGGAGAGAGAGTGGGAGCATGCTTGTAGAGTCTTTTCTGTCTCCTCTCCTCTTTGAATTGGAGAAGTAGCCTTGCATCCTCTTTTTCTTTCATCTCTCTTGACACTTCCATGTCAGCCAGTTCATTCAATTCTTCTAAGGGGAGGGAGATGATTTCATCAATATCATAGTTCCTGGTCTGTAAATAAGTAATCCTTACTGCCCTCAACTCATCATCTTGAGTATTTGGTCTGGGGACAGCACTGATTGCAGCTTGCATAAAGCTTGATGACCCAGAGGAACTTTCTCCCCTTAGCTTCCTTTTCCTCTCTCTCTCTTCCTCCTCAATTTCCTCAGGAGTCATAATCCTTTTCCCTTTTGTCACACACAGACCTTTGTGACTCAGGGTGGATAGAGGCTTGGCCTTCCTTGCTTGGTGTAGCTTCCATGCTCTGGCCAGAGAGAGGCTGAGAAACACCTTCACCAGCAGGTGTCTCAGAAGGAGTGTGAACCTCTGCAGCAGTTGTTGATGATGAGACAGGGGTCTCAGGTTCTGTCACTGGGCCTTCAGTCAAGGTTTCCCCTATGAAACTAATCTTAGGGTCCACCTCAACATCCAGTTGACCGAAGACATTGCCTGATTGCCTAAGTCTCCTTCTTAGAGTGAACTCTGCAAGGATCCTATCTTGGATTCTTTTAGCCAATCTGTCAGCTTGTCTTGAGTTGCTTGGATTGACAAGTGGCATCTTGACTAGATCCAGTCTTTCATAGAAGTTCAGGCTTTGAAAATCAAAAACTTCTTGTTGCCCTTGAACTCTATGAATAATAAGGGCTCTTCTGTCAGCATCATACCTCCACCTTATGATGTAGTTTGAAGTTCCTTGTGGTGGAGATGACACAGCCCTTGGTATACCTTCCTCAAAGAGACTCCTGATGATAGAGTCTATAGAGTCCACATTAATGTGAACTTGAGGAAGTTGCTGAGAATGCACAACAGCAAGTGAGGATGGTGAGTCCTCTATGTCAATTCTCTATGAAGAACTCCCAGGTTCTGTGGCTGCAATAACTTTCTCCCCCTTTTTGGTAGCATCACCCACATGCATAGGTGAGCTGGAGGATAAGTCATTACTTCCACAGGTTCTTGTGTTCCTGGTTGAGCTCTCCTTAAAGGTCTCCCAGCTAGTTTTTCCTTTAGATATGAAATCTGAAGTTACTGATCATTGACCCTGTTTTGTAAGGTAGTCACCTGAGAGTCAAGGTGACTATCCTTAGAGACTAAATAGGAACATGTTTTTGACAGTTTCTGCACCTTTAGTCTCAAATTCCCCTCTTCTTCATCAGAAGAATCATTGGGGGATGAGATGATTGGACCAAAGTCCTCTCTCTTACCACTAACTTGAGGTTCTTGGCTGCTGGTTTTCCTCTGCTCACTAGCAATCTCAGTTGAGATGCCAGTGGGCTGAGTTGCCATGGTTGAGGTCTTAATGATGTAATCACTTTCAGAAGTGAGAGCCTCTTCCTTATGGACATCCTGAACATGTTCAGAAGTGTCCACCTCAGTAACAGGTGACTGATGTGGGATAGACTGAGGAGAATAAGAGGTACTCATCTCTCTTTGAGTAGAGGAGGAGAAGAGAGACTCATGGTACTCACTGAATCCTAAGTCTTCATCAGTATATAAGGATAGGTTGGGAATTGTTTGGTTTAGATCTAAAGGCTGGGGATGGTAACTGTCCCCTGAAGGTTGTTCACTTGAGTGTTGAGACTCAGAGTGAAGGCTTAAGGCTGTTGGGCTTGTGAGCTCATCAGGGTGAGCATGAGGAACCTCAGCCCTGATAGGTGAAGAAATGGGAGTGGTTTGCTCCTCAGGGGAAGTGGGAGCTCTAGTGTCCACTTCCTCCTGTAAGGGTGAGTATATGGGGACCTGCACAGACTCAATAGCCTGAGCAGGGGTTCGTTTGGTTTTTCTTTGGTAGGTGAGGGTTATTTGTGGTCTTTTTAGAGGTAAGGAAAAAGAAGGTGTGGGTTGAACACTAGCTTGTGTTGCTAGGTTGTCACCTTGAGCAATGAGCTCTAACATTATGGGGACTAGGGCTGTTTCTACCCCTGAGAAGCCTACAGTTGGCTTCTTCATGGTTTCAAAGATGCCGGGCTTCATCTGTCCCAATTTAAGAATATTACTTGTTTCCCTCAACTGTGAGCCCAGTTCACAGTTAAGAATGTGCTGAACATATCTAGGAAACATGTAATACTCTAAGGAGTCCAAGTTTGCAAGTAAATTAGTATAAACAAATTGAGAGTACCTGAACTTGACCCCCTGAACCATTCCATGAACTATAAAGGAGAGATCCTCAGGAATCTGGTCCCACCCACCATGCTTGTTTGATAAGCTGTGGATAACCACATGGAGCAGGTATTTCCAATGGGATGAGACCTTCCCTTTCCTGGACGTCTTTACAGAGAAATCTCCCTCATAGCCCATCTGCTCAAAGGAATGATTAACAGCTTCCTTTGGGAAGGACAACTCACCTTCTTCATCATCCAGCTGCAAATGATGGTTGATGATGCCTGGAGTGATGAAGATTGTCCTCACTTGCACTATGGCAGACAGTGCCTTCTCCCCATCCATAATGACCTCTTGGCAGGTCTTCCAGAATTCAAGCAAATGATCCTCATACAGAGTAGGATCAATGGTCAGGGAGGTGAAGTAGTTGGATAGAGTTAAGAATTGGCAAATCTCTGAGAAACTTGCATCTTTCTCAGAGCATAACAGAGCAACTTGATTGTGTTGCCTGTGAAGTTGCATGGAGAAACCTGGGTTGTTTCTGCGGTTAAGGTTGGCCATTTTAGAAGCTTAAGGGTGAAGAAAGGTAGAAAGCAAAGGCGGTTTAGAGAATTAGGTTTGAGGAATAGTGGAATTGAGGAAGATAGTGAGGAAGAGGGGGAACCGTTGGGTATTTATGTGAAAATGGATTTGAACCAAAGTTAATGAAAGAGGATAAACTTTGAAATCCGAAAGTCGGTCCCACCTTAAAAAAGTAGTTTACTTTTGCTCAAAAAGTAGTTTTCTTGGAATTCGAAAAGCTTCCGAAGGTAAATTGTTTTCGGAAGTTTTAATGAAAAAGCTTCCGAAGCTAAAATGGCTTCGGAAGATTTTCCTGAGAGTCTTGAAAATTTATGCTTCGGAAGAGAAATAAACACTTGAATGCTTTGTATAAGGAACAACAAAGCTTCGGAAGGAAAAAAGTCCTTAAAAACAAATAAGTGTCTGAGATAAGAATTTAAGCTTCGGAAGATAGATTTAGACTTCTTCCGAAGGTAAAATTTCTTAGACAATTATTTATTTTAAAGACATGATTTTCTTCCGAAGAAAAAATTTTATCTTCCGAAGTATCAGAAAATTTTCAAGAATCTAAGGAATGTCTTCAAAAAGAATTTTATATTCAAAGAAAATATGAGCTTATGAAAGTGATGAACTAGACAACTTTGGACACACATATTTTAAGAAGAAATAATTAGAATTAGTTTCAAGAAAAAGTCTACTCAAAGTTAATCATCCCAATAGCTGATATTAGATATTTAAATATCTGTTCATCAAAAGCTTTTGTGAACAGATCAGCATATTGTTCATCTGTATGAACTTTGACTAGTTTAATTAATCCATTTTCATAGTTATCTCTTATTAAATGATACCTGATATTGATGTGTTTGGTCCTTGAGTGCTGCACAGGGTTCTCAGTGATAGAGATAGCACTATTGTTGTCTATGTGGATAGGAGTCTCCTTGAAGTTAAATCCATAGTCCAGCATCTGATTTTGAATCCAAAGCACTTGAGCACAACAGCTTGCAGCAGCAATGTATTCAGCCTCAGCAGTTGATGCAGACACACAGGATTGTTTCTTGCATAGCCATGAGACAACCCTTCCACCAAGGAATTGACATCCCCCAGATGTAGACTTTGCAGTCATGTTGCAACCACCATAATCACTATCTGTATAAGCATACAGATTGAAGTCAGAATTCTTTAGATACCATAAACCAAGTGTTGAAGCACCTTTGAGGTATCTTAAAATCCTTTTGATAGTGATTAAGTGAGACATCTTAGGGTTGGCTTGATATCTTGCACAAATACGTAGCAAACATGATATCAGGCCTGCTAGCTGTAAGATACATAAGAGACCCAATCATAGTCCTGTATTAATGTTCATCTACACACTCCCCCTCAAGATCAGGTCCAAGGGAGTGGTTTCTAGCTATGGGTGTCTTAGCAATCTTACAATCAGTCATGTTGAACCTCTTGAGTATGTCCTGAACATACTTTGACTGACTTATGAAGATGCCATCTTCAACTTGCTTCACTTGAATTCCCAGAAAGAAATTGAGTTCTCCCATTGCACTCATTTCAAATCTGTCTTTCATCATCTTCTCAAAGTCTTTGCAAAGCTTTGGATTAGTTGAACCAAAGATGATGTCATCTACATATACTTGAACTAGCAATAAGTCATTTCCCTGTCCTTTGATGAAGAGAGTTCCATCTATAGTACCTCTCCTGTATCCATGTTTACAAAGATACTCAGACAGTGTCTCATACCACTTCCTGGGTGCCTGATGCAGCCCATAAAGAGCTTTGTCAAGCTTGCAGACATAATCAGGATGATAAGGGTCCACAAAACCAGGTGGCTGTTTGACATAAACATCTTCATCAATCACTCCATATAAGAAAGCACACTTTACATCAAGTTGAAAGACCTTGACGTTCTTGGATGCAGCAAATGCCAGGAATATCCTAACAGCTTCTAATCTTGCTACAAGAGCAAAGACATCAGTGTAGTCAATATCTTCTTCTTGTGTGTATCCTTGAACAACTAGTCTTGCCTTGTTCTTGATGATTATTCCTCTATCATCCTTCTTATTCCTAAAAAGCCATTTGGTTCCAATGGTAGTCTTCCCATGAGGAAGAGGACAAAGGTTCCAAACTTTCTGCCTTTTGAATTGAAGCAGCTCTTGTTGCATAGCTTCAACCCAACTTCCATCCTTTAGAGCTTCATCAACTTTCTTTGGCTCTATCTGAGATAAGAAACAAGAGTGAGACAAACATTTGCTTCATGGGTTTGTCCTCTTGTTCTTACCCCTGTGACAACATCTCCAATGATGTTTGTGGTGGGGTGAGACTTGTGGATCCTTAGCTGAGGGATCACAACAAGTTGCTGAGAGAGATCCAAATTTGAGAAATTTAGATCTGGCATAGATGATTCACCCTCCACATTACCACACTTATCAAGATTAACTTGATCCAATGAGTGTGTGACATCATTGATGTTGTCATCTATGGTGTGGTTATTAGCATCAAGGAATTCCTGATCACTTTCACCATCACCATTGTTGTCTTCTACAATTGAGGTATCCTTATCTGGTTGAGGAGCCTCTGAGCTGGAATTTGAAGGCATACCAGAGGTATCAGCTGAATTTGCCATTGTTGTGCTGATAGAGACCTCATTTGCTGAAGTAGTCCCAACTGGAGCTGAAGATGTATGAGTTGAGGGTCTTCCGAGCTCAAATCTTGGATCAGGATCACCTGTATTTAGATTTTCTGCAGATCTTGAAACATTCTCACAAGATTTGTTAAAACAGTTGGTAACTAAATCAAGATCAAATAGCCAATCAGGAGCAGAACCAGCCACACAGGGTGTGTGTTCATTGAAAGTCACATTGGCTGACTCCTCAACAATTCTAGTTCTGAGATTGTATACTCTATAAGCCTTAGCTTGGGAAGAGTATCCAATGAAATGTCCATCATCTGATTTCTCAGCAAACTTGGCAATTTGATCCTTGGTATTCAAGATGGTGCAGGGACATCCAAATGACCTGAGAAAACCAATGAAAGGTTTCCTCTTGTGCCAAAGTTCATAACGAGTCTTACCATGTGTCTTAACTACTAAAACTCTGTTTTGCACATAGAAAGAAGTATTTACTGCCTCTGCCCAGAAGGTGATGGGCAGTTTAGAGTCAGACAACATAGTTCTTGCAGCTTCAATTAGTGTCATGTTTCTCCTCTCAGCAACTCCATTTTGCTGAGGAGTCCTGGGAGCACTATATTGTCTTGTAATACCTTTTTCATCACAAAATGTATCAAGGATTTGGTTGTTGAATTCCGTTCCTTGATCACATCTTATGGTTTTGACCTTGTGATCACTTTGATTCTCAACTTTTAAGATGAAATTCTTCAGAATCTCATGGGTTTCATCCTTAGTTCTAAGAAAGAAAACCCAAGTGAATCTTGTAAAATCATCTGTGATCACTAAACAATAAGAGGTCCTTCCTAGACTCATTACACTGGTGGGGCCAAAGAGATCCATATGTAACAAGTGTAGGGGAGTAGTGATGGAGTTTCTTTCCTTAGGCTTATGAGATACCTTATGTTGCTTCCCTTTCAGGCATGCAACACAATGATCATCACTTGTAAACTCTTTCTTTGGCATTCCAGTTACCAAATCATGTTTAATTAGCTTATTCATGTTCTTAAAGTTTACATGGTACATTCTTTTATGCCATAGGAAAGACTCATCACTATTTGCTTTAGATAGAAAGCATGAAACTTCTCAAGAGGGAGATTTTTCTTGCAAATCCATCTTGTACATGTTCCCTTTCCTAGGGACTCTGAGCAGGATATGCTCATGAGGAATGACCACTCCAGGCTTGAGAACAATGCACTCATGCTCAGTAAAGAGCATGTTATGACTCTAATCACAAAATTGGGATACACTCAGAAGATTGTACCCAAGATCCTTAACAAAGTTTACCTTTTCAATGCTGAGCTTACCATTTGTGACCTTGCCCCTTCCTGAAATGTAACCACCTTCATCTCCTCCAAAAGCAACTGGTCCTCCATCAATTCTCTCAAAGTTGTGGAGTAGAGACCTATTGCCTGTCATGTGCCTGGAACAGCCACTATCAATTATCCAGACATTCCTGCTTGTCTTGAGCTGTTCCTGCACAAAGAAAATGATTAGTTACATTTAGAAACCCAAGCCTTACTTGTCTTGGGCTCACTAAGTCTAATAGAAGGTAATGCAACAGTAATATATCCTATGGTGTACTAAGGGGATCTTCAGCTGTTGTTGATGGAGAAACTTCAGTCATTTGGTCTTTCTTAGACTTCCACACCATCTTTGGAGTCTTGGACTTGACCTTCAAAACCTTAGAAGCTTTTGGGACTTCACAAGTTTTGATGAATGAACCTTCGAAAGATTCTACAGTCACTTCAGCAGACTTCAGTGCTTCGGAAGAACTCCTTTCTTCCGAGACCAATTTTTCTTTCGAATGTAATTTTCCATTTCCCTTCTTCTTTGATTTGCAGCTTCCGAAGGAAACAAACTTTCCTTCCGAAGCTTGAATCTTCTTGAAACTCTTTGAAGTCTTTGTATTGGTCATATGAACAGTACTTTTAGGATTGTATGGGCAATCCTTAGCAATGTGAGAGGTACTTTCACACATGACACATAACATTTTCTTTTTCAAAAGAGTCTCCTTATGAAAGCAAGACTGGCTTTGGTCACATCCCTTCTCCACCTTCATCTTGGTAGATGCTGAGACAGTTCTTTTGGGTTGTGAACTGTTCTTGGAGTTTGATGGTCCAGGCTGTGCAGCAGTGGTACACAGCAGCTCAGTCTTCTTCTTTGCACTGAGATGATTTGAACAAGAACCAGAACTCTTAGCTGAGGAGTCTTGGTTGATGTCTTCAGTCCTTACTACTTTAAAACCTGTAGAGATAAAAACTTGTTTCTGCTTAGAATCAAAAGTAGCCTTGATCTCTTGAGCCTTCTTTGCTTTTCTTTTGCTCTTCCTGATCAAGTTCTTTCTCTTGGACTTGGTCATCACAGTAGATTTCTACTCCTCAGAAGGATAGTAGCCCTTGGAAGAATCCTCTTCTTCACTCTTCTCAGAGGAATTATTCACTATCTCTTCTTCATCCTCCTCACTTATAGGATCTATGAGAGGAAGCTCATCTTCACAAGTTCCACACCTAGGATATCTTACAGACAAGATTGTATGTGGAGGAGCTATCTCATTTGATCCCAGTCCCTGTCTATTTTGATAGCACACTTTGTTGTGCAGGGATGAGGATATCATGTTCTTGAAGGTCTCTTCTTCAAGAACACTCTTTTCTGCCTTGGATTTGCTAATCACAAGCTCAGTCTGGCACTCAGTCAACTTAGTTATGAGATCCTGGATTTGAGTCCTAAAATCTGTGTGTTCATGTTTTAGTACTGAAATGGTTTTCTCCAAGTCCTCTATCTTTAACTTGTAATCATTTTCAGAATTTCTAAAATCAGATTTTATTATGTTTAACTACTCAAAATCAGATCTCATCTCTAAGTTGTAGGACCTGTATATGTTTACTTTAGCAATGCATTCAGGAGTACAGAGATGTTCCAATACCTTGGCTTCATCATGGTCTGCCATTAGTGCTTGGTTTGGAGAAGCATCTTCCACCTGAAAGCTCCAGTCAAAGCCTCCCTCTTCAACAGCAACAGCAGCATGTTGCTTTGGCTTCTCATTCTGATGGGCTTTGTCAGTGTAGTTTGGTCTGGTTTGTGCTTGGCCACCATTTGTTTTTGGTGTCTTACACTCCCTAGCAAAGTGGCCCATCAGGTTACAGTTGTAACACTTGACTTTGCTTTTATCCAGCCCAAACTTTCCACTGGTTGCATTGCTTGGAAATCTTCTTCCTGTTCTCCTGTAAAACTTCTTGGCTCTGTGAGTGAGGAGAGCCATCTGCTGAACTATCTCCATGTACTCCAGGTCATCTGGATGGATACAGTCCAGGTCTTCAAAAGTGAAGAGAGAGTTCCCACAACTTTCATCAGTAGACACAAAGGCTTGAGAAGAACTTGTCTCTTGGAATGGGCTTCTTTGAGTAAAGTTCTCCCTGGGTGTCTCTAGGAAGGTGATGAAAGGACCCTTTGGTGAGTTGTCAGGGTAGCATATGAGATGATGTTGGGGTTCTATGCTATTGCAGGACCATTTAAGGGCTTGAACAAATTACAACACAACAACACAATGAGGAGAGCAACTAAACTTTGATCAAACAGTGAACTGGATTAACCAAGTTGATACAAAGAACACAAGTAAAGTAATTGGGTTTCAAGGAGGAAGTATATTGCTTTCTCAAGTTCTTTTACAAGTGTTACAAAGAATGAAGAAAGATACAAGAACTTACAGACTCAAGACCTCAATGTACAGTTACCAAAAGCATGGACCTTTTCACCAACTCATGTAAGTTGGTGACTTTACAGAGATGCATCGGAAAGGTGCTTTATGGAACAGTACATCAGATAAAGCATGTGTACTAAAAGTCTTCGGAAGAAATCTGTCTTCATATGTTGAAGCTTCGGAAGACTTTGTCTCTGAGGCTTCGGAAGACTTCATGTTTGGCTTCGGAAGATATTGGTCTTGGCTTCGGAAGATTTTACACTTAGAGTATTTTCTAGTGTATTGTGTAAAACTTCCGAAGCATTCTTTACTTCAGTACTTAGTGCATGTTGCAGAGACATATTGGATGTTTTGGGTTGCATCAGACTTAAGGAATCCTTACAAACTCCCCCTAGGCTGATGCTATCAAAACACTTAGAAGATCTTCAGATATTGGTGGTCTTCAGTATAATCATGACCATGCCTTTCTTCATTAGATGGTCAGGATCATCAAGACCTTCATAGTATCTTCTCATTTCTAAGAGATCATGCAGAGGTAAGTTGATTATGTCTTGCCAAGAGTAGACATTCTCAACACCTTGATCTCTGATTACATGCCATCTTTCTGGATTAGTAGAGTAAGTCCAGGACAAGATGGGTGTCTCAGTTGTCAGAGGAGCCACTTGCATAGGAGTTGATTGGGCTGCCTCATCATGCACTTCCTCAGGTTGACCTCACTCAGCCTGAGGTGTAGAGGTAGATGACTTAGGCTTCTTCTTCTTTGACTTTGGTTTAGAAGCCATTCTCTTCTTCCTCTTAGATGACTTTAACAGAGAAGACTGGTCTGCAGCACCTTGTTGATCATCATTGTCTTTCTCAGTTGGGTGTTCCTCCCTTACAGGTTCAGAAGGAGAGGGAGTTTGACCCTGCCTTGGATCAGAAGATGAAGCTTGCTAAGGCTCAGCTGGAGGTCCAGATTGAGGTGTCTCAGGTTGTTCAAACTTAACCTCCACTTCAGGTGGGACTTGACTTGGAAGAGAGTGCAAGTCAATCAGTTCACCACTCTTAATCTTCTGCTTGATCACCCTTATGTGCTCATCCATTGTGGATAAAGACATAGGGCCAAGTCTCCTTCTGGAGAATCCATATAGCTTCAAGAAGCTCATCATCCTTTGTCTATCAGCAGACTTCTTCACACTCTTTTGGATGATGGCTCTTGACTTTGCAGCTTTTTCCCTTAGCTTCCTTTTGGTTGTCTTTCTTTCTTTGACTAGCTCAAGTTCAAGTTGCTTTAGGTACTCAAACTCAATGAAGTCATAGGACAGGGGAAGAAGTGCATCTGCCTGATAGAAGCCTGTGGCACTCAGGTAGTTAATCATCTTGATCCTATCTTCTTCTTTGTCTACCTGAGGTTCTTGTGGAGCCACATCTTCCTGTGCAGGACTTTCTTGAACTGGAGAGAGAATGGGAGCATGCTTGTAGAGTGTTTTCTGTCTCCTCTCCTCTTTGAATTGGAGAAGTAGCCTTGCATCCTCTTTTTCTTTCATCTCTCTTAACACTTTCATGTCAGCCAGTTCATTCAGTTCTTCTAAGGGGAGGGAGATGATTTCATCAATATCATAGTTCCTGGTCTGTAAATAGGTGATCCTGACTGCCCTCAACTCATCATCTTGAGTATTTAGTCTGGGGGCAGCCCTGATTGCAGCTTGCATAAAGCTTGATGACCCAGAGGAACTTTCTCCCCTTAGCTTCCTTTTCCTCTCTCTCTCTCTTCCTCCTCAATCTCCTCAAGAGTCATTATCCTTTTCCATTTGTCACCTACAGACCTTTGTGACTCAGGGTGGATAGAGGCTTGGCCTTCATTGCTTGGTGTAGCTTCCATGCTCTGGCCAGAGAGAGGCTGAGAAAGACCTTCACCAGCAGGTGTCTCAGAAGGAGTTTGAACCTCTGCAGCAGTTGTTGATGATGAAACAGGGGTCTCAGGTTCTGCCACCGGGCCTTCAGTCAAGGTTTCCCCTATGAAACTAATCTTAGGGTCCACCTCAACATCCAGTTGACCGATGACATTGCCTGATTGCCTAAGTCTCCTTCTTAGAGTGAACTCTGCAAGGATTCTATCTTGGATTCTTTGAGCCAATCTGTCAGCTTGTCTTGAATTGCTTGGATTGACAAGTGGCATGTTGACTAGATCCAATCTTTCATAGAAGTTCAGGCTTTGAAAATCAAACACCTCTTGTTGCCCTTGAACTCTGTGAAGGATAAGGGCTCTTCTGTCAGCATCATACCTCCATCTGTTGATGTAGTTTGAAGTTCCTTGTGGTGGAGATGATACAGCCCTTGGTATACCTTCCTCAAAGAGACTGCTGATGATAGAGTCTATAGAGTCCACATTAATGTGAACTTGAGGAAGTTGCTGAGAATGCACAACAACAAGTGAGGATGGTGAGTCCTCTATGTCCATTCTCTGTGAAGAACTCCCAGGTTCTGTGGCTGCAATAACTTTCTCCCCCTTTTTGGTAGCATCACCCACTTGAATAGGTGAGCTGGAGGATAAGTCAATCACTTCCACAGGTTCTTGTGTTCCTGGTTGAGCTCTCCTTAAAGGTCTCCCAGCAAGTTTTTCCTTTAGATATGAAATCTGAAGTTGCTGATCATTGACCTTATTTTGTAAGGTAGTCACCTGAGATTCCAGGTGACTAACCTTAGAGACTAAATAGGAGCATGTTTTTGACAGTTTCTGCACCTTTAGTCTCAAATTCCTCTCTTCTTCATCAGAAGAATCATTGGGGGATGAGATGATTGGACCAAAGTCCTCTCTCTCACCACCAGCTTGAGGTTCTTGGCTGCTGGTTTTCCTCTGCTCACTAGCAATCTCAGTTGAGATGCCAGTGGGCTGAGTTGCCATGGTTGAGGTCTTAATGATGTAATCACTTTCAAAAGTGAGAGCCTCTTCCATGTGGACATCCTGAACATGTTCAGAAGTGTCCACCTCAGTAACAGGTGACTGATGTGGGATAGACTGAGGAGAGTCAGAGGTACTCATCCCTCTTTGAGTAGGGGAGGAGAAGAGAGACTCATGGTACTCACTGAATCCTAAGTCTTCATCAGTATAGAAGGTAGGTTGTGAATTGGTTGGTTGAGATCTAAAGGCTGGGGATGGTAACTGTCCCCTGAAGGTTGTTCACTTGAGTGTTGAGACTCAGAGTGAAGGCTTAAGGCTGTTGGGCTTGTGAGCTCATCAGGGTGAGCATGAGGAACCTCAACCCTGATAGGTAAAGAAATGGGAGTGGTTTGCTCCTCAGGGGAAGTGGGAGCTCTAGTGTCCACTTCTTCCGGTAAGGTTGAGTATATGGGGACCTGCACAGACTCAATAGCCTGATCAGGGGTTCGTTTGGGTTTTCTTTGGTAGGTGAGGGTTATTTGTGGTCTTTTTAGTGGCAAAGAAAAAGAAGGTGTGGGTTCAACACTAGCTTGTGTTGCTAGGTTGTCACCTTGAGCAATGAGCTCTAACATTTTTGGGACTAGGGCTGTTTCTACCCCTGAGAAGCCTACAGTTGGCTTCTTCATTATTCTAAAGATGCCGGGCTTCATCTGTCCCAATTTAAGAATATTACTTGTTTCCCTCAACTGTGAGCCTAGTTCACAGTTGAGAATGTGTTGAACATATCTAGGAAACATGTAATACTCTAAGGAGTCCAAGTTTGCAAGTAAATTAGTATAAACAAATTGAGAATACCTAAACTTGACCCCTTGAACCATTCCATGAACTATAAAGGAGAGATCCTTAGGAATCTGGTCCCATCCACCATGCTTGTTTGATAAGCTGTGGATAACCACATGGAGCAGGTATTTCCACTGGGATGAGACCTTCCCTTTCCTGAAGGTCTTTATAGAGAAATCTCCCTCATATCCCATCTGCTAAAATGGCTTCGGAAGATTTTCCTGAGAGTCTTGAACATTTATGCTTCGGAAGAGAAATAAACACTTGGATGCTTTGTATAAGAATCAACAAAGCTTCCGAGAGTTAATTTTGCTTCGGAAGGAAAAAGTCCTTTAAAAACAAATAAGTGTCTGAGATAAGAATTTAAGCTTCGGAAGATAGATTTAGACTTCTTCCGAAGGTAAAATTTCTTAGACAGTTATTTATTTTGAAGACATGATTTTCTTCCGAAGATAAAATTTTATCATCCGAAGTATCAGAAAATTTTCAAGAGTCTAAGGAAAGTCTTCAAAAAGAATTTTACATCGAAAGAAAACATGAGCTTATGAAAGTGATGAACTAGACAACTTAGGACACACATATTTTAAGAAGAAATAATTAGAATTAGTTTTAAGAAAAAAATCTACTCAAAGTTAATCATCCCAATAGCTGATATCAGATATTTAAATCTTTGTTCATCAAAAGCTTTTGTAAACAGATCAACATATTGTTCATCTGTATGAATTTTGACTAGTTTAATTAATCCCTTTTCATAGTTATCTCTTATTAAATGATACCTGATGTTGATGTGTTTGGTCCTTGAGTGCTGCACAGGATTCTCAGTGATAGAGATAGCACTATTGTTGTCTATGTGGATAGGAGTCTCCTTGAAGTTGAATCCATAGTCCAGCATTTGATTTTGAATCCAAAGCACTTGAGCACAGCAACTTGCAGCAGCAATGTATTCAGCCTCAGCAGTTGATGCAGACACACATGATTGTTTCTTGCATTGCCATGAGACAACCCTTCCACCAAGAAATTGACATCCCCCAGATGTAGACTTTGCAGTCATGTTGCAACCACCATAATCACTATCTGTATAAGCATACAAATTGAAGTCAGAATTCTTTGGATACCATAAACCAAGTGTTAAAGCACCTTTGAGGTATCTTAGAATCCTTTTGACAGTGATTAAGTGAGACATCTTAGGGTTTGCTTGATATCTTACACAAATACATGTAGCAAACATGATATCAGGCCTGCTAGCTGTAAGATACATAAGAGACCCAATCATAGCCCTATATAAATGTTCATCTACACACTCCCCCACAAGATCAGGTCCAAGGGAGTGGTTTCTAGCTATGGGTGTCTTAGCAATCTTACAATCAGTCATGTTGAACCTCTTGAGTATGTCCTGAACATACTTTGACTGACTTATGAAGATGCCATCTTCAACTTGCTTCACTTGAATTCCCAGAAAGAAATTGAGTTATCCCATTGCACTCATTTCAAATCTGTCTTTCATCAGCTTCTCAAAGTCTTTGCAGAGCTTTGGATTAGTTGAACCAAAGATGATGTCATCTACATATACTTGAACTAGCAATAAGTCATTTCCTTGTCCTTTGCTGAAGAGAGTTCCATTTATAGTACCTCTCCTGTATCCATGTTTACAAAGATACTCAGATAGTGTCTCATACCACTTTCTTGGTGCTTGATGCAGCCCATAGAGAGCTTTGTCAAGCTTGCAGACATAATCAGGATGATCAGGGTCTACAAAACCAGGTGGCTGTTTGACATAAACCTCTTCATCAATCACTCCATGCAAGAAAGCACACTTTACATCAAGTTGAAAGACCTTAAAGTTCTTGGATGCAGCAAATGCCAGGAATATCCTAACAGCTTCTAATCTTTCCACAGGAGCAAAGACATCAGTTTAGTCAATTCCTTCTTCTTGTGTGTATCCTTGAACAACTAGTCTTGCCTTGTTCTTGATGATGATTCCTCTATCATCCTTCTTATTCCTAAAAACCCATTTGGTTCCTATGGTAGTCTTCCCATGAGGAAGAGGACAAAGGTTCCAAACTTTCTGCCTTTTGAATTGAAGCAGCTCTTGTTGCATAGCTTCAACCCAACTTAAATCCTTTAGAGCTTCATCAACTTTCTTTGGCTCTATCTGAGATAAGAAACAAGAGTGAAGACAAACATTTGCTTCATGGGTTTGTCCTCTTGTTCTTACCCCTGTGACATCATCTCCAATGATGTTTGTGGTGGGGTGAGACTTGTGGATCCTTAGCTGAGGGATCACAGCAAGTTGCTGAGAGAGATCCAAATTGGAGAAATTTAGATCTGGCATAGACGATTCACCTTCCACATTACCACACTTATCAAGATTAACTTGATCCAATGAGTGTGTGACATCATTGATGTTGTCATCTATGGTGTGGTTATTAGCATCAATGAATTCCTGATCACTATCACCATCACCATTGTTGTCTTCTACAATTGAGGTATCTTTATCTGGTTGAGGAGCCTCTGAGCTGGAATTTGAAGGCATACCAGATGTATCAGCTGAATTTGTCATTGTAGTGCTGATAGAGACCTCATTTGCTGAAGTAGTTCCAACTGGAGCTGAAGATGTATGAGTTGAGGGTCTTCCTAGCTCAAATCTTGGATCAGGATCACCTGTATTTAGATTTTCTGCAAATCCTGAAACATTCTCACAAGATTTGTTAAAACAGTTGGTAACTAAATCAAGATCAAATACCCAATCAGGACCAGAACCAGCCACACAGGGTGTGTTTTCATTGAAAGTCACATTGGCTGACTCCTCAACAATTCTAGTTCTGAGATTGTATACTCTATAAGCCTTAGCTTGAGAAGAGTATCCAATGAAGTGTCCATCATCTGATTTTTTAGTAAACTTGGCAATTTGATCCTTGGTATTCAAGATGGTGCAGGGACATCCAAATGACCTGAGAAAACCAATGAAAGGTTTCCTCTTGTGCCAAAGTTCATAAGGAGTCTTACCATGTGTCTTAACTACCAAAACTCTGTTTTGCACATAGCAAGCAGTATTTACTGCCTCTGCCCAGAAGGTGATGGGCAGTTTAGAGTCAGACAACATAGTTCTTGCAGCTTCAATTAGTGTCCTGTTTCTCCTCTCAGTAACTCCGTTTTGCTGAGGAGTCCTGGGAGCACTATATTGTCTTGTAATACCATTTTCATCACAAAATGTATCAAGGATTTGGTTCTTGAATTCAGTTCCTTGATCACATCTTAGGGTTTTGACCTTGTGATCACTTTGATTCTCAACTTTTAAGATGAAATTCTTCAGAATCTCAGGGGTTTCATCCTTAGCTCTAAGAAAGAAAACCCAAGTGAATCTTGTAAAATCATCTGTGATCACTAAACAATAAGAGGTCCTTCCTAGACTCATTACACTGGTGGGGCCAAAGAGATCCATATGTAACAAGTGTAGGGGAGTAGTGATGGAGTTCCTTTCCTTAGGCTTGTGAGATACCTTATGTTGCTTCGTAACGGAGCCAGGATAAATAGAATAACGAGTTTGATGAGCTTCATTCATGATAAAGGTACGAAGATTATCACGATTTGGAACCAAAATTCGATTCACGAAATACATAAACCCATTGTGTTTCTTTTCTAGTTGAGCTCAAAGATTGTACTACAATTCCTCTCCCATTTTTCCTTCTTCTTGAACTGCTTGTTGAGCCTCCAAGATACAAGTCTCGATGTCACTCTCAATCCTCAAATTTGCAGCAGCACCATAGTCTCATTAACATCTAGACGGATCTCAATATCAAATTCTCCCAAAGTATCAAACCATTGTTGTCGATCGCGAATTTCTTGAAACAAGACCATCTTGTTATGAATCTTACGACTTAGTGCATCAGCTACGACATTTGCCTTTCGAGGATGGTAACGAATGTCACAGTCATAATCGCTAATCAACTCGACCCAACGAGGTTGTCTCATATTTGAGATCATTTGATTAAAAACATGTTGATGACTTTTGTGATTGGTGTAGACTATACATTGCGTACCATAAAGGTAATGTCTACAAATCTTTAAGGAAAAAACCACAGCACCAAGTTCAAGATCGTGTGTCGTGTAATTCACCTCATGAACCTTTATTTGTCTCGATGCATATGCGATGACCTTTCCTCGTTGCATGAGAACACAACCAAGGCCTTGTTTTGAGGCATCACAATACATGGTGAAATCGTTGTTTACATTAGGAAGGGTCAAGATAGGAGCATTGCACAACTTGTGCTTTAATGCTTCAAAGGCTTCCTCTTGTTCAGACACCCACTCGAATGGTTTATTCTTTTGCGTCAAATAAGTAAGCGGCTTCGCGATTCTAGAGAAGTTGGCAATGAAACGTCGATAGTAGCCAGCAATTCCGAGGAAAGAACGAACTTTGGTTGGAGTTGTAGGAACACACCAATTTTTCACAGCTTCCACCTTTGCAGGGTCAACATGAAGTCCTTGGCTATTCACCACGTGTCCTAGAATTTTGACATCCTCAAGCCAAAATTCGCACTTTGAGAACTTTGCGTATAGTTGTTCTTTCTTCAACACCTCAAGAACTTGTCACAAGTGAAGTTCATCATCGGTTTTGGACTTGGAATATATAAGTATGTCATCAATGAAGACAATCACAAACTTGTCTAGATATGGCTTTCATACTCGATTCATGAGATCCATGAAGACAACAGGAGCATTTGTTAAACCAAAAGGCATAACCATGAACTCATGGTGTCCATAACGAGTACGGAACGCAGTCTTTGGGATATCATCATAATGAACTCGCAGTTGATGATAGCCAGAACGCAAATCAATCTTTTGAGAAAATAGCAGCTCCTTGAAGTTGGTCAAAAAGATCATCGATGCGAGGACGAGTGTAGCGGTTCTTGATGGTAAGTTTGCTAAGCTCACGATAATCGAAGCAATATGAAACGATCCATCTTTCTTCTTCACGAACAGAACAGATGCACCCCAAGGCGAAGAGCTAGGACGAATAAAACCCTTGTCAAACAGTTCTTGAAGTTGACTAGCTAGATCTTTCATTTCTGATGGTGCAAGTCGATATGGTGACTTAGCCATGGGGTTCGCTCCCGGAATCAAATCGATCTTAAACTCGACTTCACGCACAGGAGGTAAGCCACTAAGGTCATCGTGAAACACTTCAGGAAAGTCTCGTACAATAGGGACATCCTTAAGATCGTTCCCTTTGACTTTTGTGTTGACAACGTAGGCCAAGAAAGCCATATAATTCTTGCTTAGCCATTTTTGGGCTTGAGTACACGACATGTGTTTGAGTCCTTTGGAGGATTTTTCACCGAATACTTTCAATGTATCCCCCAAAGGCAAAGGAATTCGAATGCACTTCTCAAAGCAAATAATTTCAGCAAGATGTTTGGCTAACCAATCCATGCCAATGATAACGTCAAAGCTTCCATGTTTCATAGGAATAAGATCGATAAAGAAATCATGTGCGTCTAGGCTCAAAATGTAATCACGAATAACGACATCAACGGTGATAGGTTCTCCATTGGAGACTTTAACGGTAAGAGGTCTTTCTAATTTCGTATGTGGCTTAGCAAGTATAGACTCAATTTCTAACGAGACAAAACTCTTATTGGATCTAGAATCAAACAAAACGTAGGCATAAGAATTATTAATAAGGGACATACCTGTTCAGTTTTAAAGATATTTAACGATATATGTAAAGCATCAAAAGGACTTAGATCATAAAGTTGGGGTTGGATTTGACATACCATTCACGACATCATTGTTGGCTTGTGCTTGGTTTGCATTTATGTTGAAAGCACGTCCTCGGGCTTGTGGAACGTTACGCGAAACACGGGGGCATTGTGAACGAAAATGACCAGGTTCTCCACAATTGTAGCAAACACGATTAGCAACCATCACGACATTGTTTGGCGCACGGTGACAAGTAGCCACCAAGTGTCCATTCTTACCGCACAATGTACAGATGCGGCACGAGGCATTTCCTGGATGATGATACCTACAAACATTGCACAAGGGTAGAGGACCTGCATAGGCCCTAGCTACAGGTGCTTGTGCCACAGGAACAGGTTGTCTTTGAGGTACCTTGGGTGCAGCCACTACAAAATTACGAGCTGGTGTGAACTTGCGTTTCTTGTTGTTCTTGTAAGACGGTTCATTCTTAGTCTCTTTAGCTGCTTTAGGGACCGTCTTTTCAACCTTTTTAGCACTTTTGACGGACATGGTGCCCGCTCGAATATGATTTTTAGTGAGTTGAGAGGTGATAGTAATGGCATCCTCCAATGTTATGGGTCGATTACCTAACACAGCATCTTGAATTTGGGGTGGCACCCCCTTGATGAACTTCTCAATGTTACGAGGAACAGTGTCGACCATATGGGGCAACATGATGCTCAACTCGTGATGCCTAGTTGAGTAGGCCAAATGGTCTCCACCATCTTGCTTGAGGTTCCAAAACTCCTCCTCTAACTTTTGCAGCTCGCTTCTCGGGTAGAACTTTTAAATATCAATGTTCTTGAACTCGTCCCAAGTTAGTGCCAACACAACGTCAACACCATGGTTCATTTTCTCACTATTCCACCACGTAAGTGTCCGTTGTTGAAGCATACTCGTGGCATAACAAACCTTGAGTGCCTCGGGACACTCACAGTTGATGTAGGTGTTTTCCATACTTTCAAACCACTCGAGAAGTCCAGTGGCTCTTCCTTTCCACTAAAGCTAGTGGGTTTACATGAGCTAAAGTGTTTGAATGTGCAGGTTTGGTTGTTTCACCCTTGGTTCGCAATATTCTCTCCTTGCCCACTACCATTGTTGTTGTTACTAGAGTTGGTCATCAAGGTGCTATTAAGTTCGGCAACCATGGTCGGTATGACAGCAGCCATTTGATGGGCAATCATGGTGGCTAATTTACGGATGGAGCTTCCACGTTTTCCATGATGATGAGACATGCTGGATATAAAGTAAGTTAGTCATGGCAATTTGGAGGAGATAATAAATCAAACAAGGTTATTCAAGACTTGTAAAACACACATGGAATGATTCCATTTGGTAACGCATTACAATTTGGAAATGTTGACACGTCAAGGTGAGTTAACTCCAATTGCCTTAGAAACTTGTGTATATTGACCATAGTTTAGCACTAATCCCAGAAATACCCAGGTAAGCATAACTAGTTGTCACACCCCGGGCCCAGGTAGGGTGGGACGTCACAGACTAGCAACAATATATGGCAGCGGAAATAAACCATTACAAGAGCTCAAAGGACAGAATATCACATGGCGTTAATGTTTTAAAAAGATACCGGGCTAGAAACAAATCAAGCCCCCAAATAAGTTTTACAATCATCCATAAAATTAAATTGTACTTGTTCAACACAGACTTAAAATTGTTCAAATGGTTCATTAAGAAAAATATGCCAATGCCATGGTCGCGGGGATAGGTCTAGGTCTTCACAACAGCTAGGATCTCTTCATACTTTACCTGAAACATGCTCAAAAGAAATTTGTGTCAACTAAAAAGTTGGTGAATTCAAGTGCTTAAAGTTTAAAAACAAGAGGACTTAACAATTCCTTCTTTGATTAAAAAGAAAATAATCATTGTTTAAACATCATGGGAAAAATCATAATCAACCCTGCACTCAGTCCCGGTTGGCCTCTTCTAAAATTGTGTTTAACCGGATATTCCCGAAGGAAGAACTAAGCCCCAAACCAGTAGGTACAAGTAGCAATTCAGGTCAGTGGTTATGAATTATGCAAGTTTATAGAATACATATAGCTACAATCAAACCTTGACCAAGAATAAGTTTACAAGTATATAACGATTAGCTAAGTGTACTTGGTTCCCATGATAAACAAGCATACATCATCAGGAGCCGACAATAACCTTGGCTTTAGCACCAAATAGGCTTGTCAGGCCCGTAGATCTATGACGTCGCTAGGCTATCAATAGTTAATGATTGTCAACATATAACGTATATGATATAAAACTCACAATAATACAAATAACCATGACAAAAAGTAATGATGAATTGCATGTGCATTTACAATTATCAAAAGTTTTACAAGTGTTGTTCGACTTAGTCCACCCAAGACACATTAAATTGATATGGCTAGTACGTTATGATTCAAGTCGGGTCATACCCAATAACAAGCTAGACGAACTCCATGATATTTATTGTAAGATATAATCTGACAAATAAATATTAACACTTATGATATTTAGAAAAGGTTTCTAAATATTTGCACTTGAGGGATAAATAAATTAAATGAAGTATTCCATTATTAATTAATTCCTTGGAACACATCAAGACATTCAACCACTAACATGACATGCAACTCTTCCTCTCTCTCTCTCTCTCTCTCTCTCTCTCTCTCTCTCTCTTCTCTCCATTTAGGGCCAAGAGCAAAAGGAAGAAGAAGAATTTGGTTTTTGGGTGCAAGAGTGTTAAAATCCTAGCACATCCTTGGTGGTTTTGTTGGTGGCTTGGGGTATACAAGCTTGAGGCTTCCTACTTTGTAGGTTTACATTCAAGAGCATCATCTTCTTCATCTTTTATCCATCTCATATCATCTTTTTGTAGGAAAGGTAGTATTCTAAGAACAGCCAATGGTTGTTTAAGTTTGGATGACATTTCTTTTCACATAAATGAGTTCATGGGTTTGCTTTCTCGGTTATAAAATGTTTATTTCCAACAACTAAAACAAGTTTTAAATCACTTAGATCCGTTGTGTTTTTATGTTTAAATGGTTAAATAAACTTTGATAAACTTGTAAGAAACCCAACAATGGCATCTAGAGCCGGTTATGTGGAAAACATGCTTTAAAAGTCCAAGAAAAAATTGTTTTGTTGGATTTTTTCAACCCATTAGGGGCTTATTTGTTTTGGATATATGAGTCTCATGTCTTTCATGTTTTATTTTACATGCTTTAGAATAAATCTTGAAAGATTGATGTCAAGTGGTTGATTATTTTGTTTGGACAAAAACCCTAAAAATCTTGGTTTAAGTTGGCCGAAATTTTGAGGGTTAAATGGGAGCTCATTTTGTTATTGAATCCTGTATTTGGGTACATGTTTTGGTGCATGGCTGCCTTGATCAAGTGTGTTTTGGATTTGGTTGAAAGTATTTTGTCATTTTGGTTTTATTCATTAAAGGGTTGTAATAATAATTTTGTGTTTGTATCTTTTGGGTTGTAATTTATTTATTCTTTGGTTGTGTAATAAATAGATTAGGTACATTTCTTTTATTAGAAAAAATTGTATTAGGATGTAATTTTTGTAAAAGAAGATGCACAAGTTGGAGACCCAAAGGAAGATACAAAGGAAGGACACAAAAAACATGAACACTTGAAGCATTTGGATGCTAATTCAAGAGGGAGTTCATGGACACATTTTGATGTCTTATTTTAAACCCTTGGGAAAGACCAAATGACAAAACTTGTAATGGCAAACAAGTGTAGTCAACTTAGTGGCTATGGTTATGCGCTTTGTGATTGAATGGTTGTGCTTGTTTGGTTGTTTATTTTATGTTGGTTGTTTGATATATGGACATGCATAACAAACTAATTAAAAAATATAACAAGCTAAAATAAAATGGTTCTTTATCATTAAGTGGTTAATAAAAGGTTATTAAATGGATGAATGATTTTAAATAAAAAGGGTTTTATTAAAAAGAACCATAGGGTACCATGTGTTTGAAAGCATGCAAATACAAGGTACATAGAGTTTTCTAAACTAGAATTATGAAAACTAATAATTCCTTTTGAAAACAAGCTTAATACCGTCCTTTTGCACAACACTTGAGTCACTTAGAAACTCTTAATGGGATATAGGTCACCTAACCATTTTGAGGGAACTTATGATTTGAGGCGGGAATACCATATTTGTGGGATAAAGGTCACCTAACCACTTGTATTGGTAAACTCGCATGTGTGTGTAAGTAGGGTGACTTGATTTGCAAACCATGTTAAATGGATCACCTACAATATGGTTTACAAAGGGTCTTGATGGGATAAACATGCCGACTATACATATGATGTTTAAGTCGATCCCATACCTCTAGAAGTTGCAAAGGGTTGCAATTGTCAAACGTTGACTACCTTGTTGATTTAAATTATGGGATAAAGGCCACCTAACCACTATAAATATAACATTGGATTCTAGAATTTTAAATTGTGTACGACACATAAAAGGGTATTAATTATTAAAATATGAGAATATCGAAAATACTAAAATTGAACTTTGTTAAATTTTGTAGATGGCCACCAACAACAATGAAAACAATGATATCCCGTCCTCTCATACCCTATTACTAAGAACCATTCTCCAAAAGGAGCATCTAAACCATAACAACTTTATTGATTGGTTTCGAAACTTGAGAATTGTTCTCAATCAAGAGAAACGATCATGTATTTTAGACGATCCGATTCCCGATGAACCCAATGAGGAAGATGAGGAGGCCTAGAATGATTGGTAGAAATACACTGACTCCGGATCTCCAAAAGGAGTACGAACATCACGGAGCATACGACATGATTACCCAGTTGAAGGAAACGTTCCAATAACAAGCAAGGGTAGAAAGCTTCGAAATGGTTAGAGCACTCCATGCATGTCATATGGATGACACCCAGTCGGTCTCATCTTATGTACTTAAGATGAAGAGCCACATAAACCGCCTCGAAAGGCTGAATTGTCCCGTCTCGAAAGAGTTGGCTACAGATTTGATCCTCAACTCTTTGACAAAAAGGTTTGACAACTTTGTTATGAATTATAACATGAACGGTTGGGACAAGAACATAAGT
Source organism: Flaveria ramosissima (assembly GCA_025215565.1). NCBI lineage: Eukaryota > Viridiplantae > Streptophyta > Magnoliopsida > Asterales > Asteraceae > Flaveria > Flaveria ramosissima. Next base: position 58,034,716 of record CM046037.1, read on the forward strand.
GAGCTTCACTCTTTGCTAAAAACAGCCAAATCATCACTTGTTCACACTTAGAAACTATGTACTTTAAGTTATAAGTTTTATCTTGAGATGCATTTGACATATCATTAAGGAATTGATCTAAAAGGCTCTAGATTTAATATACAGTTGATCACATATGATTCTTTTGAGAGCTTAAATATGATCATCATCAGCTCACCAGGTCTTTACTTAAGTAAAACAGAGGTACCTTTAACCCAGGTCTTTGTTTACACAAAATAGAGGGATGATGAGGATCATGATCTTTTCACCAGTTGGTTACTAATGTATACCATGGTGATCATACACACAGGTCTATGTTTACACAAAACAGAGGGAGTATGATTTGCAAAGATAGATATTATATAGTGTTGGTACATAGTGTGCTTAGATGAGTGATTTGGTCACATTCGAATAAGACTCACTTTCTGTATCCTCAAACTGAAGTTTCCCACAAACAATCAATTTTCGTTATATTTGGCATGCGCTTTGTGTAGTTTCCACTCAAGATGAACCTACTCACATATCAAGTCACTTGATCAGATTTTAATGATATTTAAGAATTCAGGTAGAAGCAAAGGCACAGTGTACTATCATTTCCCAAGCATATGTCATGTTAAATTAACATACATAGAAAGAAAACAATATTTTTTATAAGCTTCGGAAGATGCTTAAGAAGTTTCTTCCAAAGGTAAATTGCTTTCGGAAGAAAAATTGTACTAAGACATAAATTTCTCTCAAAGGTAATTATAAGTCTTCCGAAAAAAAATTATTATTATTTTTATTATCTATTTATTACTATTTACATGACAGACACATGCTTTTTTTTGTTTGTTCATAATGATTAATCTAAGTTAATGATGCCCAAAGACTCAACTAGAAAATTAAATCTAACTGAATCAAAGGCTTTATTGAATAAATCAGCAAGTTGATTTGCTGTATCCATTTTGACTAACTTGATCAAACCTTTTTCTGAGCAATCTCTCAGGAAATGGTATCTTATTTCAATATGCATTATTTTACTATGTTGCACAGGATTTGCAGTTATAAACATAGCAGCAGAATTGTCAATGTAAATTGGAGTTTGAAGGAAATTGTAACCATAATCAAGCAATTGGTTTTGCAACCAAAGGACTTGAGAGCAACCAGCTGAAGCAGCTATGTACTAAGCCTCACCTGTGGATACAGATACATTTGTTTGCTTCTTGCACTACCATGAAACTAGTCTTGGTCCTATGAATTGACATCCACCAGTTGTGGATTTTCTATTGTTGTTGCATCCTCCAAAGTCAATATCTGAATATGAGTAAAGAGTGAAATCACCATCCTTTGGATACCAAAGTCCTAGTGCTGGTTTTCCTTTGAGATATCCAAAGATTCTCTTCATAGCATTCAGATGAGACTCTTTTGGATCTAATTGTGTAACGCCCGGAAATTTTCTTTGAAGCTGACGAAAGAAGAAAAGAAATAAAGTCCAAAGTCGAGGGGACCAAACTTGCCAAAAGGGAAGAAACTTTGATGAGTGGGATTATAAAAGGGGGAGGGCAGCCCACACCCTCCCCATTCTTGCAAAATCAGCCAAAGAAGAGAAGAGAAGGAGAAAAGAGGAGAAAACCTTGGTTCGGGTGGATTCGAGCATGGAAATCGAAGTGTAGCGGGTCAAATCGAAGCTCTTCTTGTCGGGATCGATTGTGTGAGTTCTAGGACCCCTCTTTTATGCGTTTTCAACTGATTTTGGGGCTGGAGCACATCTAAAACCATTTTTTTAAAAAGTTGGGTGTTGACCTGTTTTTATGCATATGTGTATGTGTTAGATGTGTTTGGGGTTGGATTTTGGGCTTGTGTATGCTTGAATGATGTTGTGGTAGGTGTTTCTAAGGTTTAGGATGGTTGATTTGGGCTAAAATCGAGTTTGGGAGAGCTTGGAGGCCGAAAGAGGCAGTTTGCGTTTGGCTGAAACTGCATTCTGCATCAGCTAGGGCTAGGTAACCGACTGGGATTCGTCTGGAGGCCATACGGCCGATTGGCGTGCGACTGAGGTCCATGCGCATGATTTCCATGCGATTGAGGTCCATACGCATGGAAGTCATGCGATTGAAGTTCATGTGCCTGTAAGGCATGCGATTGAAGGATTATGCGACTGAGGTCCATGCGCCTGGAGGCCATGCGACTGAGGTTCATTCGCGCGAAGGTTATGCGACTGAGGTCCATGCGCCTGGATGCCATGCGACTGAGGTTCATTCGCACGAAGGGTATGCGATTGAAGTCCATGCGCCTGAAGTCATGCAACTGAAGGCCATACGCATGAAAGCTATGCGACTAAAAGTCCATACACATAGATGTCCATTCGCCCATAGGTCCATTCGCATAGGGTCCATTCGCATGATGTCCATTTACCTAAGTGTTCAGTCTCCTGGAAGGCCATATGACTGGAGGGTATCCATACGCCCAAGTAGGGCTCATACGCCCGAAAGAACAACGGTCTATTCTATGACTTTCGCGGGAAAGTGCAGTTATGGGTTTTGACTAGGGAGGTTCCCGAAAGATCGTGTAAGTTTACTTTGAGGTCATAGATGTTATGTTGGGCATGTGATGATGATGATGACGTGATGTATGATTGGTGTGTGTTATGTATGTATGATGATGCCTGTATGGTGATGCTGTATGTTTATGTTCCTTAATATGTGTAAATATTTTCCCATGGCTTTACGTCGAATGTTAATGAATAAAACGAAATTATTATGTAACGTAAAGTGGAAGATAATGAAAAGAGGAACATGATAAATGAATGAATGCATGCATTAATGAACGAATAAAAGTATGAAAGGCTTGCAAGCAACATGTACAGAGGTGCCCGGCTCTAAAATGTCATAAGCTCAATTGCGTATGGTTTAGCTAACCCTTAGGGGTACACGCGAGGGTTCCAGTCTTTGTGACTGACCAACGTTGTGGTACATAGTGTATAGTGATTACTCACCTCGATGCTGGTGCCAGGCTATGTGCAGTGTGGAAGTCATTTATGAACTTCGGCCCAGTACTCGAGTTATGCATATCGTTGGGGGTGGAGTAGTGATTACTCACCTCGGTGCTGGTGCCAGGCTATGTGCAGTGTGGAAGACATTTATGAACTTCGGCCCCGCACTCGAGTTATGCATATTGTTGGGGGTGGAGTAGTGATTACTCACCTCGGTGCTGGTGCCAGGCTATGTGCAGTGTGGAAGTCATTTATGATCTTCGGCCCAGTACTCGAGTTATCCATATCGTTGGGGGTGTAGTATGTGGGTGGGATCTTTGTCGCTTACCCCGGGTGATGGTGCCAGGCTACGTGTAGTGTGGAAGTCATTTATGAACTTCAGCCCAGTAGCCATATAGTTTGGGGGCATAGCGGTTGACACTGATCCAGAACGTGACGATGTAACAGATGTAATGATCCGGAACTTTACCTTAGGTATTGTCTTTTAGAGCATCTGTGATGTTTGGAGGAACCACTTGTGAAAGAAAACAAGTGAAAAAAAAAGATGTTAGCAGTTCCACTTTGGCTTCTTGTAGTTCTTTTGTTCGGATCACCAATAATGTTGTTGACTGGATGAATCTTATGAATTCTTGTTGTTGGAGTTGACTCAACTGGAATAGATGATTCCAAGTTAGTAATATTCATTGATGCAGACGGATCCAATCCAGTTGATGAATTTAGGAAGTAGTCAAAGTGTTCCTCCTGTTCATCATTGGGTATAGAGTGGTCTTCCTAAGTTTGAACATCAGGAGCATCATTAATGTCTTCCGTAGGAATTTCTCCGGAAGCATTTTGTTCTTCAGTAGGAGTTACAGAAACTTCTACTGAAGAAATATTAGGACTTGATGAATCATTTCCAATGTTTGTTGTATCTTCTTGAGAGTATGTAGCAGCTGCTGAGACATTATTCATATCTCGATACACAGTGTACATCTACGGATGCAGAGTCAGCATCTGCTGATGACGTGTCTCCATCTGAGGATGTTCATTCAGTTTGTTGGACTTCTGTATCATCATTGTCATTATTTGTTGTTCCTTGTTCCACAATACTTGATGTGTGTATCCTTGGAGGATCAGCAGATAATGACACTTCATTCATATTTGGGGGAACAAATGGATAACATGTATCATCATATCCTGCATTATTCAAATAACCAGAGTTAAATGAGTTTGTTAGTGCATCTATATCAAACAACCATGATGATCCTTTACCTGATTTAAGAAAGAAGGATTCATCAAATGATACATTACGAGTTTCTTCCACAATGTTATGTTGTCGAATGTAGATCCTATAATATTTATATGTTGAAGAATATCCAACAAAGAAACCATCATAGGCTTTTTCTGAAAATTTTCCCAATTGTTCTTTTGTGTTTAATACAGATACATGACACCCAAAAGCTCTAAGATATCCTATGTAATGTTTTCTTTTAAATAAAAGCTCATAAGGTGTTTTATTGTGTTCTTTGACAATCAATGTCCTATTTTGAACATTGTAAGCTGTATTCACTGCCTTAGCCCAAAAGGTGATTGGCAATTGTGAATCAGCTAACATTGTTCTTGCTGCTTCAATAGGTGTTTTGTTTCTTCTTTCAGCAACTCCATTCTGTTGTGGAGTTCTAGTTGCACTGAATTGCCTTGCAATACCTTTATTCCAGCAAAAGGAATCCAAGTCAGAATTAACAAATTCAGTCCCATTGTCACTCCTGAAAATCTTAACTTTAAATCAAGTTTATTCTCAATCTTGATGACAAAGTTCATTAATGTTTATGATGTTTCACTCTTTTGTTTTAAGAAGAAGACCCATGTGAATCTAGTGAAATCATCAACTATCACCAAACAATATTGCCTCTTTCCAATGCTCATCACATTGGTTGGACCAAACAGATCCATGTGAAGCAATTTGAGTGGTGTAGTGTTTGTATTGATTATTTTGGATTTATGAGACACTCTATGTTGTTTTCTTTTATAACAAGAAGGACAATGGTTTGAAAAATAAAACTCTTTGTTTGGCAATCCAATGACTAAGTCATTTTTCACCAATTTGTTCATGTTCTTCATGTTAGAATGAACAAGCCTTCTATGCCACAATTGAGATTGATCTTCTGATGACTTAGATAGCAGGCATGTTTCATGTCTTGTGAGTGAAGTGTTGTTCATATCCAAAACATATGTGTTTCCTTTTCTTGATGCTTTAAGAAGGATCCAATCTTCTGGAACAAAAAAACCTGGCTTAAGAATGTAACAGTTAGTGTTATCAAATAATGTGGTATAATTTTGATCACAAATTTGAGACACACTCAGTAACTGTTGGATCTAGAAAGGCTGGTGCAACCAAAACCAAATCACTTAGAATATTTTGGTACAACAAATAAAGGACTTCCGAAGCTAAATGTGGAACTTCCGAAGGAAAAAGGAGCTCTTTCGAAGACAAAGTGTAAAACTAACTTCCGAAGGAAAACTCCAACTTCCGAAGACAAAGAACTTACTTCCGAAGATCAAGACTTAGAATGATAGATCAGAAGTAAACTTCCGAAGTATAGAAGCCTCAAGCCTCTAAAGTATAGAAGCCTCTTCCGAAGTATAAGTGGCTTCGGAAGAACTTGTTCTTCCGAAGCCAACTTACCTTCGGAAGACACTACTATTATCTAGTGGACATAAGCATGGTCTCCCTGACACTCCGTTGCAGACCTCTGAGATACTGCATGGCGTTTTCTCAAAAGCCATGTAGTTGACCATACTTTATTCCATTGTTTACCTTTATAAGTTAGTACAGTTCCCATCTTTAGTTGGTGACAAAAGATAAGTCATGGACATGTCCTGACTACCATATCTTAGATAATACTTTATCTAAGATACCTTAACTTTAGCATTGTAGTATATGCTTTAGTCTTAGGTTTCCAGCTGGTATCAAAGTATATCCGGCTGTAGGATCTAGTATATATAGTTTCTCATTGTAACTCATGTTTCATGCTTGTAAGAGTCTTTGCTACTTATTATATTATTATCAACTCCTATAAAAGACTCTTCTTCATCTGATTTGAGTGTTATATAAGTGAGTTTGAGAGAAATCCAAGTATTTAAGTGACAAACCCGATCCTGCAATTGGTATTTGAGCTTTTTAGGCTCTTGATTGTGAGATCTTACCATCCTAATCAACCTGTTTTTCACTCCTCCTTACACCACACTCAAAATGGCCCACAACAAATCTGAAATAGAGATGGGGATGATGACCAAAGCTCCCATCATCACTCCTGAAAACTTCAGGTCATGGAGCAGACGAATGGAAGGCTTCATCAGGTATCAAGACAGCAAGATGTGGCAATCCATTATCAATGGCCCGTATAAGCCAAAGGTAGCTGGTGGAAACGGTGCCAGGATTGAGAAAGCTGTTGAAGATTATTCTGATGAGGACCGGAAGAAGCTGGACATTGACAGCAATGATATGACTGTTCTCATGACTGCAATTCCCAACTACATCATGGTGGGGTTTGAGCATTGCAAGTCTGCCAAAGAACTGTTTGATGCGCTTGCTCAAATATACTCTAAGCTCAAATGACTCCAAGAAGGACTCACTGAAGTAGCAGTTCGAGAACTTCACCTACGTTGCTGGAGAGACACTTAGCCAGCAATACTTCAGGTACATGGATCTCATATCTTCCCTCCAGTCAGTGGGAATTGCTCATGAACTTAGAGACCTTACAAGAAAGTTCATGAGTGTGTTACCCAATGAGTAGACATTCTACTATGTCTCTATCAAGAGAACAGAGAATCTGAATATGTAACACCCCGAGAAGTCGAAACGAGTCATTAAGGATAATGGGCTTAATTATTGGGTATTTTAATAAGGTAAAGAAATGGTCATGGGCTAAAATTAGGCTTATTGGGTAGTGGCCTATTGGATTAAAGGACCATAATCAGCCGTTAAGCACCCAAAACCAGCTCCATCTTCCTCATTACAACCCTAGCCACCAAAATTCATAGAGAGAGAAAGTAGAGAGAGAAAGTGAAGAAAACTCAAGATTTGAAGCTTCCAAGGTGAAGAGATTGAAGATCTGGGTGTTGGAGCATCAAGATTTAAGAAAGAAGCAACAAATCCAGGTAAGAATCGACCTCTAAACCCTTTTGTAGATCAAACCCAGATTCTAGGGTTTTGGGTTTTGAAAAGTTGCAAAGAATCGCATAAAGGTCACATTTTTACGTATGAAAACATGTATAAAGCTTAGATTTAGCCCCATGGATGATAAACTAAGAGGTTGGACGTAAAAAGTTATGATTTTGGGTTAAAAACGGGCTGGTTCGTAATTTTTATGCGATCTGCGAAACTGTATATTCATCTAGCGAATTTGCATATTCGATCAGCGAAACTGTGGATCTTCCTGCGAAATTATAGTTTCGCATGTAGTTTCACAGACATGTTTTTCCAACGAAAGTTGGGCGAAACTAGCAGCAAAACTGGCAGCGAAGATGCCAGCGAAACTGCCAGCGAATGTGCTAGCGAAACTAGCAGCGAAACTGCTGGTGAAACTAGCAGCAAAAGTGTTGGCGAATCTAGCTGCGAAATTGCTGATCTTGCAGCGAAATTAGCAGCGAATTTAGGCAGAAAATTAACCCCTTAGAGTGTAACTGTCTGCAGGTTGTGTAGTGGGATCCTAGCCTAGAAAGCTTAGTCTAGAGGTTATTCGTGGTATCCAAGTGAGTTCTAGATCCCCTATTTTTTAGTTTTCCATGTTTTGGGGCTATTATGCATACTAAATATACATTTTTAAATGACCAAGATTTTAAGGGGTTTTAACAGGAAGAACGATTTTTCTATAAGTAAATGTTCTATAAGCCAGGGGCGTTGCCCCTTGGACCCCACTAGGGGCTGCTGCCCCTACGACCCCGCTGTCAGGGGCTGCCGCCCCCGAACCCCCGCTGTCCCGCGGCGGGTCGGTTATGTTTTATGATGATTAGTACTTGGTATGTTGTGTACTTGATAAATTAAGTATTATATACTAAAGTGGAAGATGATATTAATGAAAAGCGAAACTTAATAAATGTTACCCCCGGGCCCGTTTGATGATGAAAAGTCTTGCAAGCACTATGATAGACTTCACTTATGTGAGTCTAATGTATGATGATGGATCTGTATTCATGAGCGGGCTATGTGCCTTGCAGTGTGGATCAACTGTCGGGGTTTAGCTACCGTATTCATGTGTACCGACAGGGATTGGCATTTGTTGTCAATCAACATGGAGCTCTTGCTTTGTGCAATCTCGTTTATGATGAAAGTGAAAGATAATGAAAGAATGAAAGATAATGAACATGCTTATTATGATGCAAGTTATGTTATGTACTATGATGTATGCATGGTCATTATATGATGGATAAGGTTTATATTTTCTTATATTATTTAAAACTAGAACTCACTCAGCGAAGCTGACTTTTATGCATAATAGTTGGCAGGTAAACGCTGATGCTGAGGATGGCACACGGAGCTACTTGGGGAGCTATGGATGGCATTATTATTTATGAAATCTTTATTATAATTTAAGAACAAGTAACATGTTTTGTTTGAAATTTAAGGACCAATGTATGAGTACAATATGGTTTCTAAGTTTTAAATGAATGTCTAATTATTTCCGCTGCAATGTTTTATTATTAAACTGATTTTATGCTATGATTAACCAACTGTGAGGCTTCCCGGGAATGGGGTCTTAAAGAATACACTCACCATGACCGAACTCTATGGCATCCTTGATGGATACCGTTTGGAAATGGAGAGTAAGAGGGTTCATCAGACAAGCAGACCCTTGAGACTTCCTGCTAGCAACGCTTTAATGGTTGCCGAAGGCTCAGGAACCTTCGAGCCTCAAAAATACCTGACTTACACCCAGCAGCCATCTTGTTCTTCCGGGCCATACATCACATTTCCTAAGACTCCAAGGTCTCAACATGCTCAGCAAAGCTCCTTTCAAGATAGCTGTGCTTTTGTCTCAGGAAGTGGACACTCAAATGATTATCAATATTGCTTTGATGATCTAGAGTGCTTCAGCCCGGATGACGTGGACTATGTGGACATAGTCCAACAAATAACTCTACTAACCTACAGAGCAAAGAAGTTCTTTAAGAGAACTGGAAGGCAATTTCCCCAGAACCCAATCAACAGCAAATTTGGGTTTGACAAAACCAAGGCCAAATGTTACAACTATAACCAACTTGGTCATTTTGCAAGATGCAAGGCTCCCAAGTCTAATCCGAGAACCCCACAGGCCTCCACACATCCCTCTACACCAAAGCTCACCGAAAAGTCAACAGAAACAACATCAATGGCTCAAGTAGTTGATTGGAGCTTCATGGTACATGATGTGACTCCTACTCAAGCACTCATGACCGGAACAGATGAAAATAAGGTATATGAACATCTCTGTACTCCTGCATGTATTGCTAAGGTTAAATTGTATCAAGACTATAATATGGAGATTAAATACGATATTGAGTCTTTAAATGTTTTAAAATCTGTTTTTAAAAGGGCTAAATCTGACTATCAAAGAAAAATTGAAGAGTTAGAGAAAACTGTGTCCCTATTAAAACACGAAGACACAAATTATAAGACTCAAATAAAGGATTTAATATCCAAATTGACTGAGGCTCAAGCCCAGCTTGTCACAGCTGAGGCTCAAGCCAGAAAGTATGCTATTTCCGAGCAAAACTTCCAAGCCATTCTTGCATCATCCTCTCACTCAAAGCTTTGTTACCAAAACAAAGGTGGGTTGGGAACCAATGAAATTGCTCCACCACACTCCTATGAGTCTATAAAACAACCAAGGTGTGGTACTGAAGAGCAAGAGGTTCCATCTGTTGACCCTCCTTCTTATGAGTCAAAGAATGATGCAACCATGGAGACCATCACAAGGAAGAACCAGGTAATTATACCCTCTTCTACCAATGATGATCAAACCCTGACCACCAAAGCCAGAAAAAGAAGAGCTAAGGCAGCCAGAAAAACTGCCAAGAAAGTGGCTGAGTCTAAGCTGAAGATAGACCCAAAGCAAAAGGGTGTATTCATCTCAGCTGGATTCCAGGTGGTTGGAAACTATGATTCAGGAAAGGGGTGTAGTACCAGCACTCCTGTCCTATCAAAGGATCAGAAGTTAAAAGGAAAGGTTGCTGATGATGAGAAAAAGAACAAGAAACGGCAATCCTCAAATTCCCAAAAGATTAACATTGCATGCATAATGTGTGGTCTGCAAAACCACATGGCCAAAGATTTTTACTAAAATCCTGCTAGAACACATTATGCAAATAATGTTATGAAGGAAGGAGTCAGGGAAGGTTTCTCATTTGGACCATATCAAATGGTTCAAGTGATGAAAAAAGGAAAGCTTGTTTCCGAAGCAAGGCTGCTTTCGGAAGAAGATCCTTCTTCTGAAAGGAAAAAGCCTTCGGAAGCTAAAGCTATCAAGACTCAAAAGAATAAAAGAGTCTCCTTGAGACCATCCCAGAAGAAGACTGCTTCGGAAGAAAAGGTGGTGAAGGCTTCTTTCGAAAAGAAAGAAGCTTCGGAAGAATGCCAAGCTACAAAAGCTTCAACAAGCTCATCCTCCATGATCAACCAAGGGATGGAATGGAAGATCAAGGAAGATGCTGTAGCCCAAACCTCTTCTTCAAAGACATCCATTGAACCCCCATGCATAAATTTTGGTTCAATTATGTCATTATCATTGGAAGAACCCAAGACCAACAAGGCTTGGGTTTCCAATCAAAACTAATCATCTCATCTTATGTGCAGGGACATCCATATGACAAGAATAACAATGTTTGGATTGTGGATACTGGATGCTCCATGCACATGGCAGGGAACAGATCTCTCCTTCAACAATTTCAACATTATGATGGAGGTCATGTCCGATTTGGAGGTGAGGCCGGAGGATATATTTCTGGTAGAGGAAGAATATCCAATGGAAAATTAAAGGTTGACAAAGTTAACTTTGTCAAACAGCTTGAACACAACTTGTTAAGTGTTTCTTAGTTCTGTGATCAAAAGCATCAAATGCTCTTCACAGAACCTGAGTGCATAATCCTCAAACCCGGGATGACAATTCCAAAGGAATTGGTGCTTATAAGACCTCCCAGAAAAAGGGATATGTACAAGCTGGATATGAACAATGCTTCCCAAATAGGAGAAGTATCATGCTTTTTTTCCAAAGCTGATGGTTATGAGTCAACACTATGGCATAAACGAATGTGTCGTGTAAATTTTAAGACAATGAATAAATTGGCTAAAAATAACTTAGTACATGGTTTGCCTAAAAATGAATTTTTCTGCAAAGATAACTGTGTTGCATGCCTGAAAGGGAAGCAACACAGGGCACCTCATAAATCCAAAGTTGTTAATTCCATCACCACTCCATTACACTTATTGCACATGGATCTATTTGGTCCCACAAGTATAATGAGCATTAGAAGGAAATCATAGTGCCTTGTGATTGTTGATGATTTTACTAGATTTACATAGGTATTCTTTTTAAGAACCAAAGATGAAACTGCTGAAACTTTGAAATCTTTTATTCTTAAAATAGAAAATCAAATTGCTTAAAATAGAAAATCAAATTGATCACAAGGTTAAAATAATTAGAAGTGATCAAGGGACTGAGTTTAAGAATCACGTTCTTGACTCATTCTGTAACTCAAAAGGGATTGCCAGACAATATAGTGCTCCCAGAACTCCTCAACAAAATAGTGTTGCTGAGAGGAGGAATATGACACTTATTGAGGCTGCTCGGACTATGTTAGCTGATTCAAAGCTCCCTCTAACATTCTGGGCAGAGGCAGTCAGCACTGCATGCTATGTGCAGAACAGGGTCTTTGTAGTAAAGCCACATGTAAAAACCCCTTATGAGCTATGGAACAAGAGGCCACCATTCATTGACTTTCTAAGGTCCTTTGGCAGCAGGTGTACCATACTTAACACAAAAGACAATTTGGCAAAATTTGCTGAAAAGTCGAATGATGCTATCTTTGTTGGATATACCTCTAACTCTAAAGCTTATAGAGTTTATAACATTAAAAATCAAAAATCTGAGGAATCTTACAACATTGTAGGTAATGAGCACACTCCTTGTGTTAGGGGGAATGGCACTGATCATATCTTTGATTTAGAATTGTTTCCAAACTATTCTAAACCATCTTGTGAGAATGTTTCAACTGGAACAGGAGCTCAAAGTAACTCTGATGATGATCAACTTTTTGAGCTTCCTAGACCTATTCCAAGTTCTCCAAGAGCTGCAGCAAATCAAGTTCCCACTATTAGCAGATCTGATAGTATAACCATCTCAAGAGATAGTGGAGCTTCAACAAGCAATTCACCTGTTGACTCTCAAACCTCTTCAGGTGACCCTGCACAACACCAAGCTGATAAAAGCAACACCTTGAAGGAACAAGCAACTGTTGATGCTGCTTCACAGCAAACAAATGATGATGTTTCTCTTTCATTCAATCAGTCCTCATTGAATGAGTTAGAAACAACAGTTGGACCAAGTATTCAAGCTCCTGAGCAAAATATGTCCAATTTGGACTTATCTTTGCAACTGGAGGTGATTCCTAGACTTAGGATTCACGACACTCACCCAGTTGAGAACATCATAGGGGAAGTCTCTGAGGGCGTAAGAACAAGAGGAGAAACTCACAATGGGAATGTCTGCTTGTACTCATGCTTTTTATGCCAAATGGAACCCAAGAAGGTGGAAGATGCCTTGAAAGATAGTAGCTGGGTTGAATCAATGCAAGAGGAGCTGCTTCAATTCAAAAGACAAAAGGTTTGGAACCTATGTCCGCTACCATTTGGTCAAGTACCTATAGGCACTAAATGGGTTTTCAGAAACAAGAGAGATGATAGAGGCTTGATTATCAAGAACAAGGCAAGACTGGTGGTTCAATGATACACTCAAGAGGAGGGAATTGATTATACTGATGTCTTTGCACCTGTTGCAAGACTTGAGGCAGTTAGGATCTTCCTTGGTTATGCTGCATCCAAGAATTTCACTGTCTATCAGCTTGATGTCAAGTGTGCCTTTCTATATGGGGATATAGATAGGGAAGTCTATGTATGCCAACCTCCGGGATTTGAAGATCCACAGCATCCCAACTATGTGTGCAAATTGGATAAAGCTCTATATGGGCTGCACTAAGCACCTAGGCTGTGGTATGAGACATTGTCTCAGTTTCTCCTGAAGAATGGTTACACTAGAGGTACCATTGAGAAGACTCTTTTCATAAGGAAGTCTGGTAAAGACATCTTGCTCGTTCAAGTCTATGTTGATGACATCATATTTGGTTCCTCAAATGACCAAATGTGTAGAGGATTTGAGAGCATTATGAAGAAGAAGTTTAAACTGAATGGGAAAAATGTCTTTTTCCTTTGAATTCAGGGTGAAGCAAATTAAGGAAGGGTCTTTCATCAGTCAATCTAAGTGTGTCAATGACATCTTAGAAAGATTGACATGAAAGATTGTAAGGCAGCAAAACACCTATACCCAGAAACCATAATCTCTGCCCTGACTCTAAGGGGGAGGATACTGATCAACATCAATATAGAGCAATTATTGGTTCTCTGATGTATCTCATAGCAAGTAGACCTGATATCATGTTTGCAACTTGCATTTGTGCAAGATATCAGGCTGCTCCAAAGGTGTCTAACCTAGTTGCTACCAAGAGAATCGTTAGATACCTTAAAGGAGAACCTAAACTATGTCTTTGGTATCCAAGAAATAGTGATTTCAATCTCTATGGTTACTCTGACAGTGATTATGGTGGCTGCAATATCAACAAGAAATCAACATCTGGTGGATGTGAATTTCTTGGTGGAAGGATTATCTCATGGCAATGCAAGAAGCACTCCTGTGTCTCTACATCAACTGCTGAAGCTGAATACATTGCTGCTGCTAGTTGCTGTGCTCAGCTGCTGTGGATTCAAAACCAGATGATAGACTACGGATTCAACTTCATGAGCACTCCTATCCACATTGACAACAACAGTGCTATCTCCATTATTGAAAATCCAGTGTAGCACTCCAAGACTAAGCACATCGATATCAGGTATCATTTCATTAGAGATAATCATGAGAAAAATCTTATCAAGCTAATCAAAGTTGATTCAAATGAACAATATGCTGACTTGTTCACCAAAGCCTTTGATGAAGTAAGATTTAAATATCTCATTACAACTATTGGGATGATAAACTTGATTAGTCTACCTCATTTGAAAACCTTTTAATGTGTAAAGTCTTATGTCAAAACAATCTAAGCACTGTTATAAAATATTTTTCTCTAAAATTTTATCTAAGTATGATTTCTTCCGAAGAGAAATTAACCCTCTCCATTCGGAAGCAAATATCTCCCAGGATAATTTTCTTCTCGGAAAAGTTGTTAAGTCTCGGAAGAAGCGATTGACTTCATATCAAATCTACTTTCGAAGCTTGTAACACTCTCCATTCGGAAAGCAACATATACTCTCGGAAGTAATCACTTTACCTTTGGAAGAACATTACCTTCGGAAATGCTTTATACTCGGAAGAAAGATTTTACTGTGTAATGGAAATCTTTTGGGCACCACTCTGTAAAAAGTAAAGATTTTGTTAATGATGTCGGATTATTTAAATGGACTAACCTTACCACCCATGTCACATCATCCACTGAAACCTCCCATCATCTTATCCAAACCTCCTTTAAACCGCCATTCCACCCATTTAAATACCTCTGGCTAATCACTCTCATCCTTTGTACCAAAATTACTGCCCTAAAAGCTTTCTTCGTCTTCAATTTACCCAATTCCGAACTATCTTCTTGTAACTTTCTGCAATAGCACTTAACCCTCAGGACAACCAAGTCGCACTCCTTGACTCTTCAAGGGATGCCGACTTCTCAAATATCATCTCCTTTCTAACCCAATCTTCTTACTACACTGCCTTGACTATTAACTCCACGGTTTACTCAAATCATATGTTTGAATTTTGGGCGAACGGTCAGATTGAAACCCTAAATGGGGTTCGTGTCATTAGATCGAGCATCTGTGGCCAGGAGTTGGTCATTTCTGAACAAATCATCAGGGAGCATCTAGAGCTTCATGATGAGGGAGCTCCTACAAAATTCCCCAAAGTAGATTTGGACAACACTAATATCCAAATGGGATATGGTGGAGATGTTAGCAGGTCAACCGTCTACAAATTCAACTTCTCTTACAACTGGAAGTTCCTGCTGCATGTAGTTCTTCACTACTTATCCAACAAATCTGGGGGATGGGATCAAATCCCATATGAACTTGGGTGCCTAGTTCATGGTTTGGTGAAAAGCCTCCGATTCAACTACTCAAGATTTATGCTGACCAATCTCATGGGAAACTTTCAACGGGACACATTCTTCATGTATCCCAGGTTTCTCCATCACATAATCAATTGTGAGCTGGACCAGAGCAAGCTTGTCTGCGCAGCTGCTCTTACTGCTCCTCAAATGAGGCCGACCATCTTCAAAACCTCGAATAGAGTGTCCACCAACTTCACCTAAAGAGATACTGCACTTCTTCCAGGTATGATTGAGCCAATGGCTCCTTGTGACATCCCTGTTAACCCCACAGGTGATGAACCCACACCAGCAACTACCCTCACTTTGCCAAATCTACCTTCTCCACCCATTACCTTCACTTATCAAAGACGCCCCAAACGAACCCTTGTTCAATCTTCTCTGATTGAACAAGCTCCTCATGCTCTACCCAAAAAGGCTAGAGTGGAACAATGGGCTCCCTCTCAGCCTGAGGTCCAACCATCCTTCATAATTGACCTCAATATGGGTCTTGAGTCTCCTCAGTCTCAGACCCATGAGCCAAAACCCAAGCGAAAAACACTCAGGGAGAGTCTTTATACTCCCCTGAGCAGCCAAAAAGGGACAGCCCATCATAGGCTCAATGCCTCTAGACATTGATCAAAGTCCCGGGTCACTAGGTTTTACTTCCATATCCTTTACTAACCTATTAATCGGAGCTGATGAAGAGATTATGTCTCTTCAGGGCAATGAAGTTGATCCACAACACCCTCTCAAGGATCAACAGAGCCCAGAGAGATCTCTTATCTCTAGCCCCCATCAGCAAACCTTTAAGGAGGTGAGTCCCACTAATGTGGAGGGGACTCATGTAGATTCAGCTGTCACTACTGAAGGAGCCTCAAGGGATCCTTAGAACAGTGGTAACATTACTGAGACTGAATCTATGGCAACCATGCCCTTTGATGACTCTGAAAGAGACATCATTGAGCAAGGGAAACCAGGGCGCCAAGAAACCACATCTGGTGGTGAGGATGAACATACAAGGTATGTTACCTCATCTCCCCGTGATTCTTCAAAAGAAGATGAGGGAAGACTGCAACTCACCATTGAAGACCTACTTTCTAAAGTCTCAAATCTTGAATCTAAGGTTAGGACTTTAGAGGATAGGTCTGCCACATAGCAAATTGAGATTGAGAATCTCAAGGCCAAACTAGCTGAGAAACAGATTGAGAGGTCTGTTAGGCACGTACCAATTCAGGTCTCTTTGACCTCTTCCTCTAGCTCATCAAGCTCTCAGGATGCTCCCAAAAAGGGGAAGAGTGTTCAGGGACAAAGCCAAAGACAAGAGGAACCCCAAAGTCAAGCTCTCACTTCCCTAAGCTCAAAATATCCTATGCAACAAGCTTCAGTTTTTCCTGATCCTCCTCCAGTTGTAATTAAAATGGATCAAAGGATGCTCCAAGTTCTCAATAGGTTCTTCAACAAGTTCCTATTGGAATCTCTTATTGAACAGCCAAGTCCTGATCTGTCTGTGATCTACTTCGGAGCTCAAGAGCTTCAGAGGTTAAATGCACCTTCTACCACTATTGAGGAAGTTGGTCAACCTAAGGTCCAAGTGGAACCTGAGATTAACTTCAAAGGGGAAACAAGGACTGATGGCCCAGCAACTGAGACAGTTGGGACAGATAGTGCATTCTCACAGACTTCCAAAGCACAAGTCAAAGCCTCAGAAGAACAATTTCAATCTTCCGAAGCTGAGATTGCAGCTGCGGAAGGACTATTCTCCTTATCCGATGATCTAATAGTCACAAATGCAATCCTAGAACTTGCATCTGAGGTTAATAGGGAGGATTTTGTCACACAACCCCTAGCTCAAACATCAGCATTAACTCCAGCTTCCATCTTTACAACTCAACCTGAACCTTCCATCCAAGAACCCCCAAAGTCTAGCACTTCCGAAGACATCAAAGGAAAGAGGAAGATGACTAAGGAAGAGCTTCAGGAGGAAGAAAGGTTAGAAAAACACAAAAGAAAGGGTAGACTTCCAACTGGAAAACTGCTAGCTGCCAGTAGCAAAGCAGCTGCAGCCAACCAGGAGGCAGTCAACAATAGAAGAAGAGTATAGATCATTGATAGACTTGTCAGTCTAGGAGCTGCGAATGAAGATGTACTCCTGCTACCACTAGAGGAGTTAGTTAAGCTTGAAAAGGAAACTTTGTTGCAAAAACAGCAAAGAGAAGAGGCAGCAAGGTTGGCCATAGAAGAAGAAAGGGAGAGGAAAGAAAGAGAAGCTGATCAGCAGCTCGGGAGGGAAAGGATAACTTTCCTAACCTCCAGAGGTTTCTCTCTATAAGAATTATCTCCACACAACAATGATACGATCTTATGGCTCTTCAACAAAGAGCAAGATCAAATGGAGAAAGAGAGAAAGAAAGCTGCCAGGGAAAAGCTGATGCTGAAAAAGAAGAAGGAAGACGAAGCAGGACTAGCTGCTGCCAAGAAGATAGGTGAGAAGGCCTGGATGAAGAGCTATCTCAAGGCTCATGGCTTCTCTGGCAGACAGGTGGGTCCTATGTCTGAAAAGACCCTCCAGCGACATGTCAGTGACATAAAGGCTGACATTCGCTCGGGGAAGAGGAAGGAGATGTACAAAAGGGGACAGGGGATGATCATCAAATCAACTACTCAACCCCAACCACAACCTGAACCAATTCCCTTTCCATTCCCCATCAAAACCGAACGAACCACTGAACCATACACCCCTCAACCACCCAAACTACCCATCCTCCAACCCAAAACACTAGCCAGAACCCAAACACCTCAACCTACCGAACAACCCCTCAGCCTTCTAAACATCTCTCCTTAGAGGAGTTAAAGGCAATCAAGACAAAGCTCATCAATTGCACAATCTTGAGCGACATCTCCTGTGAGGAGGATTCAGTCAATTTGACTTATGTTGATGGATCCTCATGTTCCCTCACTAGAGATCAATTCCTTGATCTGCCCAGAGGAACATTGGACCAAGCCGCAAATCTCCTTGGCCTCAATTCAGACACTTTGAATGAGGAAGAAAAGAAGTTAAGGAGAATGCTGGTGACTCTGCTAGATACCAAGAAAGGTGACCGAGTGCCAAAGACAACCTCTTGCACCTAGGAAGAAGATCATCCAGTGGATGTTTGAAGACTCTTCTCACAACTTTGTTGTTGAAAGAGAGAATGGAGAGCTCAACAGGCTAAGTGCCTCATCTCTGCTACACTTAAGCAGATTTGATATTGCTGAGTTAGCAGAAAAGCCATTCTCCAACCCTTCAAACTCTGATGTAGCTGCCCATATCAGAAATCATCTAGGTAGTCTTCATATGGCCGAGCTAACCGCTAGGAGCAAGGTTGAAGAAGAGTTGAAACTGAGAGAGGAGGAGAAAAGGAAGGGATCAACAACCAAAGGCAAAGCCTTTCTACAAATGGTTGAAGGTCCTGAACTTGAATCCATAGTTAGATGGGAGTATGACTATAACTCCCGTCAACTAACTCTTTTCAGGGGGATGCAACAAAGGGTACATGTCATTCAGAGTGATAGACTGGATCTTCTATCCACCAATGACTTGTACAAGCTTCTCAGCACCACTTCAAGGAAGAACAAAGAAACATACAATATCATCTGTCCCTGGTGTTGAAAGCTTTGAGAAGCAGAAACAAGTGAGGTTTTGGTAGCATCAGCCTAGGGGGATTTTGTTGGATCTAGAAAGGCTGGTGCAACCAAAACCAAATCACTTAGAATATTTTGGTACAACAAATAAAGGACTTCCGAAGCTAAAATGTGGAACTTCTGAAGGAAAAAGGAGCTCTTCCGAAAACAAAGTGTAAAACTAACTTCCGAAGGAAAACTCCAACTTCCAAATACAAAGAACTTACTTCCGAAGATCAAGACTTCGAATGATAAATCAGAAGTCAACTTCCGAAGTATAGAAGTCCTCAAGCCTCGGAAGTATAGAAGCCTTTTTCGAAGTATAAGTGGCTTCGAAAGAACTTGTTCTTCCGAAGCCAACTTACCTTCGGAAGACACTACTATTATCCAGTGGACATAAACATGGTCTCCCTGACACTCCGCTGCAGACCTCTGAGATACTGCATGGCGTTTTCTCAAATGCCATGTAGTTGACCATACTTTATTCCACTGTTTACCTTAATAAGTTAGTACAGTTGCCATCTTTAGTTCGTGACAAAAGGTAAGTCATGGACATGTCATGACTACCATATCTTAGATAATACTTTATCTAAGATACCTTAACTTTAGCATTGTAGTATATGCTTTAGTCTTAGGTTTCCAGCTGGTATCAAAGTATATCCGGCTGTAGGATCTAGTATATATAGTTTCTCATTGTAACTCATGTTTCATGCTTGTAAGAGTCTTGTAATACTTTGAGTTGAGAAGTAATATATACAAGTGCCTTGAAAGTTATTTATGTGTGTTCTTTGCTACTTATTATATTATTATCAACTCCTATAAAAGACTCTACTTCATCTGATTTGAGTGTTATATAAGTGAGTTTGAGAGAAATCCAAGTGTTTAAGTGACAAACCCGATCCTGCAGTAAGTTATATTGTAAATTTTCACAATAGTTTGCTTTCTCAAATTTGAGCACACCATTAGTTACCATTCCTTCACCAACTATTTTACCTCCCTTCTTATCCCCACCAAATGCCACATATGAGGCATTTTTATGCTTGAAGTCATGAAGAAGTGAACAGTTTCCTGTCATATGCCTGGAACAACCACTGTAAACATACCACTTGTTGTCAGCTCTCCAAGATTGTTCCTGCACACAGAAAGAAATCAGTTAGAATTGATAACCCAAGCCTTAATGATCTTGGGTTTGCCAGTAGTGTCTAAAATTGAAACTCCTTCATGAATAATTCTTGAAGGTTTAGTATTAATTTTAGTTTTGTTTGATTCATTCTGAGATGTTTTAGGTGAGGATGATCCTGTTGAAGATGAGGTTGTTGAACTGGGTCCTGGTTTCTAAATCTCTTCTTCATTCACCTTATTTTTGTTGGTTTGATGCTTTGATTTTGATAATGAATCTTGATTGGTGAAAGTTTCATTATCCTTTGATTTTGAGTGAGGTACATGAGTTCCCTTTTCAAAATTTTCAAAGAAAGCATCATCAGCATTTTTTTTCCTTTTCAGTCAAATCCATCCTTTTGTGAGGTGTTTTTGATTGCTGAAATGATGTTCTCTTCTTCAAAGGTTGAACATCAGTGGATGTTTTCTCCTTTGGTTTTGGCTTTTGTTTTTGTTGTGGCTTCTTATTTTTTAAATCTTTTTCACAATTAGTAGATTGAGTGTCTGATTCAGCTTAATTTGATTGTTTCTTCTTTGTGCTCTTTGTCTTGTTCTTTTTGTTGAAATAACATTCCTGAGTTGAATGGTTATTTTTGTCACAAATAGTACAGTGTTTGTTGAAGTAGCAGTCAGATGTCATGTGATTGTTCATATTGCAAATAGAACAATAACTACTGAAGTAACAATCTTCAGTATTGTGATTTTTCATGTCACACTATTTGTAATACATCTCCTCTTATTCTTTGTCAGAATCAGTTACTTTCTTCTTCTTTGTCAACTTCTGAGGCTTTGCATCCTTTTCCATTTTTGAAGTTGATTTATCTTCTTTCAGCTTTTGAGGCTTTGATTTGATTGTTGCTGACTTTGCCTTCTGTAGATCATCTACTGAATCAACAGATTTGTTTTTCCGCAGATCTTCTACTGAAGAAGGTTTCTTCTTCCGCTGAAGATCAGCTGATGGCTTCTTCTTTCCTTTATCTACTGAAACTGCAGGACCGGTTAAGGGCTTAACAATTACAACACAACAACACAAAGAGGAGATTAACCAAACTTGATCAAACAGTAAACTGGATTAACCACAATGATGATACAAAGAACACAAGTAATGATAAAGAGACAGAACAAGAGATTTGGGTTTCAAGGATGTAGTATATTGCTTTCTCAAGTTCAATTACAAGTGTTACAAAGCATAAAGAAAGATACTAGAACATGGAATACTTATACTACAACCTACAGCCGGCTATACCTTGAAAGCCAGCTGGATACAATTGACTAGACACAAACAAAATCAAATGTAGAATCAAAAGGCATATCTGCCTTTTGACCTTGTGACTATGACATGCCATAGCTCACATCCTTATCTATTACAAAAAGGATAAAGTACATAATGTAGAAGGTTACAGACTTAATACCTCAATGTACAGTTACCAAAAGCATGGACCTTTTCACCAACTCATGAAAGATGGTGACTTTACAGAGACGCAGCGGAAAGGTGTCCAGCTTTATGGAACAGTACATCAGATAATGTGTGACAACCGACCTCCAGGTTGTTACCCTAACCCTAGATTGCTTGCATCATTATCCATGCTATGAGTACTAATAATTGAAACTATACAACCCTACTATGAAATTGGAATCAATTCTTGCTATTTGATGTGAATTATGATTTCATGTGATTTTTATTTTTGATTTTTAACCAATTTAGGTTTCTACCATTTTAAAAAAAATTAGTGTTCCGGGAATGTCAACTAGTCACCCTTACAAAATTAAACTCAAGAGAAGACAATTAAAATGTGAGCATACACACTCACACTTGCATAAATTCGGCCATGCATGCATGGGTATGCATTAGACACCTCAAATCACCTTTCCACTAAATAATACATAATACCCAATACTACAAAATTACACTACACAATATTAATTTACAATTAAAATTAAATTAAAACCCTCCCCACTACACTCCAAGATCGGCCGCCTCCTCCCTCACCACTCTCCTCTCCTCTTCACACCACCCCTCTCACCCACTAGCCTTTCATGCATTTCTCTCCATCTCTCTCCCTCTCTCTCCCTTTAATCGATCCACCAGCTGATTCCACACACACACATCTCTCAACACTCTCAAAACTATTCTCTCTAAGCTTTGTGCAAGAAAAATTCGAAGACCACACAAAAATCCATTCGGCCAAGGCCGAAACCGCAAAGGAGCAGCCTTGTTGCAAGATTTGGTCACACAACCGTGTTTATTCCACCTTTCCAGCCTTAGTTCGAGTTTCTCCATTAAAGTCCAAGGAGTTTCAAGCCATTCACGGCCATCAACACCCTCCAAACCGTGAGTTATTTCGAGTGTAAGCTCAAGATGTCGGTTTTGTGACATTTCTCTTGTTTTCTTCATTTGACATCTAAGAACCGTGTATTTCTTTGTTGTAGCAGAAACATCTCACCATCATCTCATTCTTAAGGAGTTACCAACGTTCTTGAAGGTAAACTTCATGTTTTGTTAGCCATTCTTGAGGTGGAAACCGATTTCCACCATGAAAACCCTCATTTTGGGTGTTTTGACATCATCTAACTTGTGAAAGCTTAAACTCTTGTAAACCAAACTTGTAACCTGCATTTTTATGACTTAATGGACTCCAAAGAACCTGTTTTTAAAATTTCCAAGTGGCTACATACTCAAACCCACGGTTGATACATGGATTTCACTTTGAAACCCCCTTTCTACATGTAACAACACCCTCTTGAGCATTTGTTTGAAAAATCCTTTTAAACAAGACCCATAACCTACTCATGAACGACTTAATGACACCTTAATAATCTGCTTATGAAGTTAAATGAAATGTTGGTAACATTTAAACTCAAGTTATGATGGTTTACACTAGTGTAATTGTCGGTTATGACATTTTCTACATATTTGAAGCATATGGATGTATAGATCAACTAGGCAACGTGTTGGGACTGAAATTTCAGTAGGTTTTAGTGAATATTTGAAGTGTTAGCAATGTTTAATCTCTGGAATAAAGGACATGATGTGATATACCCTCTTTTAGTCACTTTCGGGACCCGAAAACATGGTAAAATGACTTAAAAATAGTAAGATTGTGAATTTAACATTCTTAAAAAGTATTCCAGGCTCAAAAATGATAAATAAAGTATTCTGGAGTCAATGGATAAGTTAAGTGGTCAAAGACTCAAATAAATGGCATTTGTACAAACCGAGCATAGTTTATGAGAAAATCTATAAAAAAATAGAGTTCAAAACTAAGATGTATGAAAATCATGTGATTTCAGTAAGATAAGTGATAAAGGACCTAAATGATTTAAAAACTCGGTCAAATGAGCTTAAAATGGTCAAACCCGGTCAAAACCGCGTATTAACGGGTCAAACGTGAAAACAAGATTTTGACTATAAAAAGCCAATTTACACAATTTAAGGACTTGGAAATTTATAAAGAAGTCTCTTAGAAAATACCTACTGGTCCAAAATTTAAATATTTGAAAACTCCAATTTACTATTAAAATTATCCGGCTTTTACCTCAACCGGGAGCGTTAAACGCGCAGTTTTCAAAATCGGACCCGTAGACCAAAGTTTTGAACCACTTACTCCATAATAATCATAATATGACTGAAACAATCTGATTTTGGACATAAATGACATAAAAGGCAAGAAACTAAACTTAAGGGTAGAAACTGTCAATTTTGAAACTTGAGGGAGTAAACTGTAAAAATTTTTCAAACCTTATAACCGACTTCCAGGAAGCTAATAAACACTTGAACAATAAAATCTCTTAATATACCTAATCTAATGAAGTGAAAATCCCTAATTTTCTTGAAGACGCCTTGACTTGCCATAAAAGGAAACTTTTTATACAAACCTTCACTAAACCAAAGCCATACCCTATAGCTAAACTCTTGACACCATTGTTGCACTTGATATGAGTTTAGGGCAGTAGCTTATTGCTTAATATGTACTTGTTAGGGTGCTAGACTTGTGACACTTCCCGGCACATCAGGAAACTTTGATTTGGAAACCTAAGGTGAGTTCTAGTGATCCCCCTTTTTACTACTGTTTTGGGATGGAACATGCTCTACTTTTATGAACTATGATTGTGCTTTATTTGATGATACTATGTGGGATTGTGGTTACCTGCTAATTTTTATATCATGATCATTAATTCTTTCGTGAACCGCTTGATTTATATGGATAGATCTATTTGGGGAATCCCCCACACACAGTGGCTTCCGTTCCAGGAAGGTTACCCCACTGAGATCCTGAGGGGTCGTTGTGGCATGTAACAAGTTTTGTTAAGATTCTATGGTGAACCATACGGGCAGGTAGGGTTCACTGGTATGGGGCTCAGTTTCTTCCTTCGGGAATATCCGGTAAAACACAACTTTAGAAGAGGCTAACCGGGGACTGAGTGCAGGGTTGATTATGATTTTATTTCTCCCATGATGATAAACAATGATTATTTTTCTTTTAATCAAAGAAGGATTTATTAAGTCCTTTTGTTTTTGAACTTTAAGCACTTGAATTCACCAACTTTATAGTTGACACAATTTTCTTTTGAGCATGTTTCAGGTAATGTTTGAAGAGATCCTAGCTGTTTGAAGACCTAGACTTACCCCCATGACATGGCATTGGCTTATTTCCTTGATGAAACATTTGAAAATTTTATATTTTTGTGTTGAACAAGTACAATTTCTCTTTTATGGTTGATTGTAAAACTTAATTGGGGGCTTGATGTGTATCTAGCCCCGTTACTTTTTTTAAACTTTAATGCCATGTGATATTCTCTCCTTTGAGCTCTTATAATGGTTTGTTTCCGCTGCCATATGTTGTTGCTAGTCTGTGACGTCCCACCCTATCTGGGCCCGGGGTGTGACAGATTGGTATCAGAGCCAAAGGTTGTAGAGAAGTCGGGAATGCCATAGTAGACCCTAGGCTACAACCCTTATACCCTAGGACTGTCCTTGTGGGAAGTGTTGGAATGATCGGGTTGGGTAAATTGATGATTACACTTGATCAACGTAATCATGAATTTACCGGACGCGTAATTTCCATCACTGATCTTTAGGTTATGGTTGGATTTTTCTGGTTTATATTGATGATTTGAAACTAATTTTAAAAAGGGGATTTAAATGATTTTTATGATGAACTATGTTATCCGATACTACTTGAAGAAACTATTGATCTGGGCAAAACAGACAGCTATATGTTGGAATAACAGATACTATTGCCATCACTACTATTATTAGTACTATTATGTAAATCGTGAGCTATGAGAAACCAAATTACTCATGATGTATTTCTTACAGGATAACGATAATGGCTGATAAAGGAAAGGCGCCTGCTCACCCCGACGCTGAGACCGCTCCTACCGGACACCTAAGGAGAGAGAAACCCCAGACGGAGTATGAGGCGTACCTCCGGAGATGCGGACATCCCGGGTGGATATCCGTCACGTCCGAAGACACTGAGGCTTCCGAGGACTCTTCCTCCACATCACCTTCCCGAAGCCGAACGCGATCCCACTCTCCTCAAGTAGCTGCTCCGACCCTCTCACCCATCCCACCTATTGGGAATAGGGGTGCGCGTACTGTCACCCGACCTCGCAAAAGCGTTAGACCAGGATCCTCCATATCCTTTAGGATGCCTTCTCCTCCTCCCCCGCCTGTTAGGATTCCGACATCGGTACCCCCACTGTTTGACCCTCGCGACGAGCGCCTGATGCCGCCGAGACATAGTATGTATGACGGCCCCACTGTACTGGCTGGTGATAGGTACTCCCAGTCGAGTTGCCGGGTGAGTGATGTAGGACCCTCCGATGCGACACTAGATGAGATTTTGAGGACTGTTCGCCATCATGAGCTGACTGTTCAGCACGCCACTCGAACTTCTCAGTCGGCCCAGTTCCAGGCGATGATGGCTACACAGGGAGTGAAGCGTTTGGAGCAGGAGCAGGGGAAGAAGGGTAGAGGGTGGTTTAGATGGTTAAAGAGGAAGTGGATGTGAGAACTGGAGTACTCAGTGGGATTTATCTGTCTGCGGACAGTAGAAGGAAACTATTTGAATTCTTGTATGAGACTATTATTTTTATATTATGGGGGTGATGGCACCTTCCAAATTGTAAGAGCATGACTCTGATTCTACTCGTTTGGATGATACTATGTTGACTGCTTTTGAGATGCTAAAATTTTTTTAAACTGTCTGTATTAAACTGCTATATGTTTTGTTGTGCTTTGAGATTGTCTGTGCCTTTTCTAAATGTGTGCCCAACTATTATATCATGTTTTGAATTGGACATTTAAGGTTCTTTAGTGGGTTGTAAATACATGTATGTGCATGCTATGATTCCTCTTCCGAGGCATGGTGCGATAGGATAATGATGCCTAGGCTATCCGAAACAAAATTTATGAGATGCTAAACGAATCTATTTGTGATACTATCAGAATGCCGACTCGTAGAGGAACACGTTTTGGTCGACGTGGAGCCACCAGAGGCCGCCATGAGGGAGCAAGGCCTATTGGAACCCAACCTACTCCACCAGGGACTCCCCACGGGGAGAATACTAATCAAGAGAGTGACGAAAGGATTGCTAACCTCGTAGCTCAGGAACTGGCCAACGCCATTCCGACTGTCATTGCTCAGATAAATGCAGACCGGGATAACACTACTGGGAATGAACGGCCGATAAACGATGAGAGCCACGATGATGAAGCTGAGGAGTTAAGGAATGGGTGCTCTTACAAGACCTTTATGGCCTGCAAGCCCAAGGACTTCTATGGCACCGAGGGTGCTATAGAGACTTACAGGTGGATCGACGAAATGGAAGCCGTCTTAGACATCAGCGAGTGCAAGATGGAGCACATGGTGAGATTTGCATCACAATCTCTCAAGGGATCAGCTCTTGAATGGTGGAAGTCCATTACCCAGAGCCGTGGAAGAAACGTTGCAAATCGAATGGGTTGGACTGAATTCCGAGAGTTAATGACCAACAAATATTGCCCCATCAATCAACTCGAGAAGCTGGAGACAGAATTTTTAAGCTTGGAGATGAAGGGACCCAACTACACCGAATACATCAATCGTTTCTTAGCCCTGTCCCGACTTGTGCCACATTTGGTGACGCCAGAAGCCAAAGGTGTAGCACGGTTCATCTGGGGACTACACCCAAGAGTTAGGGGTATGGTTCGTGCCTCTCAGCCTGTGACCCTACAAGCTGCTGTCGACCTTACCAGCAGTCTGACTGACGATCTTATTAGGGTTGGATGGACCGATCAAGGAAGGGCTGATGAGAAGAAGAAGTTTGTTGGAGACAAGAGGAAGTGGTTTGAAGCAAAAAGAGCGATTGGAAGTAGCAGTGGGTCGAGTAGAAGGAATTCTGAAGGACTGAGACGTGATGATC
Source organism: Flaveria ramosissima (assembly GCA_025215565.1). Classification (NCBI taxonomy): domain Eukaryota; kingdom Viridiplantae; phylum Streptophyta; class Magnoliopsida; order Asterales; family Asteraceae; genus Flaveria; species Flaveria ramosissima. The sequence goes on from CM046037.1 coordinate 58,062,293, forward strand.
AAGGAAGCAAAAACCGGAGATTGTATACGGGGACAAGCCCACTCTGCAGCAAGTGCAAGTTACATCATTAAGGAGAATGTAACCCGATGCCCTGTTTTAGGTGCAAGAGAACAGGCCACCTAATTAAAGACTGTACTTATGTACCGGGGAAACAATGCTACGAGTGTGGAGACCCAGGGCATATGAGGAACAAGTGTCCTAAGCTAGGTAGAGACAAGGATGCCAAGCCTAATAAGCCTAAGGGAAGAGCTTTCGTTATGGACCCAGCAGGAGCTCGTAAGGAACCCGACGTTGTCAACGGTACGTTCCTTGTAAATAATCATCCCGCTACTGTACTGTTTGATACTGGAGCGACCGCTAGTTTTATCTCTAGTACCTTTAGGCAATTGATTAACTTAGACGCATGCACCTTGACTGATACATTTACCATAGAACTAGCTGACGGTAATATTTTAGAAGCTAACGAAATAATTAGGGATTGCCCCCTGAATCTAAAAGGGAATGTGTTTAAGATTGACTTGATGCCCATTAAGTTAGGAGGATTTGATGTTGTCGTGGGTATGGACTGGTTAGTGAAGCATAAAGTTGAAATCGTATGCGATGAGCGATTGCTCAAGATACCATGGAGCGTCGAAGAAGTGTTAGTGGTAGAAGGAGAAAGAAATAACACTCTATACCCTATGATATCTCACTTGAAAGCTACCAAGAGCTTGAAGAGTGGATGTTCAGCTTTTATAGTCTATGTGATGAAAACCCAAAAAGAGAAGAAAATCGAAGAGATTCCAATAGTTTCGGAATACCCAGAGGTGTTTCCGGAAGAACTACCAGGACTTCCTCCGAATCGACAGGTGGAATTCCAGATAGACTTGATGCCTGGTGGTGCACCAGTAGCCAAGGCACCGTACCGGCTCGCCCCACCCGAGATGAAGGAGCTAATGGTACAAATTCAAGAACTAATGGACAAGGGATTTATACGTCCGAGTGTCTCTCCATGGGGTGCCCCGGTGCTATTCGTGAAAAAGAAGGACGTAACGCTGCGAATGTGTATTGATTACAGGGAGTTGAACAAGCTGACCATAAAGAACCGTTACCCTCTCCCGAGAATAGACGACTTATTTGATCAATTGCAGGGAGCAAGTTACTTCTCCAAAATAGACTTGAGGTCAGGATACCACCAGCTGAAGATAAGAGAAGAAGATATACCCAAAACTGCCTTCCGAACTAGGTATGGACACTATGAGTATTTGGTCATGCCCTTTGGACTGACTAATGCTCCAGCAGCATTCATGGACCTCATGAATCGCGTTTGCCGCCCTTACCTCGACAAGTTTGTGATCGTGTTTATCGACGACATACTAATCTATTCTCAAACTAAAGACGAGCACGAGAAGCATCTCAGGCTAATCCTTGAATTGCTCAAGAATGAGCAACTATATGCCAAGTTCTCGAAATGTTAATTCTGGATGCGCCAGATCCAATTCTTAGGTCATGTGGTAAATAAGGATGGGATTCAAGTTGACCCTTCCAAGATAGAGGCCATAAAGAATTGGAAGATTCCTGAGACTCCTACGGAGATAAGGCAATTCTTAGGACTGGCTGGCTATTACCGAAGGTTTATAAAGGACTTCTCGCGTATAGTGCAACCTTTGACCGCACTAACCAAGAAAAACACAACCTTTGTGTGGGAGCGAGAGCAGAATGAGGCGTTTGAAACACTTAAAGAGAAGTTATGCAGTGCACCTATACTTGCTCTTCCAGAAGGAGTAGAAGACTTCGTGGTCTATTGTGACGCTTCGCGTCAAGGACTAGGATGTGTATTGATGCAACGCAATAAGGTGATTGCTTACGCATTGAGACTGCTGAATGATCATGAGAAGAATTACACGACGCACGATCTGGAGTTGGGTGCCGTGGTGTTTGCCCTTAAGATGTGGAGGCATTACCTTTATGGCACAAAGTGCATTATCTACACCGACCATAGAAGCTTGCAGCATATCCTTGACCAAAAGATGCTCAACATGCGTCAGAGAAGATGGGTTGAGCTATTGAACGATTATGAGTGCGAGATCCGCTACCACCCTGGTAAGGCCAATGTTGTGGCGGATGCGTTAAGTCGAAAGGAAAGAGAGAAACCTCTTCGAGTACGAGCCTTAGGAATGAGTGTGTATACCAACCTTATAGCAAAATTGAAGGAAGCTCAAGGCGAGGCATTAAAGGAAGAGAAACTAAAGGAAGAAGGATTGACTGGAATGGAAAAGCGATTGGAGATAGGGGACGATGGAAGACATGTTGAGTGCTTGCGTGATGGACTTTAGCGGAAACTGGGATAACCATCTTCCTTTGGTGGAATTCGCCTATAACAACAGTTACCACGCGAGTATCAAAGCCGCTCCGTACGAGGTCCTTTATGGCAGGAAATGCCGATCACCCTTGAGTTGGAATGAGATTGGTGACAGCCAAGTGATGGGACCCGACATAGTGTTGGAAACCACCGATAAGATCTATAAGATAAAGGAACGACTGAGAGCAGCTAGAGACCGACAGAAGAAGTACGCCGACAGGAGGCGGAAACCTCTAGAGTTCCAAGTGGGCGACAGAGTGATGCTAAAAGTAGCACCGTGGAAAGGAACGGTGAGATTCGGAAAAAGAGGAAAACTAAGCCCAAGATACATTGGACCATTTGAGATAATGGCAAGAATTGGCCCAGTAGCATATAAGTTGAAACTACCCCCGGGATTGAGTCACATACACGACACCTTTCATGTATCAAACTTGAAGAAGAGCATGGTAGACAAAACCCTGGAACTACCATTAAAAGAAGCAAGGATCAGCGACAAACTGAACTTTGTGGAAGAACATGTGGAAATCACGGATCGTTTAGTCAAACAACTCCGGCGGAGCCGCATACCCAAGGTTAAAGTTAGATGGAACTCCAAGCGAGGACCTGAATTTACTTGGGAATGTGAAGATGAAATGAGAAAGAACTATCCACACCTCTTCAAACCCACCCGTTCAGTCCCCAATCAGAGTTAAAGTTCGGGATGAAATTTCCTAAACGGTGGGAGAATGTGACAACCGACCTACAGGTTGTTACCCTAACCCTAGATTGCTTGCATCATTATCCATGCTATGAGTACTAATAATTGAAACTATACAACCCTACTATGAAATTGGAATCAATTCTTGCTATTTGATGTGAATTATGATTTCATGTGATTTTTATTTTTGATTTTTAACCAATTTAGGTTTCTACCATTTTAAAAAAAATTAGTGTTCCGGGAATGTCAACTAGTCACCCTTACAAAATTAAACTCAAGAGAAGACAATTAAAATGTGAGCATACACACTCACACTTGCATAAATTCGGCCATGCATGCATGGGTATGCATTAGACACCTCAAATCACCTTTCCACTAAATAATACATAATACCCAATACTACAAAATTACACTACACAATATTAATTTACAATTAAAATTAAATTAAAACCCTCCCCACTACACTCCAAGATCGGCCGCCCCCTCCCTCACCACTCTCCTCTCCTCTTCATACCACCCCTCTCACCCACTAGCCTTTCATGCATTTCTCTCCATCTCTCTCCCTCTCTCTCCCTTTAATCGATCCACCAGCTGATTCCACACACACACATCTCTCAACACTCTCAAAACTATTCTCTCTAAGCTTTGTGCAAGAAAAATTCGAAGACCACACAAAAATCCATTCGGCCAAGACCGAAACCGCAAAGGAGCAGCCTTGTTGCAAGATTTGGTCACACAACCGTGTTTGTTCCACCTTTCCAGCCTTAGTTCGAGTTTCTCCATTCAAGTCCAAGGAGTTTCAAGCCATTCACGGCCATCAACACCCTCCAAACCGTGAGTTATTTCGAGTGTAAGCTCAAGATGTCGGTTATGTGACATTTCTCTTGTTTTCTTCATTTGACATCTAAGAACCGTGTATTTCTTTGTTGTAGCAGAAACATCTAACCATCATCTCATTCTTAAGGAGTTACCAACGTTCTTGAAGGTAAACTTCATGTTTTGTTAGCCATTCTTGAGGTGGAAACCGATTTCCATCATGAAAACCCTCATTTTGAGTGTTTTGACATCATCTAACTTGTGAAAGCTTAAACTCTTGTAAACCAAACTTGTAACCTGCATTTTTATGACTTAATGGACTCCAAAGAACATGTTTTTAAAAGTTCCAAGTGGCTACATACTCAAACCCACGGTTGATACATGGATTTCACTTTGAAACCCCCTTTCTACATGTAACAACACCCTCTTGAGCATTTGTTTGAAAAATCCTTTTAAACAAGACCCATAACCTACTCATGAACGACTTAATGACACCTTAATAATCTGCTTATGAAGTTAAATGAAGTGTTGGTAACATTTAAACTCAAGTTATGATGGTTTACACTAGTGTAATTGTCGGTTATGACATTTTCTACATATCTGAAGCATATGGATGTATAGATCAACTAGGCAACGTGTTGGGACTGAAATTTCAGTAGGTTTTAGTGAATATTTGAAGTGTTAGCAATGTTTAATCTCTGGAATAAAGGACATGATGTGATATACCCTCTTTTAGTCACTTTCGGGACCCGAAAACATGGTAAAATGACTTAAAAATAGTAAGATTATGAATTTAACATTCTTAAAAAGTATTCCAGGCTCAAAAATGATAAATAAAGTATTATGGAGTCAATGGATAAGTTAAGTGGTCAAAGACTCAAATAAATGGCATTTTAACACAAACCGAGCATAGTTTATCAGAAAATCTATAAAAAAAATAGAGTTCAAAACTAAGATGTATGAAAATCATGTGATTTCATTAAGATAAGTGATAAAGGACCTAAAAGATTTAAAAACTCGGTCAAATGAGCTTAAAATGGTCAAACCCGGTCAAAACCGCGTATTAACGGGTCAAACGTGAAAACAAGATTTTGACTATAAAAAGCCAATTTACACAATTTAAGGACTTGGAAATTTATAAAGAAGTCTCTTAGAAAATACCTACTGGTCCAAAATTTAAATATTTGAAAACTCCAATTTACTATTAAAATTATCCGACTTTTACCGCAACCGGGAGCGTTAAACGCGCAGTTTTCAAAATCGGACCCGTAGACCAAAGTTTTGAACCACTTACTCCATAATAATCATAATATGACTCAAACAATCTGATTTTGGACATAAATGACATAAAAGGCAAGAAACTAAACTTAAGGGTAGAAACTGTCAATTTTGAAACTTGAGGGACTAAACTGTAAAATTTTTTCAAACCTTATAACCGACTTCCAGGAAGCTAATAAACACTTAAACAATAAAATCTCTTAATATACCTAATCTAATGAAGTGAAAAATCCCTAATTTTCTTGAAGACGCCTTGACTTGCCATAAAAGGAAACTTTTTATACAAACCTTCACTAAACCAAAGCCATACCCTATAGCTAAACTCTTGACACCATTGTTGCACTTGATATGAGTTTAGGGCAGTAGCTTATTGCTTAATATGTACTTGTTAGGGTGCTAGACTTGTGACACTTCCCGGCACATCAGGAAACTTTGATTTGGAAACCTAAGGTGAGTTCTAGTGATCCCCCTTTTTACTACTGTTTTGGGATTGAACATGCTCTACTTTTATGAACTATGATTGTGCTTTATTTGATGATACTATGTGGGATTGTGGTTACCTGCTAATTTTTATATCATGATCATTAATTCTTTCGTGAACCGCTTGATTTATATGGATAGATCTATTTGGGGAATCCCCCACACACAGTGGCTTCCGTTCCAGAAAGGTTACCCCACTGAGATCCTGAGGGGTCGTTGTGGCATGTAACAAGTTTTGTTAAGATTCTATGGTGAACCATCCGGGCAGGTAGGGTTCACTGGTATGGGGCTCAGTTTCTTCCTTCGGGAATATCAGGTAAAACACAACTTTAGAAGAGGCTAACCGGGGACTGAGTGCAGGGTTGATTATGATTTTATTTCTCCCACGATGATAAACAATGATTATTTTTCTTTTAATCAAAGAAGGATTTATTAAGTCCTTTTGTTTTTGAACTTTAAGCACTTGAATTCACCAACATTATAGTTGACACAATTTTCTTTTGAGCATGTTTCAGGTAATGTTTGAAGAGATCCTAGCTGTTTGAAGACCTAGACTTACCCCCATGACATGGCATTGGCTTATTTCCTTGATGAAACATTTGAAAATTTTATATTTTTGTGTTGAACAAGTACAATTTCTCTTTTATGGTTGATTGTAAAACTTAATTGGGGGCTTGATGTGTATCTAGCCCCGTTACTTTTTTTAAACTTTAATGCCATGTGATATTCTCTCCTTTGAGCTCTTATAATGGTTTGTTTCCGCTGCCATATGTTGTTGCTAGTCTGTGACGTCCCACCCTATCTGGGCCCGGGGTGTGACATAAAGCATGTTACTAAAAGTCTTCAAAAGAAATCTGTCTTCATAGGATGAAGCTTCGGAAGACTTTGTCTCTGAGGCTTCGGAAGACTTCATGTTTGGCTTCGGAAGATATTGGTCTTGGCTTTGGAAGATTTTACACTTAGAATATTTCTAGTGCATGGTCTAAAACTTCCGAAGCAATTCTACTTCAGTTCTTAGTGCATTACTTGCAGTGAGACTTTGGATGTTTTGGTTTGCATCAGACTTAAAGGAATCCTTACAAACTCCCCCTAGGCTGATGCTACCAAAACATTTAGAAGATCTTCAGATGTTAGAAGTCTTCAGCACAATCATGACCATACCCTTCTTCATTAGATGGTCAGGATCATTCAGACTTTCATAGTATCTTCTCATCTCAAAGAGATCATGCAGAGGTAAGTTGATTATGTCTTGCCATGTATAGACATTCTCAACACCTTGATCTCCGATTACATGCCATCTTTCTGGATTGGTAGAGAAGGTCCAGGATAGGATGGGTGTCTCAGCTGCAAGAGGAGCCACTTGTATTGGAGTTGATTGGGCTGCCTCTTCATGCACTTCCTCAGGTTGATCTGACTCAACCTGAGGTGTAGAGGTAGATGATTTAGGCTTCTTCTTCTTAGACATTGGTTTGGAAGCCATCCTCTTCTTCCTCTTAGATGACTTTAACTGAGAAGACTGGTCTGCAACACCTTGTTGATCATCCTTGTCTTTCTCAGTTGGGTGTTCCTCCCTCACAGGTTCAGAAGGAGAGGGAGTTTGATCCTACTGTGGATCAGAAGATGAAGCTTACTGAGGCTCAGCAGGAGGTCCGGGTTGTGTTGTCTCAGGTTGTTCAACCTTAACCTCCACTTCAGGTGGGACTTGACTTGGAAGAGAGTGTAAGTCAATCAGTTCTCCACTCTTAATCTATCAGTTCTCCACTCTTAATCTTCTGCTTGATTACCCTTATATGCTCATCTGTTGTGGATAGAGACATAGGGCCAAGTCTCCTTCCGGAGAATCCATACAGCTTCAAGAAGCTCATCATCCTTTGTCTGTCAGTAGACTTCTTCATACTCTTTTGGATGATGGCTCTTGACTTTGGAGCTTCTTCCCTTAGCTTCTTTTTAGTTATCTTTCTCTCCTTGACTAACTCAAGCTCAAGTTGTTTTAAGTACTCAAACTCAACAAAGTCATAGGAAAAGGGAAGAAGTGCATCTGCCTGATAGAAGCCTATGGCACTCTGGTAGTTGATCAGTTTGAACCTATCTTCTTCTTTGTCTACCTGAGGTTCTTATTGAACCACGTCTTCTTGTACAGGGCTTTCTTGAACTGGGGGGAGAGTAGGAGCATGCTTGTAGAGTCTTTTATGTCTCTTCTCCTCTTTGAATTGGAGAAGTAACCTTGCATCCTCCTTTTCTTTCATCTCTCTTGACACTTCCATGTCATCCAGTTCATTTAGTTGTTCTAAGGGGAGAGAAATGATTTTATCAATATCATAGTTCCTGGTCTGCAGGTAAGTAATCCTGACTGCCCTCAACTCATCATCTTAAGTATTTGGTCTGGGGGCAGCCCTGATTGCAGCTTGCATAAAACTTGAAGACTCAGAGGAACTTTCTCCCCTTAGCTTCCTCTTCCTCTCTCTCTCTCTCTCTTCCTCCTCAATTTCCTCAGGAGTCAAAATCCTTTTCCCTTTGTCACCCACAGACCTTTATGACTCAGGGTGGATAGAGGCTTGGCCTTCATTGCTTGATGTAGCATCCATGCTCTGGCCAGAGAGAGGCTGAGAAACACCTTCACCAGCAGGTGTCTCAGAGGGAATGCGAATCTCTGCAGCAGTTGATGATGATGAGACAGGGTCTCAGGTTCTGCCACTGGGCCTTCAGTCAAGGTTTCCCATATGAAGCTAATCTTAGGATCCACCTCAACATCCAGTTGACTGATGACATTGCCTGATTGCCTAAGTCTCCTTCTTAAGCTAAACTCTGTAGTGATCTTGTCTTGGATTCTTTGAGCCAATCTGTCAGCTTGTCTTGAGTTGCTTGGATTGACAAGTTGCATATTGACTAGATCCAAACTTTCATAGAAGTTCAAACTTTGAAAGTCAAATACTTCTTGTTGCCCTTGAACTCTATGAAGAATAAGGGCTCTTCTATCAGCATCATACCTCCACCTAATGATGTAGTTTGAAGTTCCTTGAGGTGGAGATGACGCGCCCCTTGGTATACCTTCCTCAAACAGACTCCTTATGATAGAGTCTATAGAGTCCACATTTATGTGAACTTGAGGAAGTTGCTGAGAATGCACAATTGCAAGTGAGGATGGTGAGTCCTCTATGTCCATTCTCTGTGAAGAACTCCCCATTTTTGGTAGGATCACCCACTTGCATAGGTGAGCTGGAGGATAAATCAATCACTTCCACAGGTTCTTGTGTTCCTGGTTGAGCTCTTCTTAAAGGTCTCCCAACTAGTTTTTCCTTAAGATATGAAATCTAAAGTTGCTGATCATTGACCCTGTTGTGTAAGGTAGTCACCTGAGATTCAAGGTGACTGACCTTAGAGACTAAATAGGAACATGTTTTTGACAGTTTTTGCACCTTTAGTCTCAGATTCCCCTCTTCTTCATCAGAAGAATCATTGGGGGATGAGATGATTGGACCAAAGTCCTCTCTCTCACCACCAGCTTGAGGTTCTTGGCTGCTGGTTTTCCTCTGCTCACTAGCAATCTCAGTTGAGATGTCAGTGGGCTGAGTTGCCATGGTTGAGGTCTTAATGATGTAATCACTTGCACAAGTGAGAGCCTCTTCCATATGGACATCCTGAACAGGTTCACAAGTGTCCACCTCAGTTATAGGTGACTGATGTGGGCTAGACTGAGGAGACTCAGGAGTACTCATTGAATCCTAAGTCTTCATCAGTATAGAAGGATAGGTTGGGAATGGGTTGATTTAGATCTAAAGGCTGTGGATGGTAACTGTCCCCTGAAGGTTGTTCACTTAAGTCTTGAGACTCAGTGTGAAGGCTTAAGGCTGTTGGGCTTGTGAGCTCATCAAGGTGAGCATGAGGAACCTCAGCCTTGATAGTTGAAGAGATGGGAGTGGTTTGCTCCTCAGGGGAAGTGGGAGCTCTAGTATCCACTTCCTCTTGTAAAGGTGAGTATATGGGGACCTGCACTGACTCAATAGCTTGAGCAGGGGTTTGTTTGGTTTTTCTTTGGTAGGTGAGGGTTATTTGAGGACTTTTTAGTGGTAAAGAAGTAGAAGGTGTGGGTTCAACACTAGCTTGTGTTGCTAGGTTGTCACCTTGAGCAATGAGCTCTAACATTTTAGGGACAAGGGCTGTTTCTACCCCTGAGAAGCCTACAGTTGGCTTCTTCATGATTTTAAAGATGCTTGGCTTCATCTGTCCCAATTTAAGAATATTATCTGTTTCCCTCAACTGTGAGCCCAGTTCACAGTTGAGAATGTGTTTAACATATCTAGGAAACATAATACTCTAAGGAGTCCAAGTTTGCAAGTAAATTGGTATAGACAAATTGAGAGTACCTGAACTTGACCCCTTGAACCATTCAATGCACTATGAAGGAGAGATCCTCAGGAATCTGGTCCCACCCACCATGCTTGTTTGACAAGCTATGGATAACCACATGGAGTAGGTATTTCCACTGGGATGAGACCTTCCCTTTCCTGAAGGTTTTTACAGAGAAATCTCCCTCATAGCCCATCTGCTCAAAGGAATGATTGACAGCTTCCTTTGGGAAGGACAACTCACCTTCTTCATCATCCAGCTGCAAATGAGTGTTGATGATGGCCGGAGTGATGAAGATTGTCCTCCCTTGCACTGTGGCAGACAGTGCCTTCTCCCCATCCATGATGACCTCTTGGCAGGTCTTCTAAAATTCAAGCAGATGATCCTCATACAGAGTAGGATCAATGGTTAGGGAGGTGAAGTAATTTGATAGAGTTAAGAATTGGCAAATCTCAGAAACTTTCATCTTTCTCAGAGCTTAACAGAGCAACCTGGTTGTGTTGCCTGTGAAGTTGCATGGAGAAATCTGGGTTGTTTCTGCTGTTAAGGTTGGCCATTTGAGAAGCTTAAGGTTGAAGCAAGGTAAAAAGCAAAGGCGGTTTTGGGAATTAGGTTTGAGGAATAGTGGAATTGAAGAAGATAGTGAGGAAGAGGGGGAACCGTTGGGTATTTATGTAAAAAGGGATTTGAACCAAAGTTAATGAAAGAGGATAAACTTTGAAATCCGAAAGTCGATCCCACCTCTGAAAAAGTAGTTTACTTTTGCTCAAAAAGTAGTTTTCTAGGAATTCGAAAAGCTTCCGAAGGTAAATTATCTTCGGAAGTTTTAATAAAAAAGCTTCCGAAGCTAAAATGACTTCGGAAGATTTTCCTGAGAATCTTGAAAATTTTGCTTCGGAAGAGAAATAAATACTTGAATGCTTTGTATATAAAAAACAAAGCTTCCGAGAGTTAATTTTGCTTCGGAAGGAAAAAGTTCTTAAAAACAAATAAGTGTCTGAGACAAGGATTTAAGCTTCGGAAGATAGATTTAGACTTCTTCCGAAGGTAAAATCATTTTTTTAGACAGTTATTTATTTTGAAGACAGGATTTTCTTCCGAAGGTAAAAATATATCTTTCGAAGGATCAGAAAATTTCAAGAATCTAAGGAAAGTCTTATAAAAAAGGATTTTATATCCAAAGAAAACATGAGCTTATGAAAGTGATGAACTAGACAACTTAGGACACACATATTTTAAGAAATAATTAGAATTAGTTTTAAAAAAGATCTACTCAAAGTTAATCATCCCAATAGGTGATATTAGATATTTAAATCTCTGTTCATCAAAAGCTTTTGTAAACAGATCAGCATATTGTTCATCTGTATGAACTTTGACTAGTATCCCTTTTCATAGTTATCTCTTATTAAATGATACCTGATATTGATGTGTTTTGTCCTTGAGTGCTGCACAGGGTTCTCAGTGATAGAGATAGCACTATTGTTGTCTATGTGGATAGGAGTCTCCTTGAAGTTAAATCCATAGTCTAGCATCTGATTTTGAATCCAAAGCACTTGAGCACAGCAACTTGCAGCAACAATGTATTCAGCCTCAGCTGTTGATGCAGACACATAGGATTGTTTCTTGCATTGCCATGAGACAACCCTTCCACCAAGGAATTGACATCCCCAGATGTAGACTTTGCAGTCATGTTGCAACCACCATAATCACTATTTGTATAAGCATACAGATTGAAGTCAGGATTCTTTGGATACCATAAACCAAGTGTTGAAGCACCTTTGAGGTATCTTAAAATCCTTTTGACAGTGATGAGGTGAGACATCTTAGGGTTGGCTTGATATCTTGCACAAATACATGTAGCAAACATGATATCAGGCCTGCTAGCTGTAAGATACATAAGAGACCCAATCATAGCCCTGTATAAATGTTCATCTACACACTCCCCCTCAAGATCAGGTCCAAGGGAGTGGTTTCTGGCTATGTGTGTCTTAGCAATCTTACAATTTGTCATGTTGAACCTCTTGAGTATGTCCTGAACATACTTTGACTGACTTATGAAGATGCCATCTTCAACTTGCTTCACTTGAATTCCTAGAAAGAAATTGAGTTCTCCCATTGCACTCATTTCAAATCTGTCTTTCATCAGCTTCTCAAAGTCTTTGCAGAGCTTTGGATTAGTTGAACCGAAGATGATGTCATTTACATACACCTGAACTAGCAATAAGTCGTTTCCCTGTCCTTTGATGAAGAGAGTTCCATCTATAGTACCTCTCCTGTATCCATGTTTACAAAGATACTCAGACAATGTCTCATACCACTTCCTGGGTGCCTGATGCAGCCCATAAAGAGCTTTGTCAAGCTTGCAGACATAATCAGGATGATCAGGATCTACAAAACCAGGTGGCTGTTTGACATACACCTCTTCATCAATCACTCCGTAAAGAAAAGCACACTTTACATCAAGTTTAAAGACCTTGAAGTTCTTGGATGCAGCAAATTCCAGGAATATCCTAACAGCTTCTAATCTTGATACAGGAGCAAAGACATCAGTGTAGTCAATCCCTTCTTCTTGTGTGTATCCTTGAACAACTAGTCTTGCCTTGTTCTTGATGATAATACCTCTATCATCCTTCTTATTCCTAATCACCTATTTGGTTCCAATGGTAGTCTTCCCATGAGGAAGAGGACAAAGGTTCCAAACTTTTTGCCTTTTGAATTGAAGTAGCTCTTGTTGCATAGCTTCAACCCAACTTCCATCCTTTAGAGCTTCATCAACTTTCTTTGGCTCTATCTGGGATAACAAACATTTGCTTCATGGGTTTGTCCTCTTGTTCTTACCCCTGTGACAACATCCCCAATGATGTTAGTGGTGGGGTGAGACTTGCGGATCCTTAGCTGAGGGATCACAACAAGTTGCTGAGAAAGATCCAAATTTGAGAAACATAGATCTGGCATAGATGATTCACCCTCCACAGCACCACACTTATGAAGATTAACTTGATCCAATGAGTGTGTGACATCATTGATGTTGTCATCTATGGTGTGGTTATTAGCATCTAGGAATTCCTGATCACTATCACCATCACCATTGTTGTCTTCCACAATTGAGGTATCTTTATCTGGTTGTGGAGCCTCTGAGCTGGAATTTGAAGGCACCCCAGATGTATCAGCTGAATTTGTCATTGTGGTGCTGATAGAAACCTCATTTGCTGAAGTAGTTCCAACTGGAGCTGAAGATGTATGAGTTGAAGGTCTTCCTAGCTCAAATCATGGATCAGGGTCACCTGTATTTAAATTTTCTGCAGATCCTGAAACATTCTCACAAGATTTGTTAAAACAGTTGGTAACTAAATCAAGATCAAATAGCCAATCAGGATCAGAACCAGCCACACAGGGTGTGTGTTCATTGAAAGTCACATTGGCTGACTCCTCAACAATTCTAGTTCTGAGATTGTATACTCTATAAGCCTTAGCTTGGGAAGAGTGTCCAATGAAGTGTCCATCATCTGATTACTCAGCAAATTTGGCAATTTGATCTTTGGTATTCAAGATGGTGCAAGGACATCCAAATGACCTAAGAAAACCAATGAAAGGTTTTCTCTTGGGCCAAAGTTCATAAGGAGTCTTACCATGTGTCTTAACTACTAAAACTCTGTTTTGCACATAGCAAGCAGTATTTACTGCCTCTACCCAGAAGGTGATGAGCAGTTTAGAGTCAGACAACATAGTTCTTGCAGCTTCAATTAGTGTCATGTTTCTCCTCTCAGCAACACCATTTTGCTGAGGAGTCCTGGGAGCACTATATTGTCTTGTAATACCTTTTTCATCACAAAATGTATCAAGGATTTGATTCTTGAATTTAGTCCCTTGATCACATCTTATGGTTTTGACCTTGTGATCACTTTGATTCTCAATTTTTAAGATGAAATTCTTCAGAATCTCACGGGTTTCATCCTTAGTTCTAAGAAAGAAAACCCAAGTGAATCTTGTAAAATAATCTGTGATCACCAATCAATAAGAGGGCCTTCCTAGACTCATTACACTGGTGGGGCCAAAGAGATCCATATGTACTAAGTGTATGGGAGTAGTGATGGAGTTCCTTTCCTTAGGCTTGTGAGATACCTTATGTTGCTTCCCTTTCAGGCATGCAACACAATGATCGTCACTTGTAAACTCTTTCTTTGGCATTCCAGTTACCAAATCATGTTTAATTAGTTTATTCATGTTCTTAAAGTGTACATGGCACATTCTTTTATGCCATAGGAAAGACTCATCACTATTTGCTTTAGATAGAAAGCATGAAACTTCTCCTGAGGGAGATGTTTCTTGCAAATCCATCTTGTACATGTTCCCTTTCCTGGGGGCTCTAAGGAGGATGTGCTCATGAGGAATGACCACTCCAGGCTTGAGAACAATGCACTCATGCTCAGTAAAGAGCATGTTATGACTCTGGTCACAAAATTGGGATACACTCAGAAGATTGTACCCAAGCTCCTTGACAAAGTTTACCTTTTCAATGCTGAGCTTACCATTTGTGACCTTGCCCCTTCCAGAAATGTAACCACCTTCATCTCCTTCAAAAGCAACTGGTCCTCCATCAATTCTCTCAAAGTTATGGAGTAGTGACCTATTGTCTGTCATGTGCCTGGAACAGCCACTATCAATGATCCAGACATTCTTGTTTGTCTTCTGTTGTTCCTTCACAAAGAAAATGATTAGTTACATTTGGAAACCCAAGCCTTACTTGTTTTGGGCTCACTAAGTATAATAGAAGGTAATGCAATAGTAATAGATCCTATGGTTGTGCTAGAGGGATCTTCAGCTGTTGTTGATGGAGAAACTTCAGTCACTTGGTCTTTCTTAGACTTCCACACCACCTTTGGAGTCTTGGACTTGACCTTCAAAACCTTGGAAGCTTTTGGGACTTCGCAAGTTTTGATGACTGAACCTTCGGAAGATTCTACAGTCACTGCAGCAGACTTCAGTGCTTCGGAAGAGTTCCTTTCTTCCGAGACCAACTTTTCTTCCGAAGGTAATTTTCCATTTACCTTCTTCTTTGATTTGGAGCTTCCGAAGGAAACATATTTTCCTTTTGAAGCTTGAATCTTCTTGAAACTCTTTGAAGTTTTTGTCTTGGTCATATGGACAGTACTTTTAGGATTATATGGACAATCCTTAACAATGTGAGAGGTACTTTCACACATGACACACAACATTTTCTTCTTCACAAGAGTCTCCTTATGAGAGCAAGACTGTCTTTGGTCGCATCCCTTCTCCACCTTCATATTCGTAGATGCTGAGACAGTTCTTTTGGGCTGTGAACTGTTCTTGGAGTTTGATGGTCCAAGCTGTGCAGCAGTGGTACACAGCAGATCAATCTTCTTCTTGGTACTGAGATGATTTGAACAGGAGCCAAAACTCTTAGCTGAAGAGTTTTGGTTGATGTCTTCAGTCTTTACTACTTCAAATCCTGCAGAGATAAAAACTTGTTTCTGCTTAGAGTCAAAAGTAGCCTTGATCTCTTGAGCCTTCTTTGCTTTTCTTTTGCTTTTCCTGATCAAGTTCTTTTTCTTTGACTTGGTCATCACAGTATTCTTCTTCTCCTCAGAAGGATAGTGGCCCTTAGTAGAATCCTCCTCTTCACTCTTCTCAGAGGAATTCTTCACTATCTCTTCTTCATCCTCTTCACTTACAGGATCTATGAGAGGAAGCTCATCTTCACAAGTTCCACACCTAGGAGATCTTACAGACAAGATTGTGTGTGGAGGAGCTATCTCATTTGATCCCAGTCCCTGTCTATTTTGATAACACACCTTGTTGTGCAGGGATGAGGATATCATGTTCTTGAAGGTCTCTTCTTCAAGAACACTCTTTTCTGCCTGGCTTTGCTGATCACAAGCTCAGCCTGGCACTCAGTCAGCTTGGTTATGAGATCTTGGATTTGAGTCCTAAAATCTGTATGTTCATGTTTTAGTACTGAAATTGTTTTCTCTAAGTCCTCTATCTTTAGCTTATAATCATTTTCAGACTTTCTAAAATCAGATTTTAAAATGTTTAAGGACTCAAGATCAGATCTCATTTCCAAGTTATAGGGCCTATATCTGTTAACTTTAGCAATGCATTCAGGAGTACAGAGATCTTCCAATACCTTGGCTTCATTATGATCTGCCATTAGTTCTTGGTTTGGAGAAGCATCTTCCACCTGAAAGCTCCAGTCAAAGCCTCCTTCTTCAACAGCAACAGCAGCTTGTTGCTTTGGCTTCTCATTCTGAGGGGCTTTGTCAGTGTAGTTTGGTCTGGTTTGTGCTTGACCACCATTTGTTTTAGGTGCCTTACACTCTCTAGCAAAGTGGCCCATCAAGTTACAGTTGTAACACTTGACTTTGCTTTTATCCAAGCCAAACTTTCCACTGGTTGCATTGCTTGGAAACCTCCTTCCAGTTCTCTTGTAAAACTTCTTGGCTCTATGAGTGAGAAGAGCCATCTGTTGAACTATTTCCATATATTCCAGGTCATCTGGATGGATACAATCCAGGTCTTCAACAGTGAAAAGAGAGTTGCCACAACTTTCATCAGAAGACACAAAGGCTTGAGAAGAGCTTGTCTCTTGGAATGGGCTTCCTTGAGAGTAGTTCTCCCTGGGTGTCTCTGGGAAGGTGATGAAAGGACCCTTTGATGAGTTGTCAGGGTAGCATATGAGATGATGTTGGGGTTCTATGCTATCCCTTTCAACCACATGCAGGGCTGAACCCAATTGATTGTTGGAGTTGCAAGATGAACCTTGCATGTTCATCTCCATCTGGTAGCCACTGAGAATCCCATGTAACTTTGTCAGAGTAAGAGTTTTAAGATTTTCAGTCCTCTTGATCACCACACAGTAGTGTGTCCATTGCCTAGGAAGTGAGGACATGAATTTCCTTACAATGTATCTGTTTTCAAGAGGAACTCTTCCATCCATAAGGGTATCCACTATCTCAACATACCTAAAGTATTGCTGAGTCATGGTTTCACCTGTTTTGAAGGTGAAGTTTTCAAACTGCTGCTTCGGGAGATCCTTCTTGTTCACCTTGGCTTCAGAGGAGCCTTCATACATCAGTTTTAGTGCATCCCACAGCTGTTTAGCTGTTTTGCACTTCTTGAAACCTCTGTACACAGAGTTTGGAAGGGCAGTTTGAAGAGCAGTCATGGCTTTTCTATCAATCTCTACTCTCTTCCTATCTTCATCAGAGTAGTTAGCCACATCTTTGGGGATCATACCAGCAATAGTAGCAGAAGGAGTGCTGGGTATGAAAGGTCCATTTCAATAGATTCCCACATTCTTGAGTCTGGAGACCTGATGAAACCTTCCATTCTCATACACCTGGTATCAAAGTCATCAAGAGTGATCAGTGGGGACTTGTTCATGGTTCCAGTCTCCATATCAGTCTTTGAAATGGATGCCATTTTGAAAGTTTAGTATTTGTGTGTGTGAGGGATCTTAAGATGGTGAGATCTTATATCAACAGCCTGAAATGCTCTGATACCAATTGCAAGACCGGTTAAGGGCTTAATAATTACAACACAACAACACAAAGA
Source organism: Flaveria ramosissima (assembly GCA_025215565.1). Classification (NCBI taxonomy): domain Eukaryota; kingdom Viridiplantae; phylum Streptophyta; class Magnoliopsida; order Asterales; family Asteraceae; genus Flaveria; species Flaveria ramosissima. The sequence goes on from CM046037.1 coordinate 58,079,827, forward strand.
GGAGATTAACCAAACTTGATCAAACAGTAAACTGGATTAACCACAATGATGATACAAAGAACACAAGTAATGATAAAGAGACAGAAAAAGAGATTTGGGTTTCAAGGATGCAGTATATTGTTTTCTCAAGTTCTATTACAAGTGTTTCAAAGCATAAAGAAAGATACTAGATCATGGAATACTTATACTTCAACCTACAGCCGGCTATACTTTGAAAGCCAGCTGGATACAATTGACTAGACAGAAACAAAATCAATTGTAGAATCAAAAGGCTTATCTGCCTTTTGACCTTATGACTATGACATGCCATAGCTCACATCCTTATCTATTACAAAAAGGATAAAGTACATAAAGTAGAAGGTTATAGACTTAAGACCTCAATGTACAGTTTCCAAAAGCATGGACATTTTCACCAACTCATGAAAGATGGTGACTTTACAGAGATGCAGCGGAAAGGTGTCCAGCTTTATGGAACAGTACATCAGATAAAGCATGTTACTAAAAGTCATCGGAAGAAATCTGTCTTCATAGGATGAAGCTTTGGAAGACTCTGTCTCTGAGGCTTCGGAAGACTTCATATTTGGTTTCGGAAGATATTGGTCTTGGCTTCGGAAGATTTTACACTTAAAATATTTCTAGTGCATGGTGTAAAACTTCCGAAGCAATTCTACTTCAGTTCTTTTTGTTGAAATAACATTCCTGAGTTGAATGGTTATTTTTGTCACAAATAATATAGTGTTTGTTGAAGTAGCAGTCAGATGTCATGTGATTGTTCATATTGCAAATAGAACAATAACTACTGAAGTAACAATCTTCAGTATTGTGATTTTTCATATCACACCATTTGTAATACATCTCCTCTTATTCTTTGTCAGAATCAGTTTCTTTCTTCTTCTTTGTCAACTACTGAGGCTTTGCATCCTTTTCCATTTTTGAAGTTGATTTATCTTCTTTCAGCTTTTGAGGCTTTGATTTGATTGTTGCTGACTTTGCCTTCTGTAGATCATCTACTGAATCAACAGATTTGTTTTTCCTCAGATCTTCTACTGAAGAAGGTTTCTTCTTCCGCTGAAGATCAGCTGATTGCTTCTTCTTTCCTTTATCTACTGAAACTGTGTGTACTTCCTAAGTAGATACACACTTTTTAGTTTCTTCATTTGAAGATTTTTGTTGCTGATGAAGTTCATGAAGACCTTCATTTAGCTGAGCTATTCTCTTGTAGATAGTCTTCAGCATGTTTCTTTGTTTTGGAGGATATGACAACTTTGTTTCTTCAAGAACTTTGGGAATGAATGGTTCTTGAAGGACTTTTGGAATGTTTGTTTCAGGAACAACATTCTTACCAATATTCAGAAGATCATCATCATGTTCATTAGAATCATCCAAGTCATCACACTCATCAAAGTCAAATTCTGAGTCATTTTGATTAATATTTTCTGATTCAGATGACTCAGTTTCATTCACCTCAGTTTTATTATGAAAAAATTGTTGATTAGATTTTGTTTCAAACTTGGTTCTTGGCACAAAATGATTTGACAAGTTATTTGTCATTGATTCAGGTAAAGGTGTGTAATTATTGTTTATAGGAGGTGCCACAACATTATATCCCAACCCAGACCTATTCTTTGATTCAATGTGAGAATTTAATAATTTCTCATATTGCTGAGATGAAAGTTGAAACTTCTGAAGTTTCACTTCAGTTGATGCATGATCAGCCATGGATTTAGTTAAGGAAGTAGTCAGATGCTCAACTTGTGCTTTTAGACTGTAATTTTCTGAAAGAAGTTTATCTAAATCCTTTTGTAAAGAGTTAATTTTGATTTGATATAATTTATGTTCTCTTACATGAGATTCATTCAAAATCATTGTTGTTTTAACTTTATCAGCCAGTTGTTGAGCATGGACTCTATATCTTTCAACTTCCTCAACACATATTGATGAACATAACCTTTCTCTTACCTCTCAAGCCATTGGTGGAACTTTGTTTTCCATGTGAGCCATTAAAGCTTGATTTTCTTCCAAGACTTCCTTCTCATACATACTCCAGTCACAGGTTCCATCTTGAAGTATGATCAGCCCAGTTTCTTTAGAGTTACTTGTTCCTGCTGATGCATTTGTGGCTGGTGGGGATGAGTTGGTAATTTGTTATTGTCTAAGAGATCTTTGAGATGATGATGGTTGGTTGGACTAATGTTGCTGATGTTGTGTCATATCAGGATTTGATTGTTGATTGCATTCTCTAGAAAAGTGTCCATAGAGATTGCACTTGAAGCATCTTACCTTTGACTTATCAACACCAATCTTTGATGATTTACTTGCAGCAGCCAAATTTTTATTTCTTTTGAGATATTGTTTGGCTCTATAAGCAACCATTGCCATTTGCCATTGTAGATCCATCTTCCAAGTCTTGCTGGCAAATGTTGGCAGACGTTAATAAGCTTCCCAGATAAGCTTGAAAACTTGAACTGAAGGCTGCAAAAGCTTCTTTTTGTTCTTCATAGTCCAGAATAACAATGATGGGCTCTGTTTGGTTGTTATTTGATGAAGATTTTGCTGATGATTTATCTCTTCGATGATCTGTTTTTCCTTTATCTTTTCTTGACTTACTTTGAGAAGATTTCTTTGAAGGCTTTGATGCATAGAAACTTACTTCCTCTTCATCTTCGCTCAAAGTACAAGAGTTATCACTATCATTGTGGGAGATAAAGGCACTTCCAGTACTTTTTGTTTCTTTAAAGTGATAAGGTGAGACATGAGTTCTCACACTCTTGTTTCTTGATTTTTCATCCATTTCAAGAGCCTCAACTTTAGCTACCAATGTATCTAACCAGTTGCTTTGAGGTCAATGGTGTTTTTGAAAATGGGCACAGTGTGCTTCCAACTTTCTGGCAAAGTATGGAGCATCTTCTTGTTTAATTCTTCATTTGTGTATTTCAACTCCAAAATATTCATCTCTGTTACAAGTTCCATAAATCTATGGAATTGTTGAGGAATTGATTCACCCTCAATATGATGAAAGGTTTCATATTGTGAACGAATGGTGTCCTTCCTAATGCTTCTGATTTCATCACTCCCTTCACAGAGTGTATGAAGAATCTTCCACAAGGAATTTGTTGATTTGTAATTCTCACATCTGATTAATATTTCTTCAGGTAAAGCCATACTAAGTAAGTTGTATGCCTTAATATTGACTTTAACATTCTTAACATCATCAGGTGACGGATTTTTTGTACTTATGGGTTGATTATTGTCATTATAATCCGGCCCAAAAGTGGGTGGAATATAAGGACCTTCAGTTATTGACACCCATAAGTCAGAATCTGTATAATTCACATGATTTCTGAACTTGATTTCCCAGGATTTAAAATCTGCTTTTGTTTCTAACTTTGGAGGTTGGTATGATGATCCAACAAAGTTACTCATGTTTTGATTTGTTGAATCAAAAGTTTGTTATTGTATATGTTCAAATAAATTTGAACAATTTATGAATGTCAATCAATAACCAAGATCTACTATTCAACTTATTTGAATATTGACCCAAGTTAATCAAGCAATGTAACAGTACTTGCTGAAGGACAATTAATTGTTTTAAAAAAATCACACAAAAACGATTTGCTTAAACACAATAGATCTAATCAGCAAAAACTGCCAAATCTAGTGAAGCAAGCAAACAATTAAACACTATTAACACTGATAGATCAATCGATCTAAATCAATGAGCACCGGGCTCTGATACCAGCTGTGAATCCAAGGATCGCAATCAGGAATTATCGATGTTAATAGGAAATCAAGTTAATGTTTGCGGAATCAACATTAACCTTGTTTACTTGTTTTAATAATTAGATATCAAATTCAATGATTAATGATTATGACGAACACAACGAGAAGAACGCAGTTAATAAGCAAAACTTTGCTAGAGAGTGTAAGGCACCTAAAACAAATGGTGGCCAAGCACAAACCAAACCAAACTACACTGAGAAAGCCCCTCAGAATGAGAAGCCAAAGCAACAAGCTGTTGTTGCTGTTGAAGAAGGAGGCTTTGACTGGAGCTTTCAGGTGGAAGATGCTACTCCAAACCAAGCACTAATGGCAGATCATGATGAAGCCAAGGTATTGGAACATCTTTGTACTCCTGAATGCATTGCTAAAGTTAATAGATACAGGTCCTATAACTTGGAGAAGAGATCTGATCTTGAGTCCTTAAACATTTTAAAATCTGATTTTAGAAAGGCTGAAAATGAATATAAATTAAAGATAGAGGACTTAGAGAAAACCATTTCAGTTCTAAAACATGAGCATACAGATTTTAGAACTCAAATCAAAGATCTCATAACCAAGCTGACTGAGTGCCAGGCTGAGCTTGTGATCAGCAAAGCCAGGGTAGAAAAGACTGTTCTTGAAGAATAGACCTTGAAGAACATGATATCCTCATCCTTGCACAACAAGGTGTGTTATCAAAATAGACAGGGACTGGGATCCAATGAGATAGATCCTCCACACACAATCTTGTCTGTAAGATCTCCTAGGTGTGGAGCTTGTGAAGATGAGCTTCCTCTCATAGATCCTATGACTGAAGAGGATGAAGAGGAGATAGTGAAGATTTCCTCTGAGAAGAGTGAAGAGGAGGAATCTAAGAAGGGCCACTATCCTTCTGAGGAGAAGAAGATTACTGTGATGACCAAGTCAATGAGAAAGAACTTGATCAGGAAGAGCAAAAGAAAAGCAAGGAAGGCTCAAGAGATCAAGGCTACTTTTGACTCTAAGCAGAAAAAAGTTTTTATCTCTACAGGGTTTGAAGTAGTAAAGACTGAAGGCATCAACCAAAACTCTTTAGCTAAGAGTTCTAGTTCTTTTTCAAATCATCTCAGTACCAAGAAGAAGACTGATCTGCTATAAGAACTGTCTCAGCATCTGCAAAGATGAAGGTGGAGAAGGGATGTGACCAAAGTCAGTCTTGTTCTCATAAGAAGACTCTTGTGAAGAAGAAAATGTTGTGTGTCATGTGTGAAAGTACCTCTCACATTGCTAAGGATTGTCCATACAATCCTAAAAGTACTGTCGATATGACCAAGACAAAGACTTCAAAGAGTTCCAAGAAGATTCAAGCTTCGAAAGGAAAGTTTGTTTCCTTCGGAAGCTCCAAATCTAAGAAGAAGGCAAATGGAAAATTACCTTCGGAAGAGAAGTTGGTCTCGGAAGAAAGGAATTCTTCCGAAGCACTAAAGTCTGCTGTAGTGACTGCAGAATCTTCCGAAGGTTCTGTCATAAAAACTTCCGAAGTCCCAAAACCTTCCGAAGTTTTGAACGTCAAGTCAAAGACTCCAAAGGTGGTGTGGAAGTCTAAGAAAGACCAAGTGACTGAAATTTCTCCATCAACAACAGCTCAAGATCCTCCTAGCACAACCATAGGATCTATTACTATTGCATTACCTTCTATTATACTTTGTGAGCCCAAGACAAATAAGGCTTGGGTTTCCAAATGTAACTAATCATTCTCTTTGTGCAGGAACAGCTCAAGACAAACAAGAATGTCTGGATCATTGATAGTGGCTGTTCCAGGCACATGACAGGCAATAGGTCACTACTCCATAGCTTTGAAAGGATTGATGGAGGACCAGTTGCTTTTGGATGAGATGAAGGTGGTTACATATCTAGAAGGGGCAAGGTCACAAATGGTAAGCTTAGCATTGAAAAGGTAAACTTTGTCAAGGAGCTTGAGTACAATCTTCTGAGTGTATCCTAATTTTGTGATCAGAGTCATAACATGCTCTTTACTGAGCATGAGTGCATTGTTCACAAGCCTGGAGTGGTCATTCCTCATGAGCACATCCTGCTGAGAGCCCCCAGGAAAGGGAACATGTACAAGATGGACTTGCAAGAAACATCTCCCTCTAGAGAAGTTTCATGCTTTCTGTCTAAAGCCAATAGTGATGAGTCTTTCTGTGGCATAAAAGAATGTGCCATGTAAACTTTAAGAACATGAATAATCTAATTAAACATGATTTGGTAACTGGAATGCCAAAGAAAGGGTTTACAAGTGATGATCACTGTGTTGCATGCCTGAAAGGGAAGCAATATAAGGTATCTCACAAGCCTAAGGAAAGGAACTCCATCACTACTCCCCTACACTTATTACATATGGATCTCTTTGGCCCCACCAGTGTAATTAGTCTAGGAAGGACCTCTTATTGTTTGGTGATCACAAATGATTTTACTAGATTCACTTGGGTTTTCTTTCTAAGAACTAAGGATGAGACCCTCGAGATTCCGAAGAATTTCATCTTAAAAATTGAGAATCAAAGTGATCACAAGGTCAAAACCATAAGATGTGATCAAGGGACTAAATTCAAGAACCAAACCCTTGATACATTTTGTGATGAAAAAGGTATTACAAGACAATATAGTGCTCCCAGGACTCCTCAGCAAAATGGTATTGCTGAGAGGAGAAACAGGAAACTAATTGAACCTGCAAGAACTATGTTGTCTGACTCTAAACTGCCCATCACCTTCTGGGCAGAGGCAGTAAACACTGCTTGCTATATGCAAAAAAGAGTTTTAGTAGTTAAGACACATGGTAAGACTCCTTATGAACTTTGGCACAAGAAAAAACCTTTCATTGGCTTTCTCAGGTCATTTGGATATCCTTGCACCATCTTGAATACCAAATATCAAATTGCCAAATTTGCTGAGAAATCAGATGATGGACATTTCATTGGATACTCTTCTCAGGCTAAGACTTATAGAGTATACAATCTCAGAACTAGAATTGTTGAGGAGTCAGCCAATGTGGCTTTCAATGAACACACACCTTGTGTGTCTGGTTCTGGCCCTAATTGGCTATTTGATCTTGATTTAGTTACCAACTGTTTTAACAAATCTTGTGAGAATGTTTCAGGATCTGAAGAAAATTTAAATACAGGTGATCCTGATCCAAGATTTGAGCTAAGAAGACCCTCAACTCATACATCTTCAGCTCCAGTTGGAACTACTTCAGCAAATGAGGTTTCTATCAGCACTACAATGACAAACTCAGCTGATACATCTGAGGTGCCTTCAAATTCCAGCTCAGAGGCTCCACAACCAGATAAAGATACCTCAATTATAGAAGACAACAATGGTGATGGTGAAAGTGATCAAGAATTCCTTGATGCTAATAACCACACCATAGATGACAACATCAATGATGTCACACACTCATTAGATCAAGTCAATCTTGATAAGTGTGGTGATATGGAGGGTGAGAGGGTGAATCATCTATGCCAGATCTAAATTTCTCAAATTTAGATCTTTCTCAGCAACTTGCTGTGATCCTTTAGCTAAGGATCCACAAGTCTCACCCCAGCACAAACATCATTGGAGATGTTGTCACAGGGGTAAGAATAAGAGGACAAACCCATGAAGCAGATGTTTGTTTTCACTCTTGTTTCTTATCCCAGATAGAGCCAAAGAAAGATGATGAGGCTCTAAAGGATGGAAGTTAGGTTGAAGCTATGCAACAAGAGTTGCTTCAATTCAAAAGACAAAAAGTTTGGAACCTATGTCCTCTATCATATGGGAAGACTACCATTGGAACTAAATGGGTGTTTAGGAATAAGAAGGATGATAAAGGCATTATCACCAAGAACAAAGGTAGACTAGTTGTTCAAGGATACACTCAAGAAGAAGGGATTAACTACACTGATGTTTTGGCTCCAGTAGCAAGACTAGAAGCTGTTAGGATATTCCTGGCATTTGCTGCATCCAAGAACTTCAAGGTCTTTCAGCTTGATGTGAAGTGTTCTTTTCTGTATGGAGTGATTGATGAAGAGGTGTATGTCAAACAACCACCTGGTTTTGTAGACCCTGATCATCCTGATTATGTCTGCAAGCTTGACAAAGCTCTTTATGGGTTGCATCAGGCACCCAGGAAATGGTATGAGACATTGTCTGAGTATCTTTGCAAACATGGATACAAGAGAGGTACTATAGATGGAACTCTCGTCACAAAAGGACAGGGAAATGACATATTGCTAGTTCAAGTGTATGTGGATGACATCATCTTTGGTTCAACTAATCCAAAGCTCTGCAAAGACTTTGAGAAGATGATGAAAGACAGATTTGAGATGAGTGCAATGAGAGAACTCAATTTCTTTCTGGGAATTCAAGTGAAGCAAGTTGAAGATGGTATCTTAATAAGTCAGTCAAAGTATGTTATGGACATACTCAAGAGGTTCAACATGACTGATTCTAAGATTGCTAAGACACCCATAGCCAGAAACCACTCCCTTGGACCTGATCTTGAGGGGGAGTGTGTAGATGAATATTTATACAGGGCTATGATTGGGTCCTTTATGTATCTTACTGCTGGCAGGCCTGATATCATGTTTGCTACATGTATTTGTGCAAGATATCAAGACAACCCTAAGATGTCTCACCTCATCACTATCAAGAGGATTCTAAGATACCTCAAAGGTGCTTCAACACTTGGTTTATGGTATCCAAAGAATCCTGACTTCAATCTGTATGCTTATACAGATAGTAATTATGGTGGTTGCAATATGACTGCAAAGTCTACATCTGGGGGATGTCAATTTCTTGGTGGAAGGGTTGTCTCATGGCAATGCAAGAAACAATCCTGTGTGTCTGCATCAATTGCTGAGGCTGAATACATTGTTGCTGCAAGTTGCTGTGCTCAAGTGCTTTGGATTCAAAATCAGATGCTGGACTATGGATTTAACTTCAAGGAGACTCCCATTCATATAGACAACAATAGTGTTATCTCTATCACTGAGAACCCTGTGTAGCACTCAAGGACCAAACACATCAATATCAGGTATCATTTAATAAGAGATAACTATGAAAAGGGATTAAATAAACTAGTCAAAGTTCATACAGATGGACAATATGCTGATCTATTTACAAAACCTTTTGATGAACAGAGATTTAAATATTTAATATCAGCTATTGGGATGATTAACTTTGAGTAGATTTTTCTTAAAAACTAATTCTACTTATTTCTTAAAACATGTGTGTCCTAAGTTGTCTAGTTCATCACTTTCATAAGCTCATGTTTTTCTTTGGATAAAAAAAGCATCTTTGAAGATTTTCCTTATATTCTTGAAAATTTTCTGATCCTTCGGAAGATATATTTTTATCTTCGGAAGAAAATCATGTCTTCAAAATAAATAATTGTCTAAGAAATTATACCTTCGGAAGATGTTTCAATCTATCTTCCCAAGCTTAAATACTTGTCTCAGACACTTATTTGTTTTCAAGGACTTTTTTTTTCCGAAGCAAAATTAACTCTTGGAAGCTTTGTTGTTTTACATACAAAGCATTCAAGTTTTTATTTCTCTTCCGAAGCAAAATTTTCAAGATTCTCAAGCAATTCTTCCGAAGTCATTTTAGCTTCGAAAGCTGGTTCATTAAAACTTCCGAAGATAATTTACCTTCCGAAGCTTTTCGAATTCCAAGAAAACTCCTTTTTGAGCAAAAGTAAACTACTTTTTCAGAGGTGGGACCGACATTCGGATTTCAAAGTTTATCCTCTTTCATTAACTTTGGTTCAAATCCTTTTCACATAAATACCCAACGGTTCCTCCTCTCCCTCACTATCTTCTTCAATTCTACTATTCCTCAAACCTAATTCGCAAACTGCGTTTGCTTTTCATCTTTCTTCATCCATAAGCTTCTCAAATGGCCAACCTTAACAGCAGAAACAACCCAGATTTCTCCATTCAACTTCACAGGCAACACAACCAGGTTGCTCTGTTAAGCTCTGAGAAAGATAATAGTTTCTCAGAGATTTGCCGTTTCTTAGCTTTATCAAATTATTTCACCTCGCTAACCATTGATCCTACTCTCTATGAGGATCATCTGCTTGAATTTTGGAACACCTGCCACGAGGTCATCATGGATGGGGAGAAGGTACTGTCTGCCACAGTGCAAGGGAGGACAATCTTCATCACTCCGGCCATCATCAACACTCACTTGCAGCTAGATGATGAAGAAGGTGAGTTGTCCTTCCCAAAGAAAGCTGTCAATCATTCCTTTGACCAGATGGGCTACGAGGGAGATTTCTCTGTAAAGACCTTCAGGAAAGGGAAGGTCTCATCCCAGTGAAAATACCTACTCCATGTGGTTATCCACAGCTTGTCAAACAAGCATGGAGGGTGGGACTAGATTCCTGAGGTTCTCTCCTTCATAGTGCATAGAATGGTTCAAGGGGTCAAGTTCAGGTACTCTCAATTTGTCTATACAAATTTGCTTGCTAACTTGGACTCCTTAGAGTATTATATGTTTCCTAGATATGTTCAACACATTCTCAACTGTGAACTGGGCTCACAGTTGAGGGAAACAGATAATTTTCTTAAATTGGGACAAATGAAGCCCGACATCTTTAAAATCATGAAGAAGCCAACTGTAGGCTTCTCAGTGGTAGAAACAACGCTTGTCCCAAAATGTTAGAACTCATTGCTCAAGGTGACAACCTACCAAACAAAATCCAAACGAACCCCTGCTCACGCTCTTGAGTCTGTGCAGGTCCCCATATATTCACCAATATAGGAGGAAGTGGACACTAGAGCTCCCACTTCCCCTGAGGAGCAAACCACTCCCATCTATTCCACAATCAGGGCTAAGGTTCCTCATGTTCACCCTGATGAGCTCACAAGCCCAACTGCCTTAAGCCTTCACTCTGAGTCTCAACACTCAAGTGAACAACCTTCAGGGGACAGTTACCATCCCCAGCCTTTGGATCTAAATCAACCCATTACCAACCTTTCATTCTATACTGATGAAGACTTAGGTTTCATTGAGTACCATGAGTCTCTTCTCTTCCCCTACTCAAAGAGAGATGAGTACTCCTGAGTCTCCTCAGTCTAGCCCACATCAGTCACCCATAACTGAGGTGGATACTTCTGAACCTGTTCAAGATATCCATATGGAAGAGGCTCTTACTTTTTCATGTGATTACATTATTAAGACCTCAACCATGGCAACTCAACCCAATGACATCTCAACTGAGAATGTCAATGAGCAGAGGAAATCCAGCAGCCAGGAACCTGAAGTTGGTAGTGAGAGAGAGGACTTTGGTCCAATCGTCTCATCCCCCAATGATTCTTCTGATGAAGAAGAGGGGAATCTGAGACTAAAGGTGCAAAAACTATCAAAAACATGCTCTTATTTAGTCTCTAAGGTTAGTCACCTTGAATCTCAGGTGACTACCCTTCACAACAGGGTCAATGATCAGCAACTTGAGATATCTTATCTCAAGGAAAAACTAGCTGGGAGACCTTTAAGAAAAGTTCAACCAGGAACACAAGAACCTGTGAATGTGGTTGACCTAACCTCTAGCTCACCTATGCAAGAGGGTGTTGCTACCAAAAAGGGGGAGAAAGTCATTACAGACACAGAACCTTGGAGTTCTTCAAAGAGTATGGACATTGAGGACTCACCATCCTCACTTGCAATTGTGCATACTCAGCAACTTCCTCAAGTTCACATTAATATGGACTCTATAGACTCTATCATCAGGAGTCTCTTTGAGGAAGGTATACCAAGGGCTATGTCATCCCCACCTCAAGGAACTTCAAACTACATCATTGGGTGGAGGTATGATGCTGATAGAAGAGCCCTCATTCTTCACAGAGTTCAAGGGCAACAAGAAGTATTTGATTTTCAAACCTTGAACTACTATGAAGGTCTTGATTTGGTTAACATGCCACTTGTCAATCCAAGCAAATCAAGACAAGCTGACAAGTTGGCACTCAGAATTCAAGACAGAATTACTGAAGAGTTCAGCCTAAGAAGGAGACAAAGGCAATCAGGTAATGTCATTGGTCAGCTGGATGCTGAGGCAGACCCTGAGATTAGCTTGAAAGGGAAAACCTTGGCTGAAGGCCCAGTGATAGAGCCTGAGAGCCCTGTCACACCAATAATCGCTTCATAAATTCATTCCCTCGGTGAAACACCTGCTGGTGAAGGTGTCTGACAACCTTTCTCTGGCCAGAGCATGGATGCTACACCAAGCAATGAAGGCCAAACCTCTATCCACCCTGAGTCACAAAGGTCTGTGGGTGACAAAGGGAAAATGATTTTGACTCCTGAGGAAATTGAGGAGGAGGAGAGAGAGAGGAAGAGGAAGCTAAGGGGAGAAAGTTCCTCTGGGTCTTCAAGTTATATGCAAGCTGCAATCAGGGTTGCCCCCAGACCAAACACTCAAGATGATGAGTTGAGGGCAACCATAATTACTTACCTGCACACCAGGAACTATGACATAGATGAGATTATATCTCTCCCCTTAGAGCAACTAAATGAACTGGCTGACATGGAAGTGTCAAGAGAGATGAAAGAAAAAGAGGATGCAAGGTTACTTCTTCAATTCAAAGAGGAGAAGAGACAGAAAAGACTATACAAGCATGCTCCTACTCTCTCTCAAGTTCAAGAAAGCCCTGTGCAAGAGACTATGGCATCTACACAAGAACCTCAGGTAGACAAAGAAATAGACAGACAAAACATGATCAACTACCTGAGTGCCACATGTCTCTACCAGGCATCTGCACTTCTTCCCTTGTCCTTTAAGTATATTGAGTATGAGTATCTCAAATAGCTTGAACTTCAAGTGCTCAAAGAACAAAAAGATACAAAGAGAAAGATGAGGGAAGCGGCCGCAAAGTCAAGAGCCATCATCCAAAAGAGTATGAAGAAGTCTGCTGACAGACAAAGGATGATGAGCTTCTTGAAGCTGTATGGATTCTCCGAAAGGAGACTTGGCCCTATGTCTCTATCCACAATGGATGAGCATATCAGGGTAATCAAGCAGAAGATCAAGAGTGGAGAGCTGATTGACTTATACTCTCCTCCAAGTCAAATCTCACCTGAAGTGGAGGTTAAGGTTGAACAACCTGAGACAACACAACCCGGACCTCCTGCTGAGCCTCAGCAGGCTTCATCTTCTGATCCACAGCAGGGTCAAACTTCCTCTCCTTCTGAACCTGTGAGGGAGGAACACCCAACTGAGAAAGACAAGGATGATCAACAAGGTGCTGCAGACCAGTCATCTCAGTTAAAGTCTTCTAAGAGGAAGAAGAGGATGGCTTTTAAACCAAAGTCTAAGAACAAGAAGACTGAATCATCTACCTCTACACCTCAGGCTGAGTCAGATCAACCTGAGGAAGTGCATAAAGAGGCAGCCCAATCAACTCCAATTCAAGTGGCTCCTCTTGCAGCTAAGACACCCATCTTATCCTGGACCTTCTCTACTAATCCAGAAAGATGGCATGTGATCAGAGATCAAGGTGTTGAGAATGTCTATACATGGCAAGACATAATCAACTTACCTCTGGATGATCTCTTTGAGATGAGAAGATACTATGAGAGTCTGAATGATCCCGACCATCTAATGAAGAAGGGTATGGTCATCATTGTGCTGAAGACTACAAACATCTGAAGATCTTGTAAATGTTTTGGCAGCATCAGCCTAGGGGGAGTTTGTAAGGATACCTATAAGTCTTATGCAGCCAAAACATCCAAAGTCTCTCTGCAAGCATTCACTAAAGAACTGAAGTAGAAATTCTTCGAAAGTTTTACACCATGCACTAGAAATATTCTAAGTGTAAAATCTTCCGAGGCCAAGACCAATATCTTCCGACGCCAAAAGTGAAGTCTTCCAAAGTTTCAAAGACAAAGTCTTCTGAAGCCAATTAGTGAAGACAGATTTCTTCCGAAGACTTTTAGAGATATGCCTTTATCTGATGTACTTTACCATAAAGCTGGACAACCTTTCTGCTGCAACTCTGTAAAGTCACCAACTTACATGAGTTGGCGAAAGGTCCATGCTTTTGGTAACTGTACATTGAGGTCTTGAGTCCATGCTTTCTACTTTATGTACTTTTATCCTTTTTGTAATATATTAGGATGTGAGCTATGGCATATCATAGTCACAAGTCAAAAGGCAGATATGCCTTTTGTATCTACAATTGATTTTGTTTGTGTCTAGTCAATTGTATCCAGCTGGCTTTCAAAGTATAGCCGGCTGTAGGTTGTAGTATAAGTATTCCTTGTTCTTGTATCTTTCTTTATGCTTTGTAACACTTGTAATAGAACTTGAGAAAGCAATATACTGCATCCTTGAAACCCAATCTCTTTTGTTCTCTTGTTCTGTCTCTTACTCATTACTTGTGTTCTTAGTATCATTCTTGTGGTTAATCTAGTTTACTGTTTGATTAAAGTTTGGTTAATCTCCTCTTTGTGTTGTTGTGTTGTAAGTGACCACCCTTCACCGCTCCCGCAGGTTGTAACCGGTGTTTAAACACAATTAATATGTGCATTCAAGTTCGAAACATGTAAACGAAACGCTCTGGAACGGTTTGGGGTCGAATCGGGCCGGAGGGTGGCCGGAGTCCTGGCCGGAAATATGGGGGTGAAGGGGATTTGGTTTGGTTTTTTTTGCAATTTTACACAAATGGTCGCTGGAGTTTGATTTTTATTATTTTATGCTTAAAACTTTCATTTGAAGTTTCAAATTTGACTTAAAAGCTTCCCTCGCTAAATTAAACTTTAAGCTCCAACTATTTTTCTAACTTATCAATTGTTTAATTTTTTATAAATGGTTGATTTTTATTATTATTATTTTTATTCTATTTTTAGTATTCTTTTTGTTTTTATATTATGATTTAAATGAAAAATTTATCATAATAAGCAAATGTTATAATTACTTGTATTATTACAATTATTAGTATTATTATTATGATTATTATTATTATTATTATTATTATTATTATTATTATTATTATTATTATTATTATTATTATTAAGCACAACAATTTATTAACTTGTAATTCAACAAAAAAATCAAACATAAAAGGACCACATAATTACATAAATGGCATAAAAGGTCCTTACAAAAATGTAATGGGGTTAACTTTCTATTTAACGAAAATATGAAATGTTACAAAACCTTTTGCAGAGAGACCAACACCGATCCTGCATTTTACCTTTGACGATTAACCAAAAGCTTGAACTTTATATTCATCAACGGTTTCAATATTTAACTTTCTTCACATCTTGTAACTTGCAACAATTACAATACGTGAAAGATCCCGCATTGATGCCGACATAAGGTGGCGTCAGCTGATTATGCTGGTGGTTGTGAGGTTGCGGCCTTGAGGTCCCTTGAGGTGGGGATAGCTTTTAGGATTTGAAAAAAGAGGATCTGGGTTTATCCCTAACCCCTTATTGATACTTAATCTAGTTTCACTTTAAACCATCTAAATAACATTTAGGTCCCCGGTTAATTAACACTTAACAACCTTTGATAGTTAACATTTAATTATCAATAACCCTTGTGGTTTATTAGTTACCATTTAACTAAGTAAATAGGTACTTGCATAAAAGGTCCCTGTAGTTTTACTATACTGCATATTTGGTCCCTAAAATTTTAATATTGTAAATTTTGTCCAAACTTTTATTGTGTCTTTTGCACATTAGTCCTCAACGTTAATTCCTGTTAGTTTTTAACAGGAAAGTCATCTCGTGTGCCAATCATGTGAGGGTAACTATGCCTTCTCTTATTTTAAGCCCTTATAAAAAAGTTTGTCAAATTAATCTTTATAGACTCACATCGCCTTCATGAACATCTAGACTTCACCATGTCACCATCTTCCCTCCTAATGTATGTTAAAAGTTTATGCTTTTAATGTTTTAATTAATGTCTTTTGATGGTTCCACATACTTAAAATAATAGGCTTTTGACTGAATGGAAACTACTGATTTTAAACTGATTATAATAAAATGCGTCGAATGGGTGAAACTGGTTAAAACTACATGATTCAATCAAGTTAAACTTACCCCACATTTTTTTCCTTTTCAAAAGATGCAATCTTTTTGAACTTTTGGGTTTTGCTAAGAATTTTTTAAAGATTAAAGATGGGGTTGTTGCAACAAATTAACTTTTACCTAATTCACAAAGTCACTAATATAATGAAGGCATAAAATAGATAGGTATGTACATATCCAAATGTTGAAGTTGCAAATTGTCATAATTCACATACTATTATAAACTTATCCGGGTTGTAATATTGACAAAAAAACTACATTTAAATACATGAATAGGAGAAACAAATTCCATTACAATTCATACCAAAACAAGCTGAAACAAATAAACTTTATTAAAATGATCCAAAATCTGAATACACTTTTCAAGAACTATAACTGCATTATAAAATAGGAGTAATATCTAATATTTTGTTACAAACACAAGGCCTAATACTACGAGGAAGCAAGATATCATAATGTTCTTCAGGAGATTTCATGATTTTAGATGTTTTATTTCAACTTTAAGTTTGTTTTTTTGTCTTGTAACAGGCTAGGGATGATCGCCGATCTCCCAGTATCGTAAGTGTAAAGTAGAATCAAATTAATATTGTAGGTCTATTCATATTTAGGGACACATCTAAAATTAGCTAGGTTTGTTTCGTCCACAAGGTCTGAGCATTGACAACCTTAGCACACTTGCATACCACCATGGAATATCGGTGAACAACGAGTGATGAAGAAGGTCAATTTATCGCCTTTTTTGTTAATTAGGACAACCTAAGAAGTATTCATCGTTTCATCCAATTGTCGTAGTCATATATTATCTTTTATATAATTAAATAAAAGAGGAAATGTAATAAAATCATAATGACCCTTGACTTAACCGTCAAAGCAAATAGATTTAATGCTAGGGACTAAATTTGCAACAGACATGCAAAAGTTTGGATTAACATTGTAGTTTTATTCTTTAGGGACTAAACAAGCAATCTGATCAAACCCACAACGACTATTTATGCAACTTTATCTTAATACACCATATAAGTTTTTAATAATTAAACTATTTGTCACACCCCAACCTTGACGGCGGAAACATCAAGATGTGAGAGTTAAGATCGTTCACAACCACATAACGCTATTATTAAATCCAAATATATTAATCATAAGTTTCAACGGTAACATTACAATCACAAGTTTCAAATAAAGAAAAATAACATAACATAAGATGTAATAAGCCAATTTATTTCATTTATTTAACTAGGTCCATTCCTCGATATGAAAGCACTTCAAGATGTCAATCAAACTTGAGCATTTCCTGAAACATGTTAAAAATAAAAGGTCAACATAATGTTGGTGAGATTTCCAAAGTTTTCAATACATAAGTATATAAAAGATGGCAATTCATGTTATAGGTTAGAGAACAAAGTAACTAGGGATGTAAGACAGAATGCACAATCAAACCGTGACAGATTTTTACAAGTCTCAAACGTTTACAAGTATATACGATTAGCTAAGTGTACTTGGATTAACCAAGCAGGCTTGTCAGGCCCATAGATCTATGACGGCGTCAGGCTAGCAATAGTTAATGATTGTACATATATTCGACATTACAAGGTAGCTACAAAGATCAACTAACCTCAACATACAAGTGAATTGCCATAAGTTTACAAG
Organism: Flaveria ramosissima; assembly: GCA_025215565.1. Classification (NCBI taxonomy): domain Eukaryota; kingdom Viridiplantae; phylum Streptophyta; class Magnoliopsida; order Asterales; family Asteraceae; genus Flaveria; species Flaveria ramosissima. Next base: position 58,097,290 of record CM046037.1, read on the forward strand.
AATCAAACATTTTACAAATGCAACAGTTATAAGGTAACATGTTTCACCCTAAAGTGTGAAAATATTAAAAAGGGGTATAGAAATACTCACTTGGCAAATAAATATATATAATGAGGATTAATAAGAATAAAAGACGTCGTTCCAACGTAATCTTTCACAAGGTACCTAAGAATATATACATTATAAGCTTAAGTTTACTAATGAGTTTAACGATTCAACGAGAGCAAGGGCTTCAATTGATTTTTGGGGGTTTCCACAACTAAATTAAATAAAATGATATATTTGATTATGTTTTGCTTTAATGAAAATATAATATTCGAGCATTTTATTATAAAGCAATGAGGAAAATCATGGGTAATAAAGTTTAATAATCTTTTATAAATTTTCTTTTAAAATACTTATGATTTAAACAATAGCATATAGATATTGTTCGAACCAATAATAATTTCACGTTTTAAACCATTATTTGAAGTCTACTTTATACATAGTAATAAATATATAAATATAAAAATAAATAAATAAAGTACATATAACCCTTGTTTTATAAAATGTTTAAATCATTTAAGAAATAAATTTATAGAAATAAAATGATTTAAAAGAAAATATACACCAAGCTTATAAATTACTATTAAAAATTTTTAGGAATTTTTACATATTTAATACACTTGAAAAACATTAAAAAGAATGGATTGAGGGTCCCCGGGTTCGAACCCGGGACCTCAAGTCCACACTGCACACACATTACCAGTAAACCAAAGGCCTTAGCCGCGTTATGAAACAACTTTTAAATTATAAAAACATGATTACAAGGAGATCCCAAAACATATAAACCCTAGATTTGATTTGAGCCAAATTGAAGTACCAAACGATCATATGAATGTCGATAACCATGGGGCTTTTGTTCCCCATGTATAAACGAGTTTGTCTATGTATTTAATTTACCCGTTTATTAGTGGATTGGTATTGCACGAGACGAAGAACTGACCGCGACCACGTACGACTCAATCGATGCCCAAATGATGATATTAAACGAATTCGTCGCATAGAAAACTTCCAATAGCTCTATAGGTGAAAAGCCCTTTATCAATTGTAGGTTAGTAAACTCGAAAAGAGGTCTTTGAATAGGTTGTAGGTCGCGGGTGCAGAGAGGATCGAAGGAGGTGTTTGTGTTTGATTCAGATGCAATTGAGAGTTGTAATGATTTAGAAACAGATAAACGTTCGATTAGGTCAAATTAATTTGGTTATTATCAGTCCTAAATGTTCCAACGACTCTTTGTGTTTAATGGTTTCGGTTACTCACTCGATTGAAGTTGTAACCGGTGTTTCAATGCGTTTAAAGTCCATAATTGTGTTCGAATCGTGCTCACGAAGCGTTTGGAAAGATTTGGTATAAAAAACGATGGTTTGCTGTGGGTTTGGGGGCTCGCCGACGCCGCGCCGGGCTTGGCCGACCGGCAACCGGAATCGCGGGGAGAGAGAAAATAGTGTGGGGTTGGTTTTGGTGAATAACAACTTTAGTCCCTGTGGTTTGCATTTTGACATTTTATGTTTAAAAAAAGTTTCTTTTGAAGTTTCAAAATTAGGATTATAACCCCCTAGACTTATTAAACCCAAGTTTTAAACATTTCTAAGTTTGTTGTTGTTGTTGTTGTTGTTGTTGTTGTTGTTGTTGTTGTTGTTGTTGTTGTTGTTGTTGTTGTTGTTGTTGTTGTTGTGTTGTTGTTGTTGTTGTGTTGTTGTTGTGTTGTTGTTGTTGTTGTTGTTGGTGGTTGTGTGGTTGGTTGTTGTTGTTGTTGTGTTGTGTTGTTGTGGTTGTTGTGTTGGTGTGTTGTTGTTGTTGTTGTTGTTGTGTTGTGTTGTGTTGTTGTTGTTGTTGTTGTGGTTGTTGTGTTGTTGTTGTTGTTGTTGTGGTTGTGTGTTGTGGTTGTTGTTGTTGTGTTGGTTGTTGTGTGTTGTTGTTGTTGTTGTTGGGTTGTTGTTTGTTGTTGTTGTTTTGTTGTTGTGTTGTTGTTGTTGTTTGTTGTTGTGTTGTTGTCGTTGTTGTTGTGTTGTTTGTTGTTTTTTGTTTGTTGTTGTGTGGTT